>OY757189.1:7554749-8147249 GCA_963583895.1 Melanophora roralis
ATATACCCTTCACATTGACCTTTCGCAATCCCAAACTTTTTTTTCTTTGTAACCATTTTTTTACTTATGAAATATTTCTAATTTTTAAATTGGGGGCGGTGTCATTTTTTAACGCTCCATGGGTGACTGCGAAGTTGTAGGGGTTTTTATCCTAATTTTTACAAATTTTGTATGGCAACCCACTTAGAGGGTGGAGATATGGGGTAAGTATATTCTAGGAATATGTTTTTGAGGGGAAACTAATTGGGGTCGGTCGTACACTTTATTGCTCTAAGGCAAATTCTGAAGAAGTTGTGGGCATTTTATCGTTTTTGTAAATTTTGTATGGCAACCCCGTCAGGGCGAGGAGATATGGGGTAAGTATATTCTAGGAACATGTTTTGGATGGCAAACTAATGGGGGTCGGTCGTACACTTTATTGCTCCAAGGCCAACTTTGAAGAAGTTGTGGGCATTTTTACATCATTTTTGTAAATTTTGTATGGCAACCCCCTTAGGGCGTGGAGATAGGGGGTAAGTATGTTCTAGGAATATGTTTGGGAGGGCAAACTAATTGGGGTCGGTCGTACACTTTATTGCTCTAAGGCCAACTCTGAAGAAGTTGTGGGCATTTTATCATTTTTGTAAATTTTGTATGGCAACCCCCTTAGGGCGTAGAGATAGGGGGTAAGTATGTTCAAGGAATATGTTTGGGAGGGCAAACTAATTGGGGTCGGTCGTACACTTTATTGCTCTAAGGCTAACTCTGAAGAAGTTGTGGGGATTTTATCATTTTTGTAAATTTTGTATGGCAACCCCCTTAGGGCGTGGAGATAGGGGGTAAGTATATTCCAGGAATATGTTTGGGAGAAGAAATTAATGGGGGTCGGTCGTACACTTTATTGCTCTAAGGCCAACGCTGAAGAAGTTGTGGGCATTTTCATATCATTTTTGTAAATTTTGTATGGCAACCCCCTTAGGGCGTGTAGATAGGGCGTAAGTATGTTCTAGGAATATGTTTGGGAGGGCAAATTAATGGGGGTCGGTCGCACACTTTATTGCTCTAAGGCCAACTCTGAAGAAGTTGTGGGCATTTTATCATTTTTGTAAATTTTGTATGGCAACCCCCTTAGGGCGTGGAGATAGGGGGTAAGTATGTTCTAGGAATATGTTTGGGAGGGCAAATTAATGGGGGTCGGTCGCACACTTTATTGCTCTAAGGCCAACTCTGAAGAAGTTGTGGGCATTTTATCATTTTTGTAAACTTTGTATGGCAACCCCCTCAGGGCGTGGAGATAGGGGGTAAGTATATTCTAGGAATATGTTTGGGAGAAGAAATTAATGGGGGTCGGTCGTACACTTTATTGCTCTAAGGCCAACGCTGAAGAAGTTGTGGGCATTTTCATATCATTTTTGTAAATTTTGTATGGCAACCCCCTTAGGGCGTGTAGATAGGGGGTAAGTATGTTCTAGGAATATGTTTGGGAGGGCAAACTAATGGGGGTCGGTCATACATTTTATTGCTCTAAGAACGACTCTGAAGAAGTTGTGGGCATTTTCATATCATTTTTGTAAATTTTGTATGGCAACCCCCTTAGGGCGTGGAGATAGGGGGTAAGTATGTTCTAGGAATATGTTTGGGAGGGCAAATTAATGGGGGTCGGTCGCACACTTTATTGCTCTAAGGCCAACTCTGAAGAAGTTGTGGGCATTTTATCATTTTTGTAAACTTTGTATGGCAACCCCCTCAGGGCGTGGAGATAGGGGGTAAGTATACTCTAGGAATATGTTAACGAGAAGAAATTAATGGGGGTCGGTCGTACACTTTGTTGCTCTAAGGCCAACTCTGAGGAAGTTGTGGGCATTTCCATATCATTTCTTGTAAATTTTGTATGGCAGCCCCCTTAGGGCGTGGAGATAGGGGATTGGTATGTTCTAGGAATATGTTTGGGAAGGCAAACTAATGGGGGTCAGTCGTACACTTTATTGCTCTAAGGCCAACTCTGAGGAAGTTGTGGGCATTTCCATATCATTTCTTGTAAATTTTGTATGGCAGCCCCCTTAGGGCGTGGAGATACGGGGTTGGAATGTTCTAGGAATATGTTTGGGAGAAGAAACTAATATGGGTCGGTCGTACACTTTATTGCTTTAAGGCCAACTCTGAAGAAGTTGTGGGCATTTTCATATCATTTATGTAAATTTTGTATGGCAACCCCCTCAGGGCTTAGTGATAGGGGGTAAGTATATTCTAGGAATATGTTTGGGAGAATAAATTAATGGGGGTCGGTGGTACACTTTATTGCTCTAAGGCCAACTCTGAAGAAGTTGTGGGCATTTTCATATCATTTTTGTAAATTTTGTATGGCAACCCTCTCAGGGCGTGGAGTTAGGGGGTAAGTTTATTCCAGGAATATGTTTGGGAGTAGAAATTAATGGGGGTCTGTAATACATTTTTTTCCTCTACGGGCGAGTCCGGGGAAGTTATAGCGGTTTTTACCTTATTTTTTAAAATTTTGTATGGCAACCATGTCAGGGGCTGGAGATAGAGGGTAAGTATGTTCCACAAAAATGTTTGGATGGAAAAAATAATTCGGGTCGGTCTTACATTTTACCTTTGTAGGAGAACCCTGGAAGCCGTAGGAGCGATTTTAAAAATATTTAAATTAAGCCTTGTATGGCAACGCTGTTATATGTATGAACACTAATACTAATAAAATTTTTGTTTTGGGTGTGTTTCAATAATATAGACAAGACTGATTCTGTTTTTTTCTTTTTTTGTTGTTTTTTTGTTGTTTTTTTATTATTACATGTAAAAGTATGTTCTTTGTTGTTGTTGTAGACTCAAAAAACCGAGGTAGTCGTGGTTTTTTGCTTATATCTCGGTTATTTATCGGGCGATTTTGCTGAATTTCAATACCGATTTTCTCGAGACTATCTGTGACAGTTTGATACCACATTCGGGTCTATGCGATATCGGGGGGCTTCAGAAAGTTGATTTCAACCATAACACGGACAGACGGTCAGACGGACAGACGGACAGACGGACAGACGGACATCGCTAAATCGGTTTCCCTATCTATAAGGATCCAGAATATATATACTTTATGGGGTCCCAAATGGATAATAAAGGAATTACAAACGGAATGACAAACTTATATATACCCTTATCACTTATGTGAAGGGTATAAAAAGGGGGTTGATTTTGAATGTTCAAATGTATGTAATGTAATGTAATGTAATTACGCATGAGTTTTATATTGATTTGCCTGCTTGTGTATATGTTTGCTTGTGTATGTACCCACTCAACTTTGTGTGTATTATTATTTGTTAATATAACAACAACATAACTCTTAAGTCTTTGTTGTTGTTGCCACACCATAGGCACAGTAATTTTTTTTATCGACCACAGTCTCGACACCACTCTTTATTCTTAGCTACTCTACACTGCAGCACTAAAACTGTTTTAGCTACTCTACATTTCAGCACTTAAACCGTTTAACCGCACAATAACACAAGAATTAGAAAATTATGCGGTTCTTGAATTAGCTTGTATAGGACTTGGTGCAGGTCTCTAATACATATACCTTATGTCGAAGTGCAGTCCCAAATAAAAAGCTTTTTCTAGCTCTTGTTAAGAAAAGGTTAGTACCCTTTCTGTAGTAAAAATACTGACTGACCGATTTCTTCTGCTCATTGGCAATTTGATTGTTGGTAACGTTACAATATTCCGGCATCCAATAAAGCCTAACAAGTATGTCGCTAAGATCACACCAGTTGCAATTGATGATATTGCTACAGGTTTGGGTAACCAGATATCACAACTGCTTGCAATTTTAATTGTTATAAGCTTTTCTTAAATGACTCCGCAAGTTGTCTAAACTTATCTCCTGCAATACAAAGGAAATTTTAATGTCACATAGCTTTCTACGTCCAAACGCTTTTATGTATTATATATAAACAGTCCCCTAGGGGACAAACGAAACCCAAAGAGAAACATCCAAAAGTTTTATTCACTATTTTATTAGCTTCGATTTAGGTCAAACAAAATTAAATTGAGTCAAACAAAGTGAAGTTTAATTGAACGAAGTCAAGGTCGACTTGCAAATTAGGTGGACATTTCGAAAATGGAAAAATTCAATCTGATTTTGTGACATTTAATATGGATGTATGTGTGTGTGCTCGTATGAAGGCAGTTATACACAAACGTTAGTAATACTGGACTTACACGATGACGTTTTTCATTAAATTACTTTCATGAAGTTTTATGTTTCTAGACGAGGGATGTACAAAAGTAGGCTCATCTTCAACCTTTTTGTCTACAAACAAAAAGTTCATGAAAAATGTCATCGTCTTAGTCTGGTTAAGTATGTATTACATTTTCTTTTAGTGTAATAAAAAAACCATCTCTTAATGGTTAAAATCGCCAGTAAAGTAATATCTTAGGTAGTGGGTCAGTTCAGAATTTTCACTTCTTTTATTTTCATAGTTTTCATTCTATCCAACAAAAAAAAAATGAATAAATAAGTAAATTAATAAATTGATAAATAATAAAAAAGAGCAGAAAAAAACAAATAAAAAATACTTCTTATATTCTAAAAGAGAAAAAAATAATTTAATTTTAGAAAGTAAAGATTAAAAGTAACGGGAACGACAACAACATCTTAAGTAATTCGTATTTGTAATCTAAATATATTTGTAAGGACTATTTTAAAAAAGTATATTCATTATATTTACTTGATTCTAT
Source organism: Melanophora roralis (assembly GCA_963583895.1). Lineage (NCBI taxonomy): Eukaryota > Metazoa > Arthropoda > Insecta > Diptera > Rhinophoridae > Melanophora > Melanophora roralis. Next base: position 7,559,472 of record OY757189.1, read on the forward strand.
TTTATGGCAAACTGTTCATATCTTTACATAAGATAAATAGAATTTTTATTAAAATTTAAATTAATTTCGCACTATGAATTTTTTAACATTTATTTTCCAACACTTTCATTTATTCCGTCCCTGTGCCGATTTACGGTGGCATTTTTAATAAAATAAAACTTAAAACGAGTTGATTTAATAAGTAAGATTTCTTGCGTTTTTTTTTATTCCTCTTATCTTCTGGCACATCTATGATCACGTTTATTTAAAACTCTTTGTCACGCTCGCAAATATGCAAACGTAACTTAATAATAATAAACTTGCATCTTCATTAGAAACTAGAGATTTAAAAGAAACTTATAAAAAATAAACTGTAAAGCTCCCTTGGGTTTTTTAATAATGGTTAAAAAAATCTTTAAAATTTTTTTTTTAAATATTGAACAGGGTTTTTTTTTATTAAAATATATAACGGATTCAATTTTTGTAATGTTGCAAAACAAAAACGAGCCAAAAAAAAATTTTTAAAGAAAATTTAATGTTTAAAAATAATTTTTTTTTTAATTTAAAAAGATTTAAAGATTTTTTTAATCTAATTTATCGGTATTAAATAATAACATTTTGAGATACGTTGAAAAACTAAAGATTTATATGCTGTTTTTGGAAGCCGATTAGTGATCGTCTTGGGACGAATTACATACATATGTATGTGTATTTTGTTTCTGTTTACAAAAACAAAGTACATATATAATTCGTCCCCAGACGATCACTACTCGGCTTCCAAAAACAGCACATTAAATTTACAGTTTCAAAGGATAGAACGCGAAAAATTCGTGTCTAATTATTTGCATAACAATTTGACTCTGGTGTTGGCGCAGCACGTCCAAGAGTGGACGGTCGCAAAGCACCCGATCTGCCGAGAATATCGCCGCTGTTGGCGAAGATGTCAAGCTGTCGCCGGAAACATCGACCACACGCCGTGCCTCGCAATTAGCCATCAGCCGGCCGTCCCTAAGGCAAATTTTGGTCAAAGACATGCGCCAAGTCCAGTCCGTGCATCAGCTGCTGCCTGTTGAACGCCAAACGCGTGTTACCTACTCCAAAGCAATGCACAATCTCGAGGCCGAAGTGGACGATTTTTCAGCCAAAATCAAAATGAGCGATGAGGTTCATTTCCTCCTGAGCGGGTACGTGAACAAGCAAAACTATCGCTTCTGTGTCAACAAAAATCCACAAGTGATGCACGAGGATCCATTACGCCCGCTTAAAGTGACTGTATGGTGCACTTCTCACGCTGGAGGAGTCATCAGGCCATTTTTTTGGAGAACGCCGCTGGTTAAACGACAAAAGTGGACGATGCGCACTAAAGAGCCATGTTAACCGAGTTTTTTCTGCCGCAATTGAATGAGTTAGGACTTGAGGGAACATGGTTCCAACAGGATGGAACAATCGCACCTACTGCGCGACCCACAACCGATAATCTGAAGGCGGCGTTGCCAGGTCGCGTCATCTCTCGTTTTGGTGATTTACATTTGCCCGCCGATTTAACCGTTCAAGACTTTTTTTGTGCGGGTTTTTTGAAGTCCCGTGTCTACAAAATCATAGTTTTTCAATTAGAAAAAAATGAAAGCCAAACAACATCGGATGACTTTTTTTGGCCCACTTTGTAGAAGCTGGCACAGCCAAATAAAACACAATTACCTGTCAGAAGTATATTATGCGATTCCGTTGATCTTTACAACACCCAAACGGAGAAGTTTAACAACAACCTTAATCCAAAAGAATCTAAAAAGCTTTTTCAATCAACTTTAGAATGTCCGGCATGTAGCGCCATCCTTTTTAAACCACTACTACCCGCCCAGATCTGATTGGATTTGACCTTCTTATCCTGTTTTCTGGATTTTTTTTAAATTCTGTTTGGAACCTCTGTTTAACAATTTAATCGTTAAGCGATGTAGCAGTGTAGGTTAATCACTCAAACAGCTTGTTTATGTTTTTATTTGTTTTACTTTTAAGCTCAACAGAAGTTGGTCATCAGTCAGTCGTAATATCTGTCCATCCGTTAGTTCCTCAGCCAGTGTGTCTGTCTGTCGGTTGGTTTTTTATTAATTTTTGCCTTCTTTTACCTATATTTTGCCAAAACTGATGGTAGTGCTTTTGGGATTTTCGCAGCAATTTTGGCGATAATGATGGTTGCTAAAGATGACGACTGCTGTTGGGCTGCGGAAATGTTTGTTGTTGTTGTTGCTTTAATTTAACCTTTTTTTTTGTCTTGCAAATTTCAATGATTGGCATTATGGATGGTGGAGTTGTGTAGCATTGTGGCCTGATATGGTTGAATATTACTCTTGCCTTTTTTTCATTTAACTAATCAATTAAATATATTGGGTCAATGTCCCAAACTGATATGGAAAAGAAAACATAAAAAAAATGTTAAAATACTTTTGAAAAAAAAATCGCCAAAAATGTTTCTTTTATTGGTTTTTAAAAATGATTTGTATTTTGTTTTATAAAAACTTTTATTTTTTATTTGAAATTTTTTTTTTTTGCCCAAAAACTGTTTTGCAAAAAGATTCTTAATATTTTTATTAATTGCGGGTCATTGCACTTTATTTTTAGGTATAGTAAGACTGAAACATAAAATAACTACATTAAATCAAAAAACAAAAATAAAGGAATTTCTTGAGCTATAAATAATTGACTGTCCATCATATAAAGTAAATAAATTTGCCAAATGTTTATTGTAAAATGTAGACAAATATGTTTTGTGTTTTTTTTTCATTTGTATAAAATCTAGGAAAACTAGAAAAATAATTTTTTAAATAAATTCATTAAAATTCTATTATTTTGAATACGTTTTAAATTGCACGTTAAATGTATGTTATACTTGTTTCTTAAATTTAAAAAAAATTTTTGCATATAGTTTTTAGCTTTGAGGCTCTGTTTTTCTTTCACTTTACCACCCACACTTTCCCGATCTGTATGTGGCCTCTTGTCTTTCATTATATTTCACACCTAGACAGTTTTATGGCACATGACAGACATACAAGTGGATGCATTTAAGACAGACAGCTCGATGTTTAGGTTTATTTGTTGAATAGAATAAAATGTCTAATTTTCAACTAAATTGGCCCGTCCTAAGTAAATGAAACAAAATTTGTCAACATTTCAAATATAAAAATATTTACTAATTTATTGCGGTTTCTTGCATTAAAAAAAATTAAAATGCAAAAAAACATCTTCTTTGTATGTAGAAATTTTTGGTTGTCGAATGCATTTCATATTTTTATTTTTTGAGACCGATGATGCCACAAGCATTAAACACAACAAACCAGGGATCGTATTATTTTTGTCAAGAAAAAATAATTCTTTTTTTTTTTTTGACAAAAATAATTTTTACTTTTAAATTTTTATAAAAATCAATTTTGTTTACAATAATCGATATTTTTTTATTTTTATTTAATGATAATTATTTCTGAAAAAAAATGAAAAAATTAAAATTTTTTCTTGATGAAAAAAATCAAAAAAAAAGGTATTTTTAAGAAAAAATTAAAAATCAAAAAATTTAGAAACCACTTGGTTTGATGGTGTGCTTCACTTGACTCTCCTTGTACATATGTCATGATTTTTTTATTAAAAATTCAAAGATGATTATTAATTGCGGTCCCTGCACCAAACAGTCAATTTTAATGGATACATTGGTGGTTTTTTAACGGCTTAAATGTGATCTTCGCTCCAAAGACGATTAATAACGGCACAAATTGCTTGTTTGAATGTTGACCGCGAAGAACTCTAAGAAATTGTGGAACAGATTTATCTTTTTCAAGGTAAATTTGCCATTTCAAAAGTGTTTTTCTGGCATTAAACGAATCATGATGACCTGTCAAACCATACTCAAGGTAGATGTCATCAAAGTTTAACATTCTCAGTCTAATACGATGTAAGATTTCTAATAGATTTCGCAAAGATATTTGAATCTAATTTTCATTATCTTGAGTTTTGTTTTTGAATTTTTGAGCAACTCCGTTGCGACGGGCGTAACCATCGTACTCACATTGTTTGACATAATTTAAAACTAAACATTTGTACGTAAGAAAAAGCTTTTGATTTTCTGAAACTGTAAGACTTTAAGCGTTTTGTATCTTGAAGGAAGGAAATCCAGAAGATTATAAATTTGAATTTTAAAGAGTTTTAACTTTAATATTAAAATCTAGAAAATATTTTGGATAGAATTATTTTTTTTTAAATAAATTGAGCGTTTAATGCCCTAAACACAACTGGAACGAACGCCGAATTTTTCGTTGCGAATATTCGTCATAGAAAATTAAACACATTTATGTATATGAAAATGCACACAAACAGTGCGTCGACTAAAATTCGTCATGCGTAACAAACTCTGCGATAGGTTTATTTCTATTTCTTACGCAGACGAACGACGAATAATTTGGCACAGAGTGACCATTTTTCTTTTATTTTGTTATTAAATAATGTTTTTTTATACCTTAAGAATAATTTTCACTTTTTATTTGTTGCATTAAATACAATTAGTGTATTTTAAGTGTTGTATTTATATATTTTTTAAATAGTGTTTTTTAATTATTATTTTTTTCAAATAGTGCATCTTCTTTAAGAAATATGGTCTCTCTATCATAGCTGTTTTATTCGTTCTAAATGTGTTTCACTTAACGAAATAACGCAACGAATTTTAACAGACGAGTTCATCGTGTAGTGCGAAATTCGTCGTTCGTCCCAATTGTGTTTAGAGCATAAATTGTATTTAGAACTTAAATACTGCAAATAATAAAATTTTCTAAAAAAAATTATAGAAAATGTGACAGAAGTAAGTTTTCTATTAAACTTTCAAATCAATAAGAACGAAACTAAATGTATCTGATGATTTCGAACTATTATGAATTAATTAATAACAAATTAAAAAAAAAAATATTTTAATATTAAATTTTGATCAGATTTTTATTAGATTTTCTTTCGGCGTTTATATAAGCTTCAGTCAAAAACTTTGGCCTTAAATTTGTTACATGTGTCTGTCGTTTCAAATACTTCATAGTTTTTGCGCTCAGAGGTTCAAAAAAATTTCTAAATAATTTATTTACTTTGTCGGACGTTTTTGATAGATATTTTGAATTTTGCACAATTTTGTTTACTGGGTATCAGTTGGCAAAATGCTGTATATAGAATAGAGGCCAGCTCAAGACGACACTAAATAAGGCATCATCTCGAATTTTTAATTCATTTCATATACCTTACGTGTGCACACACAACGATAAGTGCTGTGCTGTATTGTTCGCCTCTTTTGTTTACTTAACTTAACTTAAATAAAAAAAAATATTTACACTTAAGCACACTTAAGTAAACAACGACGGCACATCAATTCATCATGATCACACACTTCAATTTCAATTCATCTCGAAACTTTACTGTTGACGGGATGTTCCTGGTGTGTTAGTTTTAAAAACGGAGGTTGATTTTTAATGTATGTATGTAATGTAATGTAATTACGTATAAATTTTATATTGATTTGCCTGCTTGTATATTTGTTTGTTTATGTATCTATTCAACATTGTGTGTAATACACACAGTTTTGTTGTTGGTGACCACACATCATCACAGTCATTTTTTTTATCGACCACACATCATTGCAGTATTTAAGTTATATCAACAACAGTGCATGACACCACTCTTGAATTAGCTTATATAGGACTTGATGCAGGTCTCTAATACAGAATAAGGCATATCACGCTAACTTGGTATAAAATTCATAAAAAGTACTTTAAAAAATTCAATTTAAAATTTTGTTTTTGTAAGTTCAAGTAAGAAAAAAATATTTATAATTTTGCCAATATTTCTCTACCCATCGACTAACAGCACTAACTGCAGGGTAATATCTAAATATCAAATATCAAAAACTACAAAAAAAAATAGTTAAAAAGTTATGTGAACAATAAAATCATAAACAACTTTTATTTGTTTGGTTTTTTCGTTAAAAACAGAAACGTAATTATTTACAAAAAAATAAAAACTAATAATAAAAAATATTTTATTTGCAATATACATATGGGGGATTTCATGTCAAGTGACCCAACTTTTAAAACCGATGTCTTTCGATTCAAAAGAAATTTGGACCAAAGTTAGTTCTTGCAGAGAGTAGTTTAGACACAATTTTTTAACACGATCGGTCAAGAACTCTCTGAGCTAGAGGGGTTCAAAATTTGACGTTTTCGGCAAATAGGTGTTTTTTCTAATACATGTAGTTTATTACCTTTTGTTTTTAACAAAATTCGTCCCAAATACTTTCAATAGATTTTTTTTCAATCTTCCAGAAAAAAATATTTTTAAAATGAAAAAAAAATTTTTTTTTATTTTTTTTTATAAAATAATTAGAAAAAAATTTTTTTTTTCCAAATGTGCCCAATTTTTTTTTTTTTTTTTTTTGCTCAAAAGAAAGCTTAGGTCTTTCTCTTGAAGAGCTTGAAAGTCGCTTAGTGGGATGCGAGTGGGATATCTATAAAAAATAATGTTTTGTAACTCAAGGTAGAGGTTTTCAAATTTTCGCGTATATTCTATTTTGATTTTTTTGCTATTTATGTAAAATTATCTCTTAAGCATAAAAAAAAAATATTTTATGCTAAGAAACAAAATAATTTAACCTTTCCGACGGTATGCATTGAAAATAAAGTCTGATACACTCGACACTGCATTACCAACAAAATGGTAGGCCTCTGGAATAAAATCACTTTTATATGGCAATGTCAGAACACGTTTTGTAAATATTTTCAATGAATACCGTCGGAAAGGTTAAATTTTTTTGTTTCTTAGCATAAAATATTTTTTTTTTCGCTTAAGAGATAATTTTACATAAATAGCAAAAAAATCAAAATAGAATATACGCGAAAATTTGAAAACCTCTACCTTGAGTTACAAAACATTATTTTTTATAGATATCCCACTCGCATCCCACTAAGCGACTTTCAAGCTCTTCAAGAGAAAGACCTAAGCTTTCTTTTGAGCAAAAAAAAAAAAAAATGGGCACATAAGGAAAAAAAAAATTTTTTTCTAATTATTTTATAAAAAAAAATAAAAAAAAATTTTTTTTTAATTTTAAAAATATTTTTTTCTGGAAGATTGAAAAAAAATCTATCGAAAGTATTTGGGACGAATTTTGTTAAAAGCAAAAGGTAATAAACTACATATATTAGAAAAAACACCTATTTGCCGAAAACGTCAAATTTTGAACCCCTCTAGCTCAGAGAGTTCTTGACCGATCGTGTTAAAAAATTGTGTCTAAACTACTCTCTGCAAGAACTAACTTTGGTCCAAATTTCTTTTGAATCGAAAAAAAAAGTTGGGTCACTTGACATGAAATCCCCCATATGTATATACTTAATACTAATATTATTTTATTAATGATTTATTTGGCAAGTTTCTGTGAAATCATTGCGAAATGAGGTCCTAAAAAACCTTTTATAATCATGATGAACATGGGGGGCCCTTTTTTATGTTACCTTGGAACATTTTTTATTCATTTTAATTTGCCACTGTTTTCGAACACAAAATGATGTAGATGCAATTTTAAATACCTTTTTCTTTCTTTATTTTTAGCTGTGCGTTATGGTCGTGTACCAAAACGTTCACGTGAGCTGAGTGGAGGCGCGTCAACATCCACAGAGGATCCGAATACTAGTGATTTACGGCGTGCCGGCACACCGGGAACATCACAAGCATCACAAATGTGTTCCATAGCATCATCGCCATCCGAATTGAGCGGCTGCAATGCCGCCACCAGCAGCAACAACTCAAACAGTTCAGGTCTGGTTGGACCCAGCAGTGGGGGCGGTGCCCAGCAATTACAAGCTGCTCACCATGATGGTCATCATCTGAATGAGGTAATAATGGCCGGCTCTAGCAATGATATGACCGTCTACGATGTTATAAGGTGTGTTTCTACCGCTCATCGCTTGAATTGTGCATACACAGAAGAACAGACCGCAGATTTAGTACGTCAACCGAGCCCTGTAAGTAGCTTAATAGCCTTTAGTAACTAATCATTTATTTTTTTTTCTAAAACTTTATCTTTATCCTCTAATAAAATTCGGTTTTATCTTTCTTTTGTTAGTTAAACGTACCGGCGGCGGATAACTTGGATATTCAAAAAACCTGGCTTTGGCAACAGTATTCTACACGTGTAACGCCCAATATTCAGCGTATTGTAGAGTTTGCTAAACGTTTACCTGACTTTAGTGATTTCATACAAGATGATCAACTGATACTAATTAAGACGGGTTTCTTTGAGACGTGGCTTACGCATGCGGCCCGCCTGATAGTTGATTCAACGTTGACCTTTGACGATGGTGCAATTTTTAGTAGAAATCACTTAGAGACTTTATACGATGTAAGTGAAACTTCTTAAAAACTAGCATCAAGAGAGTAAAAAGTTAAAAAAAATATTAATTTCTTAATTTGCAAAATATTAGAATTTAGTGGGACTCGAACTTGAGACTAACGTAATAAATTTTTTTTTATCTTTCCTAAAACTTTTAATAAAAAACATTGAATGGTTTTCTATTTATTTTTAGACGGAGTTTGCCATTTTATTATTCAACTTTGCCAACTCGTTTAATGCTTTTGGTCTCAGTGATACAGAGATTGGTCTCTTCTCTGCCATGGTTTTGCTTTCCCCCGATAGGAATGGCATTACTGAAGGTCGAATGATTGCAAGCACAAGAGATCGCATATCAGAAGCACTAAGAGTACAACTTGTACGTTCACGCAATGGCTCCCCACAAGCCCTACAACTAATGCCAGCCTTGGAGGCTACAATACCGGAACTAAGAACATTGGGTCTCCAGCACAGTGAACACTGTAACTGGTTGCGTGTAACAAAACCCTCACTGCCGCCATTATTTGCCGAACTCTTCGACATTTCCTTGGAAGATGAAGCGTAAATTTTAAACTAAAAAATTATAATGTTTTTTACAACAAAATGGCGGCTTGTTTTTTTCATTCTATGAAAAGGAAAAAACAACAAAATGATAAGACTACTAAAGCAAATTTGCATAAAAATAGAAAATAATTAGAGAAAAACAAAACAAAATTATTCCTTAATAATATTTAAAGCAAAAAAACCAATTGTTTTTGTTTGTGTAATTGTTTATAAATTTATTTATTTATTTAAATGTTTGTCCTATTTTTAAAAATTTTTAAAAATAATTTTAATTTTTTGGTTCAAAAATCTTTAAAAAAAATGGGTCCCTTTTTCATCTTTGAAAATTTTAAAAAATCTTAAATTATCATTTTAAAATAAAATATAAAATTTTTAAAACGAATGTATTAAATTTTGTAGGTAGAACATTTTCTTAAAAAAAAATTTCTTAAAACAAATTTTGTATAAATTTTTCTTTTTCAACTTTAAGGTAATTTTAGAACTCATTAGAAAATGTAAAATAAATTTTTTTCCGCTTAAAAAAATGTAAAAAAATATCTTTGAAGTTACTTATGGAGTTTAGTTTGCAAAGGAAAGGCGTTCTAATTTATTTTAACAAAATAAAGAAAAAAAATACAATTTCATGTCATTTACACAATTTTTTTAAGAATCGCTTACTTAACCACTTACTTTTTGATTCTGTTTGTCTAGAAGCATTTAACAAATTGTTGGCGAATTTAAAATTAAAAAAAATGTAAAAGAAGAAAAAAGTTTGTAAAATGACAAACATGATCAAGAGAAGCCGAACTTTTCAGTCTTGTTCTTCATGATAGAAAATTTTTTTTCAAAATTAAAAATATCAAAAAAAATGTAGAAATTAACTTAAAAGAAAAGGGAACATTATTTGATATGTAATCAAAAAGAAAAACACATCACTTTAAATATTTCATTTTTTATCTTAAATTTTAAGACAAAAATTCTTTAAAAATTCTTATCTCATTTGAAAAACAACAACAAAAACTATATCATCGTTGTATGTATAATTTAAAAAAAAAGTCTAACAAAAAAATTATAAAGTATTTTAGCTTAAATATTTAATTAAATAAAGAAGAAAATCTTACAAGAATAAAATGACAAGACAAAAATTATAGAAAACATATTAAGAAAAAATTTTACAAAATAAAGAAAAAACATATAAAAAAAATGTATTAAATAAATCAACAAGATCTTTAAACTTTTTTTAAAATTTTTATAAAAAATAATTGAATTAAACAAAAACAAAACACCGCCACAAACAAACTAGCAACTAATTTATACAAAACTCATGCAAAACATATACAAAAGAAATTTCAAATCATCACATTAATAAATAAAAAATTTTAGTTTTAAATAAAAATTGTATTTGTTTTTACATTTAATTTTATTCTCATTAATTTTTAAGTTATTATTAAGATTTTATCATTTATTTAACTTTATAAAAATCTTAATGCAATATACTTATACTTATTTTACTTGTTTTATTTAATTTCTTTAAAAAAAAAAAAAAAAACAAAATATTCAGGGCTGTCAATGATATTTTTTGTTTTGAAAAATTTTTAAGTTTTATGGGTGTAAGCTCTGCCACTTTGCATCATAAAACTTTACATTTTCTACCTTAATTGATTTGTATGGCAACCCTGTTTATTTGTTTCTTAATACTATTAAATGTAAAACTATTTTTTTTAATTATTTGTATGTTTTTTAATTATATTTATGTGAAACAATTATTTTATTAAAAACACACAAAAACAAAACAAAATAGTTTTCTTTTACTGAAACTTATTTTTATTTTTATTATTTTATTTGTATTTCAATTTATTTTTAAAAAAATTTTATTCAAATTGACTTCAAATTTAATGACAATTTGCAAACAAACAAAAAGCAAAAAAAAAAACATTAAAATTCATACATACAACATAATTTTAATTTGTAAATAAATCCAAAATGTTTAATTTTTTGAAAAAAAAATATTAAAACTTTTGTTTTCACTATTTTGTTGGTTTTGTTTTTCGATCGTTTGGTTTTTTAAAACATATGAAGGATTTAAAAAGAGTTAAAAAAAATTTAATCATTAATTTTCTTCCATAGATTCTGGGTTATTTTTTGTATTTAACCTTTTCATTTTAATATTGGTTTTACTAAAACAGTTTCTCTTTTATTTTTTGCTTAAAAATTTAAAAATTTTTTAAAAATTAAAAATTTATTTCATAAAAATTTTTTAAATGATTTTTATGCGATTTTGCAGTTTTGACCTCATCACAAAATTTTGCTTTAAATAAATTCTAGTTACTTTAAAATGTCAAAATTACCTCACAGCTACATACGCATGTAGCTTTTTACATTTCGTGTACTGTAGGCTTTAAGTTTAATTGCCCGACGGCAACCAAAACTACTCGGTTGCCATGTTGTTAACCATTTGTTAATTAAAATTAGCAACTGTTAGTCATTTGTAATAAAGTCTCGTCAACTGACAACCGAACTGAAGTTGGGCTGCCATACTTAATCGACACATAAACTTTAAATAAAAAAAAATTGAATAATAGAAAGACACTGAATATTTGCATAAGACTATCACGGGTGTGACTCTATATATATATGAGGTATAGGGAATTTTTACTGAGATACATGCATGTCCATAGCTTAACATAGAAAGGGTGTAACTTGATTTTTCTGTTAATAAATAGGGAAAGAACAACAAAAACTGTACAAAAAAATTTTAATGCAAATCATATATAAAAGAGGCAACAAATTTTACTTTTAACATAAAAAAACCCAAGCCAAGAGTTAAAAAAAAAACAGCTGGTTTGAAAAAACATCTAGTTACGTCTTTTTTATATTAAGCCAGCGATATTTTAAATTTTTTAAATATTAAAGACTAAGAACGCAAATAATTTGATTAAATAAATTGTTTGGAGCCGTTTTAGTTGTATTTGGTCCTTGTTTGCAACAAAAACAATAAAAACTTTTTATAAAATGTGACGGGTGTGTCATTTTATTGAACATGCAATTAAAGGAAAGCAAAATATTTCATATATGATGAATCTGAATTTTATTTTAAAATTTTTCAAAATCAAATAATCATTAATTGTTTGATCTGTTTTTACTTATTTAACATTAGAAAAGAATTTCCCCCGTTTTGGCCGGTTTTACGTGGAACTATCAAATATGAACGTTTTAAGTTTAAAAATTTATTAAGTATAATATTTTAAATTTCAGCTTTTAATAGAAAATATGAAAAAATTTTATTTTGATTTAACAAAAGGCATTAAAAAAATTGTATGGCAGCATTGCTTAAAAAAAAATTTTTAGGGCATGTTATACCCTAAAATTTATGGATATTGGTAAGTTGTTTATAACAAAAACTTTTTGATATTTTTTTTACAAAACTTTTAAGGTTAAAAGATTTTGAAAAGCTCTAAAACAAGAGAGTTTAGGGCTTATATGGCAACGCTGCGAAAAAATGCAAATTAGCAGCAATTAAACTTCTAACAAAATAACGGTAAAAAGAACTGTTTATTAATTGAAAAAACATTGAAACTCAACATTTTTAATTAAATTATTTTGTATTTTTTTAGTTATTTAGGTGCATTTTAAGTTTAATTTTTTTTAGTTCTTGGATTAAACGCCTTAATTGCCTGCATAAACAAAAACTCAGCTCCATCCATTAAAAAGGGATTTCGAAATTTTTTTTTAAACGTACAGCCAGCCCTCCATTGAAATCATCCACACTCATACATACATACATAAATGCTACACGAAATACACTGAGAAAAAATATTTATGTTTTATAAAATATTTGTTGAATTTTTTTCAATACAGAAAAACATATTCATACATATAAAAGTAAAGTAGTGAATTAAAAAAAATACAAAGCAAGTTTTTTAAGTGTTTAGGTAAAAAACAAATTAATAAGAACTCTTTTCTATGAGACCTAGGTTTAACATCAAGATTCTAAAATTATTTAATAACTAAATTATAAATAGATTTTAGGAAAACAATTCGTATACAAATTTAAGTTTAACTAAAATCAAATCAAAGCAAAATTATAAAAGTGAGAACAAAGGTGATTTACCTAAATTATTTTAGTAATTTTAATATAATGTAAAGCAAAGTGAGAAAGTGAATTAAATTAAACTTTTGTACAATCAATTGTGTTGCATTCATTGAATTAATTGGTGCTAAGATTAATAATTATCTTTATAATTACGAAATTGTATTTAAAAAAATTTAACCAAAGTAATTACAAAATTTTTATGAATGTGTTAAGTTTCAACTTTGAATTAAACTTAAAAAAATAGGTTAATTAATAATCAAAGTTTTTTTTTATTTTAATATATTATTATTTTAAATAAAATAAAAGATTTTTGAATCTTCATAAATTCATAAGTTTAGCATAAAATCATATTAAAAATCTATGAATGTCTAGAGAAAAAAACTTTTTAAAAACGCAACAGTTAAAATATTTGTGTAATTAAGTAGATTGAATAATATATCATTGATAGGCTAAGAAAGTGAACTGGGGATATGTTATGAAGCATTTTTCATAAAAATACAACTTTTAAACAAATGCTCATACATAAAACGTATTAAATTATAAAATTTTTGTAGGGTTTGCCAAAAATTCAAAAATCTTTTTTTTAAATTTCTTTGAAAAAATTGAAATAAATTTTTTTTATAATTTGAACTCAAAATTTTTCATTTAATCATATAAAATTTTAAATCACCTTCCAATTAGAGTACAATCATATAAGTTTCGATACAATAATTTGCTTTTAAATATATAAAACCGAGCTTTGGCTGAAACCTTAACTTTTAAGGTAAAAACTATGGCAACGGTGTTAGTTACTTTTTAAAATTTATAATTTTAATATTAAAAAAATTGATTTTTTTTACATCACCAACACCTGTTTAAGCTTCGGCGAATTTCGGATGAGAGTTGTCTGACTTTGTAATTTCATTTTAATTTAAAAGAACTGAATATGTTACGTATCATTAAAAATTTTATGAAACTGAAATACTAATTTCCTTTGCCTGAAAAAATATTTCAAATTTATGTAAAAAAATCTTAGAAATGGTAATAAGTGGCATAAACATTACATTTCCCCAAAAAATGTGTCAAATAAATATATACAAATTATTTTAATTTTTTTCATCTTCATTTAAAAAAATAATTAAAAATCAAGGAAAATGTTAGTTTGTAGCTTACTCAAAATTAAAAAGAAAAACATAAATTTTTTTACAAACTTAAATCCAAAATAATAATTAAACAAATATTATAAAAAAATATTTATAATATTTATTATTACTATAGATGATTTTATAAAAATTATTCTAAAATCTTAAACATAAATTGACTTAGTTTTTAAAAAATATAGCATGAAAGTAAAATTTACTCTAAAAAATAATATATTATTATTTAATTATATACTTAAAAATAATATAAAGAAATAAGTTTTCCTATTCAAATATGTGCTCGCTGTTAATAAAAAATTGTTTAAAATACATATGTATAACCAAATTTATATACACAAACATACATATATAAAAGCATACACATAATCTGTGTCTAAATATTTTAACTAAAAAATAATTAGTTTTATTTTTTAAAAAGATTTTTTTAACCATATAAAAAAACTCGCTTCTGTCTTTAAAACTAAAAATTAGGCATCTATAAATCTTATAAAATATATAAAAATAACAATATAAATTTGTTGGGTTTTCATCATCAATGTCATAAAATTAATAAAAAAAAAAATAAACAAAAAATAGTAGAAAATTTAAACATTGAAAAAGTAAGCATTTTAAAGAATGGAAATAAAATTATGAATCAAGTGATAAATTTAATTTCAAAATACGAAACATTTTATTTGAATTTTAACGGTAAGATATCAACTTACATTTGTTTGTACTGCACCATTTCCAATTGTATTTCAGAATTTTCCATTTGTATTTCAGAAATTTCTAATTTAATTTCAGAAATTTTTAATTCACTTTCAGAAATTTCTAATATAATTTCAGAAATTTCTAATTCAATATTAGAAATTTCTAATTGTATTTAAGAAATATCATAAGACTGTGATGCAAAGAGCACCTGTTATGTTTGCTCTATATTACGCACATTTTTCTATACAACCAAAGTTCTGATCAATTGTTTTTTACAACAATAATCTTTTATTGCATAACACAAGTAGGAATGACAGTTTATCTAAACAAATATTTTAAGTTAATAATAGTGTAATGGATTTACTCTCTTTGGTAAAATTGCATTAGCTTTGAGTATTTAGGTGTATAGTATGTAAAGTTTGCATTAATACTCAATACTAATCATCTCTGGGTTGGGGATAGAACTGTGTCAAAGTCTCTGCTACAGCTTTGGCTAATTCTGGTGTGGCAGCAGCCAAGACACGGCGAGACATCATATCAAATGCTTCTCCAGCAGGATCAATAACGACACCACCAGCCTCTCGCACAATCAAATCCCCAGCGCAAACATCCCAGGCATGAATGCCAAATTCATAATTGGCATCAGCAGCACCCAAAGCTACCATACACATATTAAGAGCAGCAGAGCCAAGTACACGTATTCTGATATAATCATAAAAAACATTGTAGTTTCTTAACATCCTTATTTGATTTAATATATTACCCATGAGCCTTTGCTGACATTTTAGCGAAATTCTCCTTTACCACTGCCATTTTTTCTGGATCTCTGGTGGTACCGAACTCGCTAGTTATTAAAGCTTTAGACAAATCTGTTTGTCCACTTACTTTAATAGGTTTTTCATTGTAAAATGCACCTTGGCCTCGTCGGGCAGTAAAACGTTGACTCAGCAAAGGATTATACACTATAGCCAGCTCTGTTATTTTATTGACCACCAAGCCAACCGATATGCAGGAATGGGGAAAAGCATGTACAAAATTCATTGTACCATCAACTGGGTCTATAATCCAGGTAGGAGAATCGGTTAGTTTTTTGGGAGAACCTTCGACACTGCTTTCTTCTTCACCAATGAATCTAAAAGATGCGTTAAAGTATAATCTTACAAAGTTTATCTTTCAAAATATATTCTTTATTATAAAAATTAAATCAAAAAATTTTTTTTTAATTGTAACGAACAAAAACCACTTCTTATTACGTATTTTTTACACTATTACCATAATATAGATATGACTTCAATGTTTGTTTTTTGATAAAAAGCATTTATTATTATAAGAAATTTCATAAAGATAAATTCGTGGCTTCTATATGAAAATTTCACTAAAACAAAAAATCAATGATATCATACTTGTGTTCTGGAAATTTTTCTTTTATTCCATTTATCAACAGCTGCTCAACTTCCTTGTCCGTTTCTGTCACCAAATCAATATCGCCCTGTTTGCATACAAATTCCTGACGTGTTTCATTTCTTCGTGCAATTATCTGCCAAAAAGAAAATCAATTCATATTTTTTTAAAATAACTATTCAAATGATTTTCTTTCTTGTAGGTACTAACCGCTCCAGCTTTGTTTACCAAATCGTTAACCACTTGAAAGCATTTGTCCAAGTCTACCATTTTTGTTATTGTTCTATAAAAACCTAAACTCTTTTTTAAAGAGTTTTTATTTAACAAATTTGCTTTAAGTATGAACAGTTTGACCGCTAACTATATATACTTTTATTAACAAAAGAAAACAATCTAATTTAATTAGCGCATTTGCGTAAAAACGATATATGTATGTATGTATGAATTGTCAAAAGAAAAATAAACACTGACATCTGTTTTTATTAAGAAAATATGTCTGGCAGCCCTACTTGTATGTCATTTAAAAAATTACAGCGGATTTTAAACTTTATTTAACGTAATAATCATTTAAAAATGTCTATATGTACATATAGACATTTTATAAAGTCATATACATGATACAACTAATCAGGTAAACTCGTCCCTGCAACAACTACAAATTTGTACCAACGTGTCAAACAAAAGCTCATAGAAAAAAAACGATGAGTAATAATTTTTAATTAACATTCGGCGTCAAATATTACAAATTTTAAAATAGTACACTAACGCTTATATTAACACTTGAGTTTTCGGTGCAGATAGTTTAAAATAAATTGTGTTACCTAAATAATTCTTAAAATTTATATGTAGCATTTTAAAATTTTTTAGTTAAATCGATTATTTCGGCTCAATAATCGATTTCAGTATAAATCGTCAACAAAAAGCCGATTAGCTACTATAAGACTAAATAACATGACTCTCAAACTAATAAATAAGGAGTGCTGCCACTGCATTGCTGAAATGTTTGTTTTCTTGGCAGTTTTTTTCTTAAAGCGAAAGCAAGTAGTTGTGTTTTGTAACCAGTGATATTAATATTAATAAAGAATGTGGGTAATAATGTGCAAAAATTTTAAAATGCAAAACAAAACGAAGTTTATACAAAAAGCTATTAATATATAAAAAGTTTACATCCAGAACTATAAAATTTATATAAGATTTTGGTGTTTAAAAAAAACCTAAAACTTTTTAAGGCAAGTGCATAGTTTGTGAAAAAATGGCGGTATTTTTTAACAACTTATTTTACCAGTGATATTTAAACTTATAAGCACTCTATGTTTGAACTTTTTTGCAGAAAATGTAGGCATGCATCTGCAACTGTTTTAAAATAATTTTCAACGGTAGCTTTAAAATTTACACAAGACTTATGACCAGTTTTTACATAAAATAATTACATATATTTGAATTTCTATTTAAATAAAAAGAAAATCCCACAAAGAATTTTTATTTAAATAAAACTTGAAAAAAATTGTTTTATATAAAACATGGTCATTAAAACTACTAAGGTATGTAAGCAAATTTAAACTAAAATACTTACTAAAATTATAGGTACGAAAGCAAATAGTACCTATTTAAGCAGAGGATTTGCAACCTTACAACATGGCAGTAAATTTTTTTTAAGTGCATTCAAGTGGTTGTGTATTTAAAACAGTGTCATTAAAGTTAAGAAATTTTGTGGTAAAAAGTGAACAATAATTTATAAAAACTTCAAAAAATTTAATTTAAACGAAGGTGCTTAAGTATAGTCAGTCTGCTTATTGATTCTTAATTAAATTCAACAAAAGAAATTAGTTTCGTTTTTGCGTATATAAGAATACACATACCTATAGAAATTTGTATAAAATGGCGGTAAATATTTTGGTACACAAATCAGCGATGAACATCAGACTTTAAAATAATGACTTTGGGAGTCTGTTTAATAAGTATGTTAATGCTAAAAAGTAAGTGCGATATTAAATATTTTTATTTAAAACACAAACATATTTAAATGCGTTCATACCTATACAAAGTTTATAATAAAATTAAATTTAAAAATAATTAAGCAAATGCGTCTTAGAAAAATATTTAGTTGAAAATTTTAAATCAGTGCATATTAAAAAAAAAAAACAAATAAAGTGTTTATTATTATTATTTTTTATTTGTGTTAAAAAATCGTAAAAAGTGCAATAAAAAATATATACCTATTAAATAATTAAAATATAAAAAATATATGTACTTCAAGTTTTTAAGCAACCCTTAAAACTCCCAAATTCTTGCATCTTTGGATCTCTTTTACTTTAGCCTATGGATACCTCACGGCGCTAAAATTAAATGATTTTTATCGGTTGGTAAGTCACAAATATTTATTTAAGCAAAAGACTAAAAATCAATTAACTGTTAGATTCACAGGATTTGCTATCATATCCCCCGTCATAATTTTGTAAACATAATTTTTGTTCCGAAAATAATAATAAAAAAAGTATTCATTTAAATTACTTTTTTCTTATATTAAAATTTAAAAAAATATAGTGAGATCGCCTCATAACATGTCTTGTGAATCCACCAAGTTGATGTAAAATTTAATATTTTTTTTATTATACTTTATTATTTTTATTAACTTTCAATATATTTTATTTTGTAACAACAACACATACAATTACATATACATATACATATGTAGCTTTATTTTAAATTTATTTTTATTTGTTATAATTAACATACATATAAACAAAAAAATCAGCTAAGTTCATTACATTTTAAAACGTGAGTCCTCTGATTTGCATTTGGTTTCCAACTTTAACTATTATTTTTTAAATGAAAAATACTTGCAAACATTTAATTAATTCCAAATATAATGATATGTATTCGTTGCTGGAAGTCTTAACATTTTTTAAAATATTTTTTTATATCTAATATTTTATTTTAACTCAATACTAAATTTAAATTACTTATAAATAAAAGCAAAATTTTATTTTAATACTTGTAAGATTGCCTAAACGTTTAGTTAATAAATGATATGTTTAGTTATTTAATAGTTTTTAATCCTTAAGATATTCATATTACCCCGTGTATATGGGGTTATTATAGTTTTAACTTATTCTTTTTTTAAACTTACCCAAATATATTCCCGTTTTTAAATTGTTCGAAGATTCATAAATTACACTTTGTATATAAAAATTGTTTTAAAAACCTTTAATAGATTTTTAAGTTTCACCTACCTGTGTTTTTAAAATTTCCTAGTTAGTTTTTTGTGTAATAAAAATTGTTTATTACTTAAAACTTGTTTGCTTTATCAAAAAGTTCTAGCAGAATTAACATTGTTTACATTGCAAGCCACTTAGATAGAGACCAAGCAATGATAAATTTTGCTCTAAGCAATAAAATACAAATACGAAATCCAACCAGTGCGGATTTAGCCTTTTTTTGGTCTAAGGAGGCGGGTGGCAGAGGCTATCATTTTGTAAATTTGTTTTCCATATTTGAATTGATTACTAATGCTATTAAGAAATATTAAATTCTATTTCAAAAGTTGTTCTCAATTTTAGAATTTTCTAATATTATATCAGAACTTTTTATTTGTATATCAGAATTTTCTAATTGTATTTTAAACAGAAAATTCTGCTTGTGACCATTTAAAACTTTTTGTTTGGGTTCAAAGTTAACAGAAGACTTTTCCATCTTGAAGGTTCAACTATATGTGACTTACCATAACGCCATAATCATAACCGTTGCCATAAAAATCAACCCTACCAGAACATTGACAGTCATTTGACCGGTCACATGACCGACACAGATGACCGGTATTTCGGTCATTATTTTCTATCATTTTCTTAAGGGCGATGTGAAAAAATGACCGAAACTTTGTGTACGTGTGATCTTGCATCTCTCTCGCACCTTTAGAAATGATAGAAATATTGGTTAGAGCTGTGTAGCTCATGAACGAACGGGTCAAAATGAACGGATCACCGAATTGAACGAAGTGATCCGGTTATTTTACTGAGCGCTTTTCGTTCAATTGTGTTCCGTTCAATGTTTCTTTCTTCAGGTCTTTTTTATGTCACAATTTCGTTCGTTCAGATGTGTTTTTTATGTTATGTTCTTTTGTTTCAGTTGATTGTTTGTGTATTGATAAGAGTTGCTTTAAAAAGTTTCAGAATGTGCGTACATATTTCTTTTGAGCATCGCTGTGGCACTGCCATAATTTTTTTAAATTTGGTTTAACAGTCTTTTTCTAAGAAGTTTGATTTATTTTAGTGTTTGTGTTTTTATGGATTACTATACACTTTTTACACAATTTTAATATATGGATTATTTAAATTTTATTTCACAAAAAGTTTTTTCTATTTTGAATGTCAAAACCACAAGCTATGTCAAAACAAATCTTTAAAAAAACATGTTGCCGTACTGTCGTTCAGAAGTGAACGATTGAACGAACGGGTTAATTTTTGTAAATTGAACGAAACTGAGCGATCACTGAAATGAACGATTTGGCACAGCTCTAATATTGGTCACAAATGACCGAAAAAAAATGTTTTAGTGTTAGTTTCGGTCACAAATTTCTTGTAGGGAAAATTCAATCGGTTTCTAAGGTTATAATTATGGCGTAATGAAAAGTCACCTATAATCAAATACAGTGTTGCCCATAAGTTTGGTTTAAACAGCTGTTTACTGTGATATGGTTAAGTCACGTATAAATGAACCTTGAACAACAGTACATATTTAGTTTAGCAATAAAAAAATAACATAAATTAGATTTCCTTTATCTTCGTGACCTTTTAATGTTCAACAAGCGATGCTTAAAAATCAGTTTATATTTTATTATTCCTTGGGGTTAAGGTGCTTTCAGACGGAATGTATTTTACATTGAAGCCGTTGAAGCATAGCTTGGGTAAAATATGTGTGTAAAAGCCATGCCAATTCATCAAACAGGTTGTTTTTTGGGCTGTGAAAAGTTGCTTACATTTACAAATCTTTTTGCGGACATCAGCCAATTGCAACAATAAAAAATCATTTTGCTTTTCCCGCATTGTGTTTGTTCTAAAATTACCATAACCTTTTATCAACTTGCTTAGAGACAATTACATTTTAATTATTAATTAATTACACAGAAAAAACTGAGTTGTAGAATCAGTAACAAATTTCAGAGAATCAGTAAATATTTTGTCTGGCTGAGGACCTACAACGAAAGTTGTAAATTTAGACAAACAATTTTGCAAGAATTTTAGCTTCTGTTAAAAAATTTTGCTCAGCTGGTTAAATATTTTATTTGTCTAGGCGAAAATTTTGTTTGATTTAAAAATCAAATAAAAATATTATTAGAGACTATTAAATAAATTGACTAAAAAAATAAATTATTTTGAACAAGAATTTGTTTGAAAATTTTTTTTTGTAGTTTTTTGTGTGTAATGCGTTCATTGATAAATTATTCCCATATGTTTTTTGCTGTGTGTAGTTTTAAAGTTGCGTCTTTTAAAAATTTCTCTCAAATTGTTTCGTTAGTTCCTCGCTTTTACAAAAGTGTTTGTACATGGCCAAAAAAAAGGGACTTTTTCGTTTAAGTCGAGTTCAAATACATATGTTTGAAAGCTTATAACTTGGAACAAATCAATGGAGATTTTTGAATGACTATTAAGGTGGTAAAAAGCTGCTATATCTTCTTACATTCGAATTTTAAATACTTTATTAATATTGGTTTTGTTTCTATTCAAGTTCAAAATCGCTTTCTAGGATTTAAAAAGATGATAATATTAAAAAAAAATCATAGGCTAACTTGGGCGGTAATAAAATTAAATTACGTCGCGTTTTTTTCGGCCCCAATTAGCAATGCAAGGAGAGTACATATTGGTGAATGGATTAACTGCTTATTCTTAAAAAATTTACGTTCGAAATTTTATATAAAAAGCAAAAACCAATTTTAATTCTTTTGTTTCAAACGTAAAAGGTTTTTATGAGAATTGGCAAACAATCTTCAAATCAAGTTACATATTTACTTATGGTAACACAAACAAGTGCCAGTGCAATGAATTAAAAACAAATAGCAGTTTTAAACTAGGTACTTAAAAAAGAATTATTAGTGAAAATAAACTGCAACACCTATTTAAAAAAGTAAAAACAACAAAAACTAAAAAAGGTGTTCAGCCATATTTTGCATTCAACTTTGATTTTGAAATCACTTTCAATTGAATTATTAGTGTTCTGTAATCTACGTTTTAGGTTTGATTGCCGTTTTGTTTTCGAACATCAATAGATAATACATATGTATATACATAAATATAAAAAAATTCATACTTTTGTAGAGCGTCAAAAATTAAAAGTTTACTTTTAAAATTAAAGTAATTTTAAATTCGAAGTGAAATGCATAACATGAACTATTATTTGTACTTTTATAATAGAATATAGATTTTCGATTTTATTTTTATCTTAAATCATTTTGTTTACTTATGACTTAAGACTAAGATAAAAAAATATATATAAAAATATTTTAAAATAGATATTTTCTAAATAACAAAATTTAACAAACTACTTGGTAAAAAAAAAACTTTTTAACCAAAACTCACAAAAAAAATAAAAAAAAAAACAATTTAATAGTTAAACTAAAGGCATACAAATTATTTAACATTAAAACTACATGCATTTACAATATATAAATTACAAATAATAAAAACAGCATTAGCTTCACCAATTTTAAGTATGGGTTAATTAAAACTTGTTAACGTGAGAAACATTTTCAACAGCAATTTGTTCTCTGTCAGGCCCAAGTTTTTCGCTGTCCATAAGGAAATTCAATATTTTAATTTCGGAATCCTTAATATTGCGTTTTGAAAAACTAAAATTGGTCATAAATTCTTAAGGAGTTTAAAAAATACAAACTACTTGTAAACTGATTCTATCTTAAAATAAAAAAATATAACGATTTCAAAATATTAATCAGGATATTATCCTAATTTTCTTAGTTTATTTATAGGGTTTGTTGTAGGTTAATTTTGTCCTTATGCTATTTATTGGTTCTTACACTAAATTGCCAGTAGACTTTAACCAAATTCTTGAAAAACCTTATAATTGTTATCTGTCGTTATATAATAACTTTCAATTTTAATTGTCCTTTATATATTTATATATATTTGGATAACCATTGGTTATCACTAAATGTATTTATTATAAGGGCTACCAAATGTATAAGGGTAAAATAAAAACAGCTAATAGCAAAAATATGGTTTGTTGGGTTTTTAAAAGAGCTCTTGATTATTTTGGTTTATTTATAGTAATTCTCAATAAGTTTATTGAAGTTATTTTATAAATGCAGATAATATTTTTTAGGTTTTTCCAGAATTTGGCTGAAGTCTACTGACAATTTGGTGTTATGTAGTTAGAATCAATGAAATGCATATAGACAAACTTAACCTAAAACAAACCCTAAAAACAAAAAAATATATGTAATAATTTTAGTTAAATAAATAAATCACAATAAAATGTTATAAGGAAAAACATTTGAGAATGTGTTACGTATACTAGATTTAAAACGTTACGGTTTTCGGAATGAGATTAAACTAAGATGTGTAGTTGTGTGTGCGCAGGTGTTAAAGATAATATTTAATTACATATAACTGAAGCAATATAAATTATAATATTTTGCAAAAAACTTAAAGTAAACATTAAATAATAATATTTTTAACATTTCTAAGAGAGTTTACTTTTTTTAACATACATTTGCATAAAAGATTTCCAGTTTCTTCTTAAAATCTATTTTTTTGTGTGACTTTCTGCTGCTACAGCATTTTCTATTTGTGTACATTAATATATATTGAAATATATGTATATATTTAATATTCTTAAGCCTCTGCTAACTTGTTATCTTCACAATGTTTGGTTAATTTAATATCTGGAATGCTCAGAGACTTAAGCAACTTTACTTGCCTTCTTGGGGACGGTTGGCAAACAATTGTTCAACAATACTTTCATCGGCCAAAGTAGAAGTATCACCCACATTACGATCATTAACAGCAACTTTTCGCAACACACGACGCATTATCTTACCCGAACGTGTTTTGGGTAGGCCAGGAGCATGTTGCACGACATCAGGCATTGCAAAGGGGCCAATACGTTCACGCACCAACTTTTTTAACTCGGAAACTAATTTGGGATCAAATGTTTCATTTTCATTGGTGGTAATGAAACAGTACAAACATTCTCCTTTTACGGGATGAGGTCTTGCCACAACAGCTGACTCTGCAACACGGGGATGTTCGGTTAGCACGGATTCCACTTCAGCTGTTGACATAAGATGTCCTGAAACATTTAGCATATCATCAACACGTCCAGTAATCCATAAATAACCATCAGCATCACGTCGAGCACCATCGCCAGTACAATAGTAGCCGGGGAATTTTGAAAAATAGGTTTCTTCATAGCGTTCATGGTTATTAAATAGGGTGCGCATCATACCTGGCCAGGGTTGAGAGAAAACCAAATAACCTTCGCCTTCACCATTAACCTCAGTGCCACTTTCATCTAACAATATAGGCTTAACACCAAAAAAAGGGAAGGACTAAAATGGTAGATAATAAAGTGAAATAATCCGCTTATTTAAACAAATGTTTCTGATTACTTACTGCTGAACCCGGTTTCATGGGTGTGCAACCAGGCAAGGGCGTAATAACATGCCCGCCAGTTTCAGTCTGCCAAAAGGTATCCACAATTGAACATTTTTCTTTGCCCACATTGCGATAGTACCAAAGCCAGGCTTCAGGATTTATAGGTTCGCCTACACTGCCCAAAACTCTGTAATTAAAAAATTTAAATTTTTTTTAAAATTCATTTGATAATTTTCTACTTTTACTAAATTACTTTAAATTTTGTAATTTATGCTTTAAAACTGGACCATCTCCAAATTTCATTAGAGCTCTAATAGCTGTAGGTGCAGTATAGAATTGGCTAACCTTATATTTGTCAACTACCGACCAATAACGATCATTATCTGGATAAAAAGGAGTGCCTTCGAACTAAAATTATTAAAGAAGTAATTTAAAGTTTCTTTCCAAGCCCTTCATTGCTACTTACAATAACTGAGGAAGCACCATTAGCTAAAGGACCATATACCACATAAGTGTGACCAGTAATCCAGCCAACATCAGCAGTACACCAGTAAATATCGCCAGGCTTATAATCAAATACAATTTTAAATGTAGTGGCAGCATACAATAGATAACCGCCTGTTGTGTGTAAAACACCTTTGGGTTTACCAGTCGAGCCACTTGTGTATAACATAAATAAAGGATCTTCAGCATCCATCCATTCGGGATAGCAAGCAGGTTCCTTATCCTCCATTTCCTCGTGCCACCAAAAATCACGATCATCAGTCCAGGGTATATCCTGCTCAATATGGTTTTCTTGACAGGCAGTTACTCTCTTTAAATGCGAAACAACTATACATTTTTCTACAGTATGACCCATTTCTTCGGCCTTCTCTAAAGCTATATCACACAAAGCTTTCAGGTACAAAGGTTTCTCACCGCGCCAAGCGCCATCAGCAGTAATTAAAATTTTTGCCTTACAATCGAACATACGTTCGGCCAAGGAGTCCGACGAGAAGCCGGCAAAAACTATTGAATGCACAGCACCAATACGAGCACAAGCTAACATTGCTATAGGCAATTCTAAGACCATGGGCATATAAATGGAAACACGATCACCCTTTTTCACACCATGATCCTTTAAAACGTTGGCAAAACGACAGACTTCCTCCAAGAGTTTGCGATAAGTAAGTCCTCTAGAATAGTCATCAGGGTGGTTGCCTTCCCTTAAAACAAGATAATAAAAAAACAACATATTTTTAATGAATTAAATTTACTTCTCGATCCTAAATGTTAAAAAATTTTGTTATTTAAATATGCTGTATCATTGTCTCGCTGTAACAGATACTTAAGCTGCTAATTATCACAATTTTACTTGACAACAATTATATAACATTTTTACAATAAAACAAAGAAAGAATGATAGAGTATAATATTTTATGGTTTATTTTAAAGTAATTAACATAAGTATGTATGTAAATATTTATGCAATTTATAATGAAACAATGAACATTGAGTTTTTTGTTTGAGAACTTAAATTCCACATGCCAGTGTATGAACACATTCAGGCGTTTGCTGCAACTTGTTAAAAAAATATACTTTTAAATATTTGTAACCACAACAATACGCTTGTTTATTTTAACTCTACACCCTAAACTAAACGAATGGAATCAATACCTTTTAAAGAAAGAACAAAACATTTACTCAGTGTAAGTAATTTGACCCGTTTTTTGGCAAAAATTAGTTTCAGCTAAACGGCTGGTTTGAATAATTTGCATTTTTTGGCATTATGCTTTGGAAGATATTCTTTTCATTTTCCGAGTTAAGTCACTTACGCTGACGATATCCATTTCTTTAATATCCATTTGCGACCCCCTAAAGTATATATTTTTTTATCTTTATTAGGGTTGCTATATATAAGTTAGAACAAAAACCCCTACAATTTCCAAGGAGTCGCCCTTAGAGGAATAAAATGTGTCACAGACACCCATTAGTTTTCCCTCCCAAACATATTCCTAGAACATACTTACCCTCTATCGGCATCATCTAAGGGGGTTATCATACAAAATTTATCAAAATGATGTAAAAACGCCCATAACTTCCCCAGAGTCGGCCTAAGAGAAATAAAGTCAACGACTGACCTCAATCGACTTATTTAGTTATTGTGTAAGAATCCTAGAATAGTATTCTATTAGTGTAGGGTACTTTACCAAGTGAATAAAAGCATTTTCTTTAATTGTTTTTCTGCTGCAAATTTATTCTGTATTGCAAACGTAATTGTATTTGTTTTTCTTATTCTTGAATTTTATAATAAATAAAATTCGTGACTTGTTAGACAGACACCTTGATTTTATTCAATAACTTATAAAGCGGTTCCAGCCATTTCATATCAGGGGGTTAAATAAACGTATCTTTTATTTGCCTATATCAGGCATAGGCAAACAATATTTTATGCCCTAAACACAACTGGAACGAACGTCGAATATTCGTCTTAAAAAATAAAACACATTTGTCTATATATGAAAATGCACACAAACAGTGCGTCGACTAAAATTCGTCATGCGTAACAAACTCTGCGACAGGTTTATTTCTATTTCTTACCTAGTTGTGCTTAGAGCATTAACATTTGAAATGGTGTATGTGCTGCCCAGGCTCTCCTAAGAAACGTTATTCTCACATTGTTGTGTAATTTAAACAACAAGCGATAACACAACCAGCCAAGGCATATTCATATAAGGTGGTCGCATTAAAAAAATTAAGAGAGTCGTTCTCTTACTCTTTATTTTTTTTATATGAATTTTGACACCAAAATTGAAAAATTTTTCGAGTTTAGTGTCAAACTCCATGTAAAAAAAATTAAGAGTAAGAGAACGGCTCTCTTAATTTTTTTATTGCGGCTACCTTGTATCAATATGCCTTGCAACCAGCTTAAACAAGACTCTTAATGTTTTTTTAATTCTCCACAATGTGTGAGTACACGTACGTAAACTAAGAGAACACATAAAGGCACGGAGCGCCGCAGCGCCCATCTTTTGCCTATAGCGGGCCTAGATCCGCATATTTAGTCCACTATACAAACTTATTTAAAAAGAAAGCGGAAGCAAAGTTGATATTAAAACAACTTTTAAATTGAAAGAAAAAAGTTCGTTTAGTTCGTGATGTAACTTTAAAAAGTAAATTATTTGCAAGTTATAGATAATTAAATACAAGTAATTTGTTTTTATGTCTGTGTTTTTTTATTAAAAGTCAAATTTGTTGTTTTTAGAAAAAAGTCAGCTTTTTTCAAATTGAAAGTTTCTTTCAACATTAACGGAAAATAATAATTTCTTCTAATAAAAAAGAAATTATATGAACTAAAGCCAAACTAAGAATCAGAAATTTGTATTAAGAGCAATTAGTTCAACAATGAATAAAAATTAACAAAAAAGTTTTTTATAATTTATCTTGGCTCAAGCTATAGCTTAAGGTGGTCTCATACTATAGTTTGTTGGAATTTAGCTAATACTTATTATTTTTGAGACATAGAGTGTCAAAAACTTCACAAAATTGGCCTCTTTGTATAGGGCTGGTACTCCCCGTGCGCCTATTCTACCAGTTGTTTTCGAAATGCTTCCATTACACTAGACGGTTTGAAATCAAAAGCTGTTTTAGTTTCCGAAGTATGACGTTTTAACAATTTTACAATTCTATAATTACTTTGCAGCAGGTTTTAAGTCGACAGCTGTGACAGTTTCTGAGCTAAAGGGCAAGCGAAATTTTATCAGTTTGGTACGTTTGTATGGGAGCTACCATCCCGCTAGTTCCTCTCAGACATTTATTTTTTTTTCAAAATATAGAAATTGTATTGGAACTACTTTGTAGCCGATTTGCAGTCAAATAAAAGTTTTTTTTTAAATTTGGTTCGTTTTTATGGGGGCTAGCATGCCCCTTGCTTCTATTCAACCAGTTTTTTCTTTCACAATGAAGACAATTTGAATTTAAATTCAACGGTATTAAATATATAAAGCATCGAAATTAATGAATAAATCTACATCCCTATCTAGGATCCAGGATATGTGTACATACATATAAGGCCGAAAACGTATTTTGTGTAAATTACTAACAGATTGACAATCTAACATATACCCTTGTAACTTTGTGAAGGGTATAATAGCTTTAAGAACAATGACCTTTTTAATATGCAAATAAAAGTTCTCTATTTAAAATAATTACCTTTTGAATAAATACACAATTTTTTTTTAATTTTAAAAAAATACATAAGAAAATAAATAAGAGAAATGTTTTTACTTATGGAAGTTCATAGATCAATTTGAATGTATGTATGTATGTATGTATGTATGTATGTATGTATGTATGTATGTATGTATGTATGTATGTATGTATGTATGTATGTATGTATGTATGTATGTATGTATGTATGTATGTATGTATGTATGTATGTATGTATGTATGTATGTATGTATGTATGTATGTATGTATGTATGTATGTATGTATGTATGTATGTATGTATGTATGTATGTATGTATGTATGTATGTATGTATGTATGTATGTATGTATGTATGTATGTATGTATGTATGTATGTATGTATGTATGTATGTATGTATGTATGTATGTATGTATGTATGTATGTATGTATGTATGTATGTATGTATGTATGTATGTATGTATGTACATATGTATGTATGTATGTATGTATGTATGTATGTATGTATGTATGTATGTATGTATGTATGTATGTATGTATGTATGTATGTATGTATGTATGCACGTATGTATGTATAAAATATATCTGCTCTGGTTTTAATAACAATGTTAAATTTATTAAACAAACAATATGTGTAACAAAGTCTATAAAGGGAATTGTATTGAAAAACGTAGTTTGTTAAGTGCCAAAAATCTAAAACAAGATTTTCAAATATATACAGTACTGTGCATAAAATTGCAACAAAGTTTTTTTAACTCTTTACCTTTACAAATAAAATTTCTAAATAGACTTAAAATGCTTTTTCGGTGCCGATTAAGTAATTGATCGTCTTGGACGTTTAATTTGTATTTTGTTTTTGTTATAATAACAACCAAAAATTGTTACAAAAACCAAATACACATTAAACGAACAAGACCGTTACTTAATTAACTGGCTTCGAACAACAACACATTATGCTAGGACGTACTCGGTACATCTCGGACCTACGACGAGTTTCCTTCATCACCACAAATTCGTAGGCAAAAGTTCGCTGTGTGTGTATGACGCACTAAAGCGACAAAAAATTGCATATTGAACTAAACACAACTGGGACAAACGACGAATTTTTTGTTGCGCATGCTCGTCATAGAAAATTAAACACATTTATGTATATAAAAATGCACGCAAACAGTGCGTCGACTAAAATTTGTCATGCGTAAGGAACTCTGCGATAGGTTTATTTCTTACGCCGACAGACGACGAATAATTTGGCACAGGGTGACCATATTTTTTTATTTTGTTTATAAATAATGTTACTTTATACTTTAAAACTTATTTTTACTTTTTTTTGTTGACGAATTTATGCAACGAATTTCAACAGACGATTTCATCGTGTAGTGCGAAATTCGTCATTCGTCCCAGCTGTGCTTAAGGCATATGACGTTTGTTTACTGCCTATGCAAAGAAAGCTGATAGTGTGACCATATTAAGAAATATACTTACAAAATGATACAATATCACAAAATCCACTTAAAAATAATTTTAATAACAAACTACTATACCTTAAATTATTTTAAATATTAAAAAACAAAAATGAATAATTGTTAAGGTAATAATAGCTTTGTTTCTTGAAATACTTTTAAACTAAAATCGGATATGGCAAGATTGCACTGATTTATTCGTCGTTTGCCGGCATATGAAATAAATATAAATAAATCTATCGATGAGTTTGCTGCGTGTGACTAATTTAGACGTACGTCATTGTTGTGCTCATTTTCATATATGTACACAAATATGTTTAATTTACAAATACGTAAAATAACCGTAGTTTTAAAGTTCAAAAAATATGGGTTCCAACTCTCTTAATTCAGTTAACACTTACGTTTGCATTAAAAATAAAATATGTCGTTTTTTTTTTTGATAATGATTACGTTGTTTTTATTATATATACCATGAACTTAGTTTTTGGTAAAGCAAATGATTTTCACATTTATATTCACTAAAGTTTTGTTGTTTAGCTCTATACTGTACATGTACATAAGTGTCGTATAAAAAATATTGTTTTAATACATAAGTATGTATATGGCTTAAAGAAAATAATTGTTTTTTTATTTTTAATTTCGTAACATTTCAAACTTAGTAGATAATTTTGTAGATAGGATTGTGTAAAATAGAGTTCCAAACTTGGCGAAGCTGCGTGGGCATCTTACCACAACAACCTAATCACGAAACTCAATTAATTAATTTGTACTGCCAATCAGAACTATTTCATTAAAACTCTTTTCATAAAAATTTCACATTTGCTTTAATAAAACATCGAAAGTTGATTTTGATTACAGTTACTAAGTCTACCAAATAAAAAAAATTTAAGAGGAAAATGTTGGAAACATGTATTAATTTTTAATTAAGATTATTGTTATTAATAATACATCAATTGGATTTTTTTTGTATATTTAAACAAGAAATGTTTTTTTTTTCTTTTTATATACATATATTAAAATAATTTAAATTTACTATTATTATGTATATTATCACAATCCTATAAACTAATAAAAATTTTTAAAGCCGGCAACACTATTTACATATTTGACATTTTATTTTCTGAAAATTTTAAAAATCACTTTTTTTAAAAAAATTTCTAAAAACTCAGTGGAAAATTTATAAGAAAGTATTCATTTTATGTGTTAATACTGGGTAAAAGTATAACATCAAAAATTAAAAATCGGTCAAAACACTGGTACAGTTTTTTTGCAGAACACTGTATGTATGGATGTTTTACTATTTAAGTAAAATTTATGTTTTTATTTTAGACAATGTGTTACTTTCTATTTGTTGTAATTTTGAATAACGTGTAATTATTTTTATACCTAAGATAACCTTTGACCATCGATTTATAAGTTTATTAAACACAAACTTAAATACCTAAATAAATATTAAAAGATTAATAGATTAATAGATGCAAATAATACCTAAAAGGGCATTTGTAAATAGTAACATCATTTATGATTGAGAAATCGAAATTTACATATCTCTGTTGTTATAATAAATTAAAAATATTTTTAACATTTGACTACAAAACAAAACTAAGAAAAACATTATCATAAGAAACAATTTCAACATGTTTTAAAATTTTGTAAAAAAATAATTATTATAAAGATGATTATAATAATCATTAAGCAAAGTAAAATTATCAAATTATCCAAATTCCCCTAATATGAACGTATGTATTTCATTATATATCAATAACAGTCAAAATAATAATTTTAAAAGGTAAACAAAGTTTTAAACAGTAAAAGTTAGTACTTCGGTACCTAATAATGAGCTATTTAGGAAACTTCTCAATTTACTTTTTCTAACAGTTTTCATAATATTACGGCAAACAAATTTAAAATATATTAATTATTTTTGTTTATAATATTTTTTGTCAAATAAAATAAGATTATTAAGCAATTTAGTTTTTTTTTTTGAATATTATTTTAAAACATAATTATTATTGCAACAAAAATCAAAGACTTGTTATTATTTCTTGTCAATACAAATATTAATCGAATAATAGTTTTAATTTTTTGAGAAAAAATTAAAATAAAAGAACCCTTAATTTAATAAATAACCAGTTTAACACCATCAAAATGGCGTACTTCACTTGACTTTGGAATATTTCCATTAACATGATTCTTCTGTTGAAAATTTAATTTATGTAACTTATATGGTAAAATTATTTTGAATTTTAATAAAGGCAAAAAAATAATATTTTAAGATATTCTTATATATTATTCAAAAATAATTTCGAGAACCAAAAAACCGTTTTTACTTATATTTTGTTTTTAAATTTCAATTTCCCTTGTATTTTTATATAAGTATGTATGTATGTACATAGTTCACGTTATAGCGCGTTAACTGTCATACAATATTGTGTATAAATTTACCTTTGATTAAGTGTTGTTGTTATTTTTATTTTAAGTCACGCGATTAAGTTTGTCGTCAGTCGCCTGATAACAATAAGCTATTTGAGAGTAAAGTTGTTAGACACAAGTCTAACATACGATAATGAGCAGATGTCTTTTATTCGATTTTGTTTCTCTGTTTTATAAAAGCTACCGCAACTCCTGTTACTTTACAGCAACAGCTTAGAAACGAATTGAATTTTTTTTAATGATTGGCCCATATTTTTTACTTACTTAATTTGAATTTTGTAATTATACCCTTCACATAAGTGATAAGGGTATATATAAGTTTGTCATTCCGTTTGTAATTTCTTTATTATCCATTTGGGATCCCATAAAGTATATATATTCTGGATCCTTATAGATAGGGAAGCCGATTTAGCGTTGTCCGTCTGTCCGTCTGTATGTCCGTCTGTCCGTGTTATTGTTAAAATCAACTTTCTTAAGCCCCCCGATATCGCATAGAGCCGTTTGTGGTATCAAACTGTCAGAGATAGTCGCAAAAAACCAAGACTACCTCCTTTTTTTTAGTCTGCAACAACAACAAAGAACATACTTATACAGAATCAGTCATGTTGATATTATTGAACCACACCCAAAACGAAAATTTTATTAGTATTAGTATTCATACATATGACAGGGTGGCCATACAAAGCTTAATTTAAACATTTTTAAAATCGCTCCTACGGCTTTCAGGGTTCTCCTACAAAGGTAAAATGTAAGACTGACCCGAATTATTTTATCCATCCAAACATTTTTGTAAAACATACTTACCCTCTATCTCCAGCCCCTAACATGGTTGCCATACAAAATTTTAAAAAATAAGGTAAAAACCGCCACAACTTCCCCGAAGTCGCCCTTAGAGGAAAAAAATGAATCACAGACCCCCATTAGTTTTTCCTCCCTAACGTATTCCCAGAGTATACTTACCCCCTATCTACACGCCCTGAGGGGGTTGCCATACAAAATTTACAAAAATGATGTAAAAATGCCCACAACTTCTTCAGAGTTGGCCTTAGAGCAATGAAGTGTACGACCGATCCCTATTAGTTTCTTCTCCCAAACATATTCCTAGAACATACTTACCCCCTTTCTCCACGCCCTAAGGGGGTTGCCATACTAAATTTACAAAAATGATGTAAAAATGCCCACAACTTCTTCAGAGTTGGCCTTAGAGCAATAAAGTGTACGACCGACCCCTATTAGTTTCTTCTCCTAAACATATTCCTAGAACATACTTACCCCCTATCTCTACCCTCTAAGTGGGTTGCCATTCAAATTTGTAAAAATTAGGATAAAAACCCCTACAACTTCTCCGTCACCCGTGGAGCGTTAAAAAATGACACCGACCCCTATTTAAAAATTAGAAATATTTGATAAGTAAAAAAATGGATAAAAATAAAAAAAGTTTGGGATTTCGAAAGGTCAATGTGAAGGGTATATAAGATTCGGCGCAGCCGAATATAGCGCTCTTACTTGTTTTTGTTGGAAAATGTTTAAATGTTGATCTCTTAAATCAATAACTATTACACAACAAACAATTTTTAATGCTTAAACATAATTAAAAATAAATACAATTAACAAAAAATAATAGAATGATCTTAGAGAATTTGTGTATTGTTGTATTACAAATATGAATACATGTGTATGTATGTGTGTATGTATGTATGTAATTATTTACATATACATATGTATAAGTAAGTCAATATACGATGGTCGATTATATTTTTTCAATTTAACGTTATCTCCAATTCTATCTACGATTAATAATTTTTTATCGTTAATACTGATAATACTATGCTACAAATGAAGACTTTTTGGAAAATACAAAAAGGAGACAGTAGATATTCGATTTTACCATTTAAGGGTATATACATATATAAGGGCTATACTCAGTTTGGCGTGGTTAATGATCATTTTCTTTTTTTTGACCTCAAAAGTTTCGGAAAGTCAGTGAACCCCCAAAAAAAGTGCTGTCAATAACTTTTTTTCAAAAGCTGATTCAAACTCAGTTATAACCCTAAATTAAAGTCAACGGTATTGAACCTAAGACTCCACAAAATAAATATTTTTTCATCTAAGTTTTCACCTTTTTAAAATAACTTGCAGGGAATCCAATATTTTTTTATAATATTAAAAAAAATTTTAGCTTCCATTAATCTGAAGTAATTTTACTCACACATTAATAAAGTCTGAATGCCCCTGAATTTCTGGAAGATCCTTTTTAGCATGACTATACCTAAATGCGTGTCAAGACAAGTCTGTTTGCAAAATTTTTTAACTTGCAAGTATTAATTCAATTCAATAAACAAAGAGTAGTAAAACTCTATACTTAGCTTGATGAGATTGGTGGCCATTTTCATTTTATGGGCTTCAAAAGTTTGGGAAAATCGGGGGGAACCTCAAAAATTCTGTCATCAGTTTTGATTCAAAAGCTGATTCGCATTTGATTAAAAGACTCCATTTAATAAATATTTTTACATTTTCCTCTTATGAAAAACAAAATTTTTTTCTGCACTGTTTTTTTTACAACAAATACGTTTACGTGAAAGTGTCTACCCCTTTAAAGTTCATTACAATGAATGAAATGTTGCAATTAGTTTTGAAAGTGTAAATGGTGAAGATATTTACAATGTAATTGATAATAAAAATTGATAAGAATAATCATTATAGAAATACCCTCATATAAAGATCACACCATTTACTAAATTGACAAGTTAAAAGATTATTAAAAAATTAAATTTTTAACAACGCCTTGAGTGATATTTTTTTTTAATATTTTTTATATCACGAATAAAAAGGAATTTATAGAGATACACAGGGCACATTTAACAAGGCAAACTCAAGGCGAATTCAAAAAATTCGCCCTCTGCACTTCCTTTTTGTGTTTGAACGGTAGAATGTCAGAAAAATTAAAAATTCCATATAAAATTAATTTTTATTTCGTATAAATATCAAATTGATTTTAACCAGCTGGGCTCTTAATATTACCTGGTTGAATGTGTCTTGGAGATACCCATATAACTACATAAAATATTATAACTTCGGAAATTTTTTTTGAAAACTCATAAAAAAGTTTGAATTTAAGAGCTGTTTTCGTGAACAATATTCATAAAAAATTGGCACACTTATTATTTTAGGTCTTTAATTAAAGGTAATTAATATTTTTTTAGAGATAAGCATGTGTCCTCTAAACACCTTCAAAGAGAAATCAGACCATAATTGTTTGCTCTCTAAAGCAATAATAATATTATTATCAGCAAAAATATAAAGTTGTGTCACACGCCCTCGTATATTTATTTGGACGAATTTTTTGGAATTCAAGTGTGGTCTAAATTTTTGTTTTCATTAGATTTTTCTTAAAACTATATTCTAACACCAAGCCACAGGTTAACTAAACCAAAACTAATAAATGGGCTTGTAAAAAATATGCAGCAGATATAAGAATTAGGTTTAAGAAGTTGCTAGTGTTAATATTGTAATGATTTCTTATAATTTTTTAAATAATATTTCAATTTTAAAATATTTTTTTGACCAAATCATTTACTATTCATTATACTTAAAATATTATAACAATAAGATAATACGACGTGATTTTATACCATATGCATCCATTCATTATAAATTTAACTACGATAATAAAACAATATTTATTGAATGGGTCATTATTCATTACATTTTACACCCCCTTAGTACCAAAAGTTGAAATAGAGATGAGAGAAAAGTTTTTATATTAATTTAATTAACACTTAAGAAATATTTAAACCAGGGAGCGTAATAATTACGCAAAAGAAAAATAAACAAAAAATAATTATTATAAAATTTTTTTTTCTTTATTTATAATTTTCTTTTTATTTATTTTTTCAAAAATAAATATAATTTAAAATTTTATGAAAATAACAAATAGACAAAATTAAAAAATTGTTTTTAAAAAAAGTTCAAATGATTAAATTGTGTAGCTGCTTTCGAAAATGCATTCTACTCGGCTAGTATCGGTAGGAAAAAACTTGTTTTTTTATAATAACGAAAACTATTAATTTCTTCTTATAAAAATAAATTATATAATGAACTCAAGCCAAAATAAAAAAGCAAAAATTTGCATTAAAAACAATTAGTTTAACAAAAATTAAAATAAGTTTTGGAAAAAATTTAGAAATAAAAATTATTTCTGCCGAAAAAAATAAAAATAAAGAAATTAATATTTCCTGTCCAGAAAAATCAAAAATTTTGAACCATTTGTTTAAGAAAAATCTGGTGTCATTAATATGATGTACTACACTTGAGTCTTTAATGTTTCTTCGAGTCTGGGGCAAATCGTCGCATTCGATTCGAGTCGAAATTTCACTCGATTGATCGAGTTGTCAATGCTTTCAATATAGAAATTCTAATAAGAATTTTTAAATTTCGATTCGAATTGAATGCGACGATTTGGCCCCTGATTTTTTTTAAATTCAAAAAAATATTTTTATTTGCGGTCCCTGATTTAAACCAAATTAAAATGAAATTGGGTTTTTTTGTACTTATAATTTGTTGTACAAATATTTATATGCCTTTCAGTTTAAACATATGTACATATAAGAGGGCTTTTGAAAAATAATAAAATTGTTATTACCATCTTTGAAGGTGGCGGAAAGAAAAATGTTTTTGTTGAAAAATTAAGGTCAGCTGATTTTTAAAAGCCTTGATTCAATTAAAATTGACAAAATATAAGAAAAAAAATAACTTTGTTGTGGAAATTATGACTTACGTGCTTATTTATATGATGTATGTAGATGTATGCAATTATAAAAAGAGTTGGGGGGCTACTTGACATTGTATTGTAAAATATATTTACTACATATTTTGCTCACGACTACAATAATTAAAAGAGGCTGAAAAGTGATGTAAATACTATAACTACAGATATTGTTTTCATAATGAAACGGGCTGACTTACTAAACGTATATTGACATTGTAATAATACGCATAAATTCATGATATAGTTAATACTTTGTATACACCCCACATCTAAATTTTTAACGTTTAGACAATACTGCATTTACATTAACCCCCTTATTTCATTAAACGCAACGCCCTGAAACAAAAAAAAAATGTATGGAAAAGTTTTTTAAATTTTAATTTATTCCACACAATTGTTTTTGTTTTTATGCGTTGCGTTTTACGTAATAAGGCCCTAAATCAATTCCCATTAAATCGCCTAAATTTGGGAAAAAACATTTCTTTTATTTATAAAACCTAATTGATATGCTCAAATGAAAAAGAAAAAGAAAATAATTGAAATATAAACAAATTGACTCATATTTTTTTTTTATTTATTTTTTGGAAAAATTTAAAATAATCACACGCTGAATATTTGGCTCTTTTTTCGTTTTGATGAAAATCCCACAACCGTCACATTTTCTAAAAGGCTTTTCTTTAAAAAAAAATAAGTTCAGAAATAATGAATCAAATATGACTTTATTTAACACTTTAAACTAGCGTGAAATTAAAAAACAAAAAGCCCGTTTTCAATATTATTTTACACAAATAAATTTCAAAATTTTATGGGTTAAGTGGCTTTAAGTGGCCATTGTGAGGATAAAATTTGGTTTGAAAATGATTTTTTTTAATTTAAAATTTGGAACTTTTTGAGATATAAATTGAATTTTCCATTTACAATCAAGTTGCAAAGTCCAAAACATTACGCAACAAAAAAGTTTTCCTTTAATTTTTTCAAAAACACATTCTTAATTCAAATGGAAGGACAAACAATCATTTTTATTTTAATTGTTATCACGTAGGTTATAGGTTACTATAACTGTTTCTTCGAAGGATACTACACTAAATTTTGTTTAAGAGTTTGTATCAAAAGTTTTGGCAAACTTATTACTTATACAAAAAATCTTTGCAAAATAAACAAAAAGTTTTTTTAAATAATTGTTTGAATTGTTTTTTCAAATAATATTTACTTAGATCCAAAAATTAGTTTTATTTGATTTTTATTTGATTAAAATATTTATCTAATAGCATACATTTTCTATGAAAAAGTTATTGTTTCCGATTACAAAATTTAAAATTCTAATAAAATTTTTTATATAATACAACAGTTTTATTTGTAGGACAGAAATAAGTGAAATATTTAAAAGGATCGAAAATGTTTATGTTTATTTATTTTCAAAAAAAATCCGTAGTTCTTTCTGTGTTGAAGCATTACGTTGTGATTTTTCTCATTGCTTTCTTTAAATCTTAATGTCATTATCTTTGTTAAGAAATAAATATCAGGTTAAAAACAGTTTTTCAGTCCATTTTGCAGTTTTCTTTCCTTTAAATTTCATAAAAAAATTAACAGTAAAATAAATTTTTTTCTTAAATTGTGGCTTTAATCAAGTGTCCACAAATAAATTAATTTTTTATCTTAATAATAACTTGCATCATTAAATTCGTGCCTTGAAAAAAATTAAACTTTATTACTGATAAACAAAATTAGAAAAAAACAATCTATAATTACTTTAAAAAGAACAAACATGTTTTGAAAATCATAAGTAAAGATTAAAAAAAAAATACTTCTAAACAATATGTATAAAAATATTACAGCATTACACAAAATCGCTTCGTACACGCAAAGAAAAAACATAGTTAAATACGGTCACGTGGATATGATCACAAATAATTTCGTCATTGTATGGCTACGAAGATCATTATTGTGACTGCCACAACCATTCTATAGTTTTAGTAAGTTTTTGGCGAAAATTGCAATCATAGTTATGATTAAAATTGACATTATATGTTTGTGGTTATCATTATTTTGGTAAAAAACCATTATAATCTTGATTATAGGTTATAAAATATGTGATGCTCTTAGAATATGGTTATCATAATATAAGAGCAACATATGTATGATAATCCATAATCAAGATAATGGTTACCTAAAAACAAAATTAATAATTATCACAAACATATAATGGTAATTTTAATCATAACTATGTTTGCAATTTTTGGCTAAAAACTTACTTCAATTATAGACTGGTTGTGACAGTTATAATAATGATGTTCGTAATCATACAATGATGAAATTGTCCGTGATAATATTCCCGTGTCCATACTCAACCATGTTTTTTCCCTGAGTGTAAGTAAGCTGCTATCTCTATGATTTTTGACAACAAACACATTTAAACCAAATTAAAAATTTAACCTAAATTTAATTATAGAACAACTAAAAGTTTAATCGTTTTAAGTTTTATTTTCTTTGTTTATATTTTTGAACAATTAGTCATATGGATTTCAAACATGTTTATTAAAGGTATGATGATAACATTTGTTCATGTGCGTGGATGAGATTAATATTTATTTTGGTTAACAAAACATAAGTCAAACATTTTTATAGTATTGTTGGCCTTAGGAAGTCAAAATAATAATTGCAAATGTTTATCAGTAACACCTTGTAATAGAAAAAATACTCTAAATAACTTCTTTATTACTCAGAACGCAGACATTCTGTAGACCGAAATAAACTCACTTAATCACTTAAAAAATAAATAAGAGAGAAATAAGAGCTTGACGTTTAAACAAAAACTATCATTCCTGTGATATTGATTATGTTGTTCTATAAAATATGCTTTTTATTTTTCGATGATTTAAGACAAATTTTGACTTTTATTATTTTGGCTTTCGTTCATATTTTAATTTCTTTTTACTTAGAAGAAACTATTTTTCCTTTTCTATAAATACTAGCCGAGTAAAATGAATTTTTGTGATTTGAAAATATAAACTTTGTCCTAAGTTACAAAATAAATATATCCGCTGCATTTCTGGATAACTTTTAAGTCAAAATGTGATCTTTACAATAAAACAACTCTACCAGCTTTCAAAGAGTACTAATGATGAAAATCCTTAGCTAGTAAATTTTTTTTCGACACCAATCAAAAATAATAATTTTTTAGATTAAAAATAAATTAAAATATGAACGAAAGCCTTATTATTTTGGCTAAAATTTTATGAAATTTTTATAAATGGTCAATTTCATTATGCCGAATGCCGCCATTGTACTCACATTTTTGCTAAAAACTCAAACAATTTAAAACTTTATAATAAAAAGGTTTGAAGACTGTGTGTGATGGGTAGGACCTTACAAAGTTAAATTTTAGAGAATTTTGACTTTAAGATCGTGCCGTGTAAAACATTTCTGAGAACGGGCTTAATTGTTTAATTAAGTAGTTTAAAATGTTTTTAATTGTATTTGATACTTGGTTCTTAAAAAAATATTTCTTAAGGAAACTTCCCTTAACGAAATGTAAAAAGAGGAGCCAATTGTTCAGTATGTAATCAATTTTAAATCAATCAATTTTTAAAAATTAAAAAAGAGATATGAACAATTTTTTTTATATATCGATTATTTTTATTTTCTTTTAGGAGGGAATTTATCGATTTTTTCTAAGAAGAAAGCGGTTTTTTCCATTTTGGGACGTCTTACGTAAAATTGACTGAACTTGTTCAAGGTGTATCTTTTTAACAGGAGGTGTAAACATTTTTTAATATTTACATACTAATATTAAGTGTTTAGGGAGTTTGGCAAATGCTTGTTTATATAACCCGATAACATAATCATAAAGAAATGCACAATGCTAACTTGAGCAATAGCACAATTGGAGTCAATTAGCAATATATAGATTCCAGTTAATTTCAATTAAATAAGTACTTTTATTTTTATACCCTTCTTTTTAGTGATAAGGGTATTTAAAAGTTCGTCATTTCGTTTCTAATTTTTTAAATATCCATTTGCGACCCAAAAAATATATTTTTTCTTGATCCTTATAGATAGGAAAGTTAATTTAGCGATGTCCGTCTGTCCGTTAATCGGTTGAAATCAAGTTTCTAAAGCCCCTTGATATTTTTTTGACCTGTTTGTGATATTAAAACATCAGGCGTTCTTGCAAGGATTTAGCTATTGAAATTCAGCAAAATCACTCGATAACTGAGAGAGATATAGGCCAGCAACCATGACTACCTTTGTTTATTTCACTTAAATTTGTACATAAAAACCTCTAAAACTGCGCAGAAGTTGCATCTACACGATTGCAGCTTAAATTTTACTGTCATTTAAATTTTCCTCACGAACGTTTTTATGCAACATACTTACACCCTGTCTTTTTATCTTCAGCCCCTACCAGGATTGCCATACAAAACTTGAAAAGATTAGGGCAAAATTCCTTACAACTTCCCCGGAGCCTCCCTTAGAGAAATGAAATATATCACTGACCCCCATTAGTTTTCTCTCCCAAACATATTTCTAGAACATACTTACCCTCTATCGGCATCACCTAAGAGGGTTGCCATAAAAAATTTACAAAAATGATGTAAAAACGCCCATAACTTCCCCTGAGGTGGCCTTAGAGATATAAAGTGTACGAACGACCCCCACTAGTTTCCTCTCCAAAGCATATTTCTAAAGCATACTTATCACCAATTTTTCTGCCTAAGGGGATCCCATACAAAGTCTGGGAAAAGGTAATAAATCCCCCCCCCCCATAGCTTCTAGGGTGCCCATGGACTGAATTTTCTTGCAAACATTTTCGTAGAACATATTCACCCCCTATCCTTAGCCCCTAACAGGGATGCCAAACATAATTTAAAAAAGTTACGGTAAAGCACCTACATATTGTGAAGCGTATATAATATTCGGCACAGCCAAATATAGGCCTCATAGGTACTTTTTCACAAATAATGCATTATTAATCTGTGTTGTTGCTATTAATTTTTTTTTGTATTTCGCTCCCTTCGTTATAGTTTTTTTTTTGCACTCGTGCTGTATGCATTTAACACCCGATTAGTTTTCGTCCCCCAGAGACACTCTTGGACGACATTGATGTTAAGGTATGTATATATCGCTAAGAAATAAATTTCCTATTACAAAGAAAGACCTTAAAAAAAGTTCAGGTACATTATTTTGTTAATAAGTTAAAAATATTCCAACGTCAATGTTCGACGAAGAAGCTTTTAGAAAATTGGCGCATATTTTTTCAGCAATTTCGATATGCACATGTGTACGTATTAGCATAAATATTTTAGTTTTGTTAAATACCTATAATAATGTTATTCCTTGTATTTATTTTTTCATTTATTTATTTATTTATTTCTTTTTTTTTTATTTGTTAACT
Source organism: Melanophora roralis (assembly GCA_963583895.1). NCBI lineage: Eukaryota > Metazoa > Arthropoda > Insecta > Diptera > Rhinophoridae > Melanophora > Melanophora roralis. Next base: position 7,602,557 of record OY757189.1, read on the forward strand.
TAAAAACTTTCTTTGTATTTAAAATTTGTTTTGTTTATATGTGTTACAAAATTTCCATTTTAAACTTTGAAGCTCAATGAAAAATACTAAATATTATTGCAGAATAATTGTCTGCGCGTATAATTATTTGGAAAAAAAAATTTTAGTAAAATTTTTTTTTTTAAATCAACAAAAAAGTGTTCATTTTAGTGCATATGAATTTGATTTAAATTTATTCTGTAAATATGTTATTCGTTAGTGCATTGTTTTCAAATAATGCGTTTCAAAGTCACGGTTAATATCAGGCGATTTTAAACATCTTAAACGCAATGACAACTAATAATTATCTGCTTAAGAGATTTTCATTGCAGAAAGGATCTTACTCCTTTGCTTTAAATATTTGAAAAATATAATTTAATCAGTGTTATTTCTTAATAATTATGTAGTTATAAAAGTAAACTAAAAATCCTCTAAAAAAATTAAAATATTTTGCTAAGTACCAAATATACACTGAATGACAGGAGAACATAAATACACGCCATATAAAGAGTAACAACTACTTCATTAGTAACCCAATTGTTTTAAAAAAAACATGGTATTTTTAACAATTTTAATTCCTGGGGCTTGACCATTTAACCCATCTTTGCATTACATCGGAGTAGTTTCCAAAACTACTCTATGGTATACCATAGAGGATTAGTTTTATAATTATGACAACTCAATATGTGATCGCTAAAACACGAACACCTTTCCCTTAACTACAAGTTCTTCTTTAAAAATGGCACGATCCATTACTGAAGGACTATGCTGTAGGCTAGTTACATCTTATATAAACAATGTAGTTTAATATTTTTTGCAAGGTCGTTTTTAGAGATGCCCTGCCCTATGTATATGCAGAACTTTCTATTTGTTTTAAAAATGTTCTACTTGTAATTTATTTTTTTTTTAGAATTTTTAATTTGTATTTTCAATAAAAATTAAATTGATTCAGAAGTTTTCGGAATTGAATTTAACATTTTTGAAACTGAATGAGAAAATTCTGAAATTGAATTTCAAATTAGACATTTCTAAAAACTGAAACATTAATTCCTGAGATACAATTGGAAATAGAGTAGTTTTAAGCTTTCCAAATACATGGTAGAGTTTTTATTCATTTGTGCAGACATCTGAATAACCCAAAAATAATAGTAGTCTGAGACCCACCTTTTACTATATCAATCGATTCAGATTTACATTTTGGATCAATTAAAGCATGCCCGTCCATCTGGCTGGGTGTCCATGTATTTTTGTAATTAAAGTACAGAACGCATATAAACAAATATATAAAAAAAAATTTGGCACAATTTTTTGATTTAGAGACCAAGCCTATTAAAACTGGTAACAATCGGTCCACTATTACATAAAGTCCCCATACAAGTTTTCCCCGGAAATAAACAATTTTGACTAAATCTGCCACGAATGCTAGTGTTTTTGCACAAAAGTTTGCATGATGTGTGTAGAGCCTGATAGTATGAAATTTCGTATGGAATTTTTAATATTAAAATTTAAGCCATTTCTTCACATTGTCTTCATACAAATGCCCTCCCGGAATAAGCGATCGTCACAAAATTTTGCATAAGCTTAGAACTTTATGATATCAACTGTCGTTCTTAATTTTACAATGTTCGGCCCTTATTTTATCATGGGAGTCATATATGACTCACTTCCGGAAATCACCCCCGCGTGCATTAATCGTGGTGTAGGGTATACTAAAGACGCCCTTGAACTACTATTATTTTCCTTCTTGTTAAAAAAATGCTTTATGTTGAAATGCTTAATGCTTACACGGCATTTAGACTGTGTTACTTGTAACACGTTACTGTAACATGCTACATGTTTTTGAAGGCAAATTGGGTATAGAAGGCAGAGAAGTTACAAAAGTAACACGGTTTCTGTTTTTAATGTTTCTTTTTGACGTTTCCCTTTTGACGTTTTCGTTTTTTCTTTATTCTCTTTCGTATATGCCATGGTACAATTACCTGTAAGGTAATGGTACATTACAATTAAGGTAATTGTAAGGTAATTGTATCATGGTCGAAACGTTTAAGAAGAAGAGTAAACAACAAAACCAAAACAAAATATAAAAAAGAGACAAGTTTCTAGTAACATAATGTAAATTCTGGAAGTTTTTGGAAGTTACCTTAAAACGAAATAAGAAAATAGTCATGTTACAAGTAACATAGTCTAAATTTCGTGTTAGTTAAATAGTTAAACTTCCAATTAATTTAGTATTTTGGAAAACATTTTCAAATAAAATGTTTTCAATTTATATACATACATATGTACATATATTTTTTTGTTGCTGAATTGAAATTTAATGCATATTCGTATATTTTAAATAAATTTATTTATTTTTCCCTAAAATATTTCCAAATAATACAAATCAATCATGGCCATTTGGTTTTTGGGTTTCTGTTTTTGTTTTTCATTTTTTTCTTTTGTTATAAATATTCTTCAATTCCGAAATTTTTTTAACTTCTTGGAAGTGCGCATGTTTTTTGGAGAGCCTCTACAATTTTATAAACTTTATTAGACACAACCTTTCCCACTACAAAATTTAGTTACTTTTGGGGTACTTTTAATAGCAAACATCACCTTAAGGTCGGCTGAGAATATCTTTCTAAATAGATTTAATAATATTCATCCGGACGTCAATGTTAAGTATGTATGTATGTACATAGGCATATTTGTATGTATATATGTTTATTTAAAAAATAAAATTGACAATAAAAAAAATATTGTTTTCGACCTAAGAACTAAGTCTATGAAAGTAATTTCAAGGTACGCTTTACGCCTTAAAAGCTTAAATGGTCTATAATATTGTATTACTTTTTACATGTTAGAGGTATAAAATCTGTCAAATAATTAAACACTTTTATAATTAAGTATTTACTACTGTGAATAAATGAATGACTTTTTTCAATATGAAATATAAAAATATTTTTGCTTATATTTATAAAACTTATAGTTACGCCAAGTTTTACTAAAAAAAAGGAAAACATTTTTTTTAAGATTCGAAAAGTAAAATTCAATGTTTACACTGAAAAAACCCTTATTTTAAGCGTAAATTTCATCCTTGGCATTATATAAAAAGTATTGGAAAATTATTTATTTCTTTCTTACCAAAAATGATAAGAATCGTTTGTACATTGCATAGTACATATAGTAACACATGCACATACATACATGTACATAACGTATACATACAAATGTAAATATTTACATGTCTACAATGTATACTGGATGTAAACTTGAACATTTGATTTCGTAACACAAGTTTTGTTGTCTTTTTTTTAACTTGATTTTCTTACTTTTGGCAAGAGCTTTAAAAAAATCAATAACACTTTAAGCAGCATGTCCTTTTACACATTTAGTAACTACGTAATAAAAATTTCTTTTTACTTAATAGAAAAGTAAAAGTAATATATGTTTGAATTTGAAAAACTTACCAATAATACGCTATAGTATCTCCTAAGCCATTACGTATATTTCGATCTAAAAGATTGTAGCATATATTTGTGGAGGCTCCTTCCATCCATTTTATGGAAATGGGTCCTTTTGTTATATCGAAATTATATTGAAGAAATTTTTTTGGTTCGGCTGGTGTTTCCCAGTGGAATTGTTTGGCCACACGAGACCAAAATTCCTCGGGATTATCCAGCGATTCCTCATAGAACTTTTTATATTCTTCCATGCTAGATATATAAGCATTTTGGCTAATGGCCGGATTAGGCATATAAATCGATTTTTCCGAAGGCATTTTGATTTATTATTTATTAAACTTTACTTGTTTTTTTATTTTTGTTTTATAAAGATGCCTTAAATAATATATTTTGTTTAAATAAAAATTTCAATGTTCATAACCAAAAAAAATTTATATTGTTTTTTAAAGTTATTTAATATTTTTTTTTCTTAAATAAAAAACTTAAAATTTTTGTTTTTGTTTCTTGATTTACTTTATTATTTTTGCTTTGTTTTATTTTTCAACGTCTTAACCCACTGAATAACTTTTACATACTAAATTTCTCTGTTGGTACAAAGTATTTTTATGCCTCAACTTTGTCTCTAAAAACAATTTGAATTTACTAGTGGTGTGCGGTTTAACTGAGTTACTTGAAAAATATGAAAAAATCTTGTTATTGTTACGGCACTGAATTTTATTTAAAAAATACTTTTTTTTATATTAAAAGTAATATAAAAGATTTTTTTTTGATAAGAAAATATATTTTAAACGGTTTCTGGTCCCTTTAATTTGTGTTTTGCGGTTAAATTATAAGTTTTAATTTTTTTTTTGTAATATAAGGTACGAAAAAATAAGTTTAGTAAATTTAAATTTTTCGTCACTGACATTCGCGTGAAATTAAATACAAATACAACTAAATGTACGGTAAAGACTGTGTTGCCATATGTTAAGCTTTTTTTAAGTGATTAAACATTATATAGATTTTTAATTTTTATATTAAAGCTTAATATAACGTCATAATAAAATAAACATAAATGCATTTATATTATTATTAATGTTTATAAACAAATATTTATAATGAAACTGAAGAAAGAAATGATGTATGAGACTAGTACTTAATATAAAAGTTTTTAGGATTGCTAACAGAATCTTTTTTCATAAAACCTGCGGATATCAACTTACATAATGCTTGGCAAGGATCGTAACGATTTATAAAAAAAAATAATAATAACAAATTAAAGTCTCTTTTGGCAGAAATAATTTTTATTTTATAAGTATTTTTATAGAAATCCATTATAGAAATGGTTATTAATAATTTTTATAATAAAATGAATGAATAAATATTTCTGACAAAAAGAAATTAAAAATATTTTTTACTACAAAAAGTAAAAACTCAAAAAGGACTTGATTTTCAAAAAGATATAGCTAAATACCATAAAGATAGTAAGTGTGCTTCACTTGACTGACATGCTTCCTTGTACATACATACATGCTTTTTTTCTATAAATTTAATTTTTTGCTCCTGATAATTTTTTAACTTTATAAAAAAGGTCACGAAATTTTTTAAAAAGGTAAGAAAACGGGCACTAAAAAACATTGAAAATGGCACAAAAAAGCATAAAGTAAAATTAACCAAAAAAAATTTTAGAAGTTTTATTTTATTAAACTTTGATTGCATGTACAATCGTGTGTTTTCAGATATTTTCAAAAAAATGTCTTCTATTGTCACAAAAAACAATTAAAAATATTTCGTTCGATGTTACCTCAAACCGTAATATTAAGTTTTGCTTATTTAGTAACCAGATATACCAATTTTAACATTTGACGTTGGATAAGCTATAGTTCATCATCTATAAGATAATTTACTGCTTAGACTATCAAAAAAATTTTATGGCACGGTAGGCTAGAAATAGCTTTTTTAAAAAATATTGGAAAAAATTACATTAAGTGGCATATGCCTTTTTTAACTTGCCCTGGTCATTAAACAGTGAATGTTCGGATGTTTTCTTCTTTCTTCTTAGAATATATATGTAAATATGTGAGTGATTCTGATATTACAAGCTTATTTCGACATTATTTTCTCCATTGAAGTGTTTTTCATAATAAAGTATATTAAACAAGGAATTTAAATAATTATTATTTAAAAGAAAAATTATGTGCAAGGAAGTATCGAAAAGTGAAATGAAGTACACCATATCGATGGTAATAAACCAGATTTCTTTTTTAAAGAAAGTGCTTTTTTAAAATTAAATTTGTTTTAAGAAATAATAATTATTTTTTGATTTTAATCTATATATTTATACATATATATTTTTTTTGCAAAAATAATTTTTACATTGTTATTAACGATTATTGTTATCATAATTGAGTTTTATACAAATTAAAAAATATTAGTTATTTCAAAAAAAAAAAAAAAAAAAAAAAAAATAAATAAATAAATAAAAATTAAAAAAAAATATTAACCATTTTTTGGCGAAAATTATAAAATAAAAAAATAATATATTAAAAATGTTTTTCTTTGGCAATACAATATTTTGAATACGATATTTTATTAATTTAAATTATAGCTAGGTCGATAACTCAATATTTGTTCAACAATAAAATTTCAAAACAAACAGGATATTAACATTATTTCCCGATATTTCGATCAACTTCATTGATCATCCTCCTGGGGTAATTATTTGATTTTTATTGACAAGTCGTATTAGTTTTTAGGTAAATTTTAAAAATATAGGATTTTTCAAGGAACAAAATAATTTTATACATATTTTTTTGTTAACATAATATTATTATTGAACTGATCAATAAAAATCATTTTAGTTAAAAGTATAGAAATATGGGATAGAAGCCGTTTTTTTTTTCTTTTTAATATATATTTTTAATTTTTGTGTTGTTTTTAAATAACCCAAGTAATATCATAGTTTCTATTTTTTTTCTTGAATTAAATGACTTTGTCTTTTTTTGCTAAATACATCATGGTCGAGATGTAAATTATCTGGGGCACAACTTAAACTTATGAGTAGTCACATAATTTATTTAAGTTAATTTATTTATTTATTTATATACTATTTAAAACCTACCTTTTTCCGACTCTTCTATTAATTAGATAAAGAGATGTACGGAATGTAAATTCTTTGGGTCCTAAAAATTTGGTATTTCAAAATTAATGTTTGAGCAATAAATTTTCTAATACAGTGCTTTATAACTGCCCTTCGTTGTTTTTTTAAATTTTGAAAAACTTAAATTTCGTTAGCATATTTTTAGGCTTAAATTGTATATATTTTTTGACAAATATACACATGGGTTTACGTCTTCAATAAAAACGTCCTATATTATTAAGATTTACCCAAAAACAAATAAAAAAAAAAAAATTGTTTGGCCATTTCGAACACTATGGTATCTATCTATGCCTTGGCTTTACTGCATTTTTATGTGCATTCAGCTTCTAAGAGTTTGAATATTGCAAGGAGTGAACAATAATTAAGCAAAAAATTTAGTAAAATGTAAAATTCTTAAAAAAATATAATATCTTCTAAATAAATCGGTTTGCAAGAAATGGATAAGGGATTTAAAAAAAAGAGCACATTAAACAAAAGTATGTATGTTTATACATGTTATATAGTTCCTAACTTAATTTTTTTAAAAGAAATCACACGACAAAAGGTATTTAAAAAAAATAAACATTTTTATCGTAGTACGCAAAACAAAATATTTAACCAAAGTTTATAAGAAACACATATAACAAAACTTTTCCTGTAACCTTATAAAATGTTTATAAATAGGTTACGTTACGTTTTTTGGGACAATTTTTGGTGTGGTTAGGTTCGGTTTATAAAATGTAAATAACAAAAAATGCTATGTATTTTACACAAACGTTCATAAATGTACTTTTTTTTTTATAAAATATTAAATAATTTATTATTACACGTAAGTATTTTTTTTATTAAACTTATAAAAATATTTCATGAAACATTTATCTCTATACCCATTAAGCAAAATAAGTAATTACTTAGAAATGAGAAAAATATAAAACTAAAATTAGGCACGAAAATCAATTGTTTCTAATGATCAGCATTTTTAAGGAATTCGTTGTACTGATCCTCTGTCATTAATTTATCTACTTCAGCGGTGTTGGAGAGTTTAATTTTGAAGAGCCAACCTAAGAATAAGAGAAACCTCAAAATAAGTGTGCAAGGGATAAAGGACTTTTTTTAATTGTATTAATTTAATTACCTTTGTCGTAGCAGTTTGTATTGATTAACGAAGGTGTTTCTTCTACTGCTGAATTTTTTTCTGTTACCTCACCACTGACAGGGGAGTATACTTCACTGGCAGCTTTAACAGATTCTAAGGCACCACATTCATCGTTTTGTTTAAGCACTGTACCGGGATCGGGAAGCTGAGCAAACACCACATCCCCTAAAGCTTCTTGGGCATAAGTAGAAATACCCACTATTCCAGAAGTCCCTTCAAAGGAGACCCATTCGTGTTTATCTGTAAAACGGCGCTCTTGGAAAAAATAAAATACGTGGCAGCTCTTATTAGTTAAAACAGTTTAAAATGCTTTGCTTTAACAGCTGTTATTTTTGCGGCACTTTTCGTTTTTTTTTTTTGCAAATATTGCGTAAACAAGCAATCTTTGTATTTTTTAAATTAATACAGAATACTTGCAATTCCTTTTTTCTTACCTGCACTGTAAATAGTAGACAAACTAAATTGTCTTAAACTTCTGGGGGTTTGTTTTAATAGGAACGAACTTTGTTGTAAAAGACAAGCAAATTTTGTCACTGAAGCCATTTTAAAATGAATTTTTTAATAATTTTGATTCTTCACCACTGAGTAGGACAAGAACTATCTCCCGTTTACGTTTAAAACAAAAATGAATCTGCTATGGCATACAGCTACGGGGTAGCTGTTTCAAGGGACTGTTATCAGCTTTTTTTTGTATGTACGAATTTGTGCTGATCTTCAAGCGACTGGGGTTATCGAAGAAAACTAAAACATGCGGTAATTCAAGTCCAAGTTTTTTATTATTGTTTTTATTATTTATTTCTAAAAATGTTTGCGTTTTCACTTGAGTTGACGAATAATATTAGAACACAGAAAGTGGGTACTTAGAGAATGGTAATCGGGTGACAATAACAACACAGCTGATGGTGGGTGCAGAACATAAAATGACAGCACTTGGCAAATATTTAACTAAATAGACAAGGCCACTAATTTCGAGTTGTGTGTCTTAAATCTTACAAAGTACGATTAGATCAAACATAACTAAATCATGAAAATAAAATGAACGCAGCACAAGACGCTTTTATGGCTTGTCATTTAATTTTAAATGAAATTTTTATTTTTCTGACATTCTACCGTTTAAACACAAAAAGGAAATGCAGAGGGCGAATTTTTTGAATTCGCCTTGAGTTTACCTTGTTGAATGTGCCGTGGACGTTTCCAAGACATCGATTTGCTCTTCAAGGCGTACAAATAAGTCCTATTGACTATTTAAATAGTCACCTGGTTAATTTACTTGTGAATTGAAAAGGTTTTTTTAGCGTTCTATTGTTGTATTTCAAAGGTCAAAAAATATTTGTAATTTTAGAAAAAAATTGATTGAATACCTGTACGTCTTGACAAGTCAAATCCATGCCAAGACAAACGTAAAATTCAGTATATTAAAACCCAGTTTAAAAATACCGGACTTTTTTATTTAGATTTTGAAATTTGTTAAGACATGAATTTGTCTCGTCAAAAGGTACAATAATAATTGTTTTGTATTTTAAAAGTCTAATTGTACGTCTTGACAAGTCAAATTTATGCCTAGACAAACAGTATTAAAATACCGGGTTTTTTTCATTTAATAATAAATTATTTAATAATAAAATTTTTTGTAGTTTGTTTAGTCGAAAAAAATAATATTTTGTGCGAATACATACAAAGTATATTTAGAAAACATATACTTGTATTCTAGTATATATTAAGCAAGGAAACAATCTTATCGCTTACGTATAAAAAATTAAGAAAAAAATAACAACAATATTAAAAAACTTGCTCTGCTGGGGTCCAATCAATAACAAGGGCTCTAAATGCAAATGGAATTAATCTTCTTTTACTACTAGTGTTATCACTGTCTGTTGACTTAAAATTATTATTTTAATTTACAAATTTTTTTAAGTTTTGATTAAGTTTAAATAATCAGTTTAAAAATAATACACTTGGAAGAATTTACCGCTTAATTATTATTGATATCTGTGATTACGATTAGGACTATTAGCGGTCCGTTACATAGGTGGGGTGTAGTCAGGCACTGGAAAATTTCCAACTACAATCGTTGAGTTGGCCTGTTGTTGGTCGGGCATAATGGACTCAGGCCCTGAACATGGAGGGTATTGATGATAATTATTTAAATTACGAAAACGTCCTTCATGTAATAAAACATCCCTTGAAAGGCGGGCAGCACGTGCAATTGCGTCATGATTAATAATATTTTTGGGGGACGGGTTGTCGGGTTCAAAGCCCTCGTTAGCAAATACTGTAGACAGAACACTAGGTCTAGCAAAAATATTGTTTTAAAGTATTTATTTATTTTTAAAAAAACAAAATTCTTACTTTTGTTCTCTGTCTTGATAGGCATTGATAGGTGGCCTTATAGCAAGCGCATCATCGGACTCCTTGCGTAGCATAAAGAGGTTACTCTAAAAATAAAAAAATATATGAACGTACATATGAATGTGTTTTTACATAAAAGAAAATTAAAAAAGGTATTAATTGGAAAGTTTTTTAAAGTTAGGAAAAAAATTCGAGGTAAACGTAAAATAATGTTTGGCTTAATTTTTAGCAAATATACAAGCGAGATTTCTTTTTTAATAAAATCATAGATATAGATATTTGTTAAGTTTATTAATTTTTAAACAATATATTTAAAGTTACTAAGATTTAACCAAAGAAAAACAAAAAATATTTGTACCATATTTAGCAAGTTTGAACTCTTATATATTACCATATCTTTGAAATACGGCAAAGTAGAGTATTTGTTTTATACAAACAAACTCTTATGTTTTTTTAATTCCATGCCTTATATCTAGGTTTTATTGTATTTTTGTTTTGACTTTCTACCACAGGCAACAAATCCAATAAAACAATTAAACTATATAAAAACAAACCCATAATCTATATAATTTTGGCCGCACGCAGTTAATATAGAGAAGAGATTAGCTACGCACATAAACATATCGTCACATAAAAGGTTGATTTTTGTGGTCAGATTAATAAGACAATTATGCATTACCCAAAAAATTTGGGTTTTAAAATTTTTAAATTGGACTTTTCGGGTTAAGGCGTTGTTAAGTTTTGACTAGATTTGGATGTTTTTGAACTAGTAACAATAAATTGATAAAAAAAATTAAATTCGTTAGAAAATAATTAGAACACATTCTATCGGAAACGTGAACAAAATCGAAAACATGAACACCCTTGGTAAAAATTAGTTCACGTTTCCGCAAGTTCACTGTATCTAGTTTAATACCATTAAATGTGGTGTACTTTAATTGATTTTCCGATGTTTCCTTGCCCGCAATTTTTTTAATAGTTTGTTTATTTTTGTACAATTTTTGACACATAATATGCAAGCCAGTAAATTATTAATACATATAGATTTTTTAATCCTTTTTTATCTATTAAAAACTTTTATTTAAAAAAATTTTTACTCTGAGTCCTTAGGAACAATAAAGCGGATACTTGTTGAATACTTTATATTATTTAAAGAAATCTAAAAATAGCAGCCCAAAGTAGTGACTTTAGGTCTTTTTTTATCCTTATAGGAAGATGCGAAACGAATATTACCCTTTTCTGTAGTTTAAGGTATATAATTTAAAAAAAAATGTATAGCCCATATCATTAGTTAAATATTTTTGTATACATTTTTTTAATTAACTTATTTATAGTTTTGAAAAATCTTGATAGTAATAAGTTAATGATTATAGTATTCAAATATCTTATCAAAATTTAAAGTAGTCAATTGTTTACGCACAAAACTCGTAAGAAATTGTAAAAAGTAAACAAAATAAAAAAACTTATTAATCACTGCATATATTTTGAAGCGATACAAATAATAACGATTAAAACTGAAACCGCAAAAAGAGTTAAAATTGAAACCGCAAAATGGTGCCAAAAAATTAGTATACCAACAAACAATTTTAAACTTAAGGAATTTTTTAAATTTTTATTTCCATATTTATAAACATGTTTAAGTTTGAAATAGGTCTAAAAATGCATTCTGATTTTGTATGAAAATCTATTGACTTTAAAAAATATTGGGCTAAACCAAAGCACTTGAAATTTTAAATTTACAAACATTTTTAAACAAGGCACATTGAAAAAGGTAAACGCAAGGCGAATTCAAAAAATTCGCTCTCTGCATTTCCGTTTTGCGTTTGAACGGTAGAATGTCAGAAAAATTAAAAATTTCATATAAAATTAAATTTTTATAACGTTAAAGTGTCAAATTGATTTTAATCAGCTGGGCCAAGCCACATTCAACAAGGTAATATTAAGAGTCCAGCTGATTAAAATCAATTTGACATTATTACGTTATAAAAATTTCATTTTATATGAAATTTTTAATTTTTCTGACATTCTACCGTTCAAACACAAAACGGAAATGCAGATGGCGAATTTTTTGAATTCGCCTTGGGTTTACCTAATTGAATGTGCGTTGTTTTTAAATAAATTAAATTAAACTTTTTTATGTTTTTCAATTGTAGAACAACATATTTTTTTACAACTAAAAAAACCTCCTGACTTTTATTAGGTTATAACTTCCTACTAGAATAAATGTTTTCAATATAAGTTTTCCGAGACGACGAGACAAATTTATACCTAGGCAAATGTCAAAATCCAAATATGTTATTTTTATACTGAGTTTGACGTGTGTCTAGACAACAATTTTTCTCATCAAGACGTACAGTAACGCAATTTTTTTAAAATTTGAATTACATCATTTGCAGTAAGGCATATAAAAAATGTTGTCAATAGTTTTAATAAATATATGTCTACTCACCATTTCATTTTTATCATGACCAATATATATCACTCGCACGATTAAATAAATCATAAAACTAACATTTATAATCCACAAAACGCAACCCTTTAATGATATAATCAGCATAGACATAGAGACCGCCATACCGGCCAATAATTGAGCGGCGTCTGCTTCAATGGCACCAGCATTGACGCTACTTAAATTATATTCGTAGGCCTTGCGATTAAAGCGATCAAAGTCTATACCGAATATAATTCCTAATGCCAAGTCCATGCCACAGATACAAAAAGTCACTAGAATCCAAGTCCAAAGAACACCACTTACCACTTTGGGTTGATCTTTTCTTAGCCCTGTAATTGTTGAATTGAATTAAATAAAGAATTTGTATTAAAATTTTACTTTTAACCATTTTAACTTACGAGTCATTATGAGTATCGAAGCCAGCAACCAACATACTGCCACAGCCAAGTACACACTGTCCCATATAAAAATATCTTGAGGACTTAAAATCGTTTCTACTTTTTTAAGCATTTCGTTGTTGTACGGAGGTATTGCGTCGGAACAGGCTCCCATAAAATACAACTCTAAGAATACAACTGGAAATAAGGTGCCATAGTTAAAGTTGCCTTCAATGCTTATGTTGCAGGTATATGATAAAATTCCGGTTATTGTTAAGCCAATCCATGCTATAGACTGGACCTGAAACAGAAAAAAGTGTTGGTAAATTTCATTTGTTTAACCTTATTCCATGGCGAGTTGTCGTTAAAAATTAAAAAAAAAACTAAACGCAAATATCAATAACCTCTATGCAAAATTTTTTTTTATAAACAAGTAAGCGTCCTAAATTTAGCTGCGCCGAATCTTATATATTCTTTACATGGGCCTTTTTGTATTCTTTCTAAATTGTTTTTGAACATTATTACGTTATAAAAATTTAATTTTATATGAAATTTTTAATTTTTCTGTCATTCTACTGTTCAAACAGAAAAAGGAAATGCAAAAGACAAGTTTTTTGAATTCGCCTTGGGCTTATCTTGTTGAATGTGCCTTGCAAGGCACATTCAACCAGGTAATATTAAGAACCCAGCTGATTAAAATCAATTTGACATTTATACGAAATAAAAATTAATTTTATATGGAATTTTTAATTTTTCTGACATTCTACCGTTCAAACACAAAAAGGAAATGCAGAGGGCGAATTTTTTGAATTCGCTTTGAGTTAACCTTGTTGAATGAGCCTTGGTGCCTTGTTTGTAACGTGAAAATGTCAAATTTTCACATACATAAATATCGTAATCTGAAATTCAAAAGGCCGTAACTAACATTTAAAAAAAAAATTTAACATCAAGATAAAATCTAGATTAAAGAACTAGAAAAAAATTGTTTATTAAGTTTTTAAACAATAATAAATGTGGCTTACGGCTTTTGCTATTATTTTGGCGGAGCTGCATATAACGCGATTTAATTGCTCTTTAGTAGGGTTTTTATATCTTGTTCTTAATTTTCTATAATGTAAGATACTATTACCTTTAGGATTTTTAATGACAATATAACCCTATCACTACCTAAAGGGTATAAAAATAAGCAAAACAAAATCGATTTAAAAATTAAGCAATGCATTTTCTTAATAAGGGAAATGTTTTCTTGACCCATCAAATTAATTCACCTGATCTAGCTTTTATCTAAAAGCAAACGTTTTTTTTCCAACAAGAAAAGGATACAAGGGCTTGGGGCCAAATCGTCACATTCGATTCGAATCGAAAATTCACTCGATTGATCGAGTTGTCAATGCTTTTAGTATATGAATTCTAATAAGAATTTTTTAATTTCGATTCGAATCGAATGTGACGATTTGGCCCTTAGTTTTTTCCCCTAAAACATTTTGGTAAATGTCCAACCCACCAACTTTTCTTTTTAAATATCGCACTTAGTCATGCTTTTTAATTATTTTAAAATAAATTACGAGTGAAGTGAATCACTATGATTGAACGTTTTTAGCTTTTTAATAAATGTTTAACTATAAGTTGTTTATTTTTGTATGTTGCCCTTAACTTTTTTTTATTCAATACCATATAAAATAGATAAGATAGAGGAGATAAAAAAATAATAAATTAATTATACCCTACACGACATGTTTATCAAATTTGTCATATCCGTATTTTGAGAATTAAGCTTTATTGAAGGAGTGGACTTTTATCGCAGGCAAAAATAAAAAAAAAACAGTTTTGTTCAAATGCGAGTTAATTTAAGTTAGTTTTCATATTATAAATTTAAATTTGGTAAAAACTTTGCCTCATTTGCATTTTAAGTCCCACTTATTAATACATATTAAGCTGTCTGATAAACTAATTTTTCTAAGCCTTATAAAAAACCGCGCAAGTCTATCGTATAAATTTGGGCTTGCGCCTAAAACTAATAATGAAGTAGGGGTTTAAAAATACATAACAACTTACCAGGCCAAAACCACCCGCCCACAAACACCATTTGCGAAGACTAGCAAAATTTTTAATATAACCTGCAGGATTGTAACCAAAACCGTTGTTATTCATGTTTTAAAAAATCTTTAAATAACCATCAAACATGCAGTTTTTAGGATTTAACTAAGTAACCATAAATTCAATATAAAATTTTCAATTGATTTTGTATTTTTGTTACGCTTTACTTAATTCAAATAATTAAATATAACAAGTTCACATGAACTTCAATAATTGTCACTTATTGTTTCATTTGCGCACAATAACCGTCACTAACATAAATAGTCGTTAAAAAATGTATTAAGAACCCGTTCTGCTACTCTCTCTAAACTCTTACGTATTCGTACTGATTACAACAAATTATTTTTCTTTTCGATAATATTCCAAAAACTCAAATGACATTTTTTCAATAGTAGTTTTACGCACCTGCCATCCAAACCTTTTGAATACGTTCTTTGTACTCAATGATTTTGTTTCTTTTGCTAAAATAACAATTATAATCATGATTTATGTATGTATGTATCACGATAATAAAAGTCGCTTTTTAATTAAAAATAAAGAGCGCTATATTCGGCTGTGCCGAATCTTATATGCCCTTCACAACGTGTAGGGGTTTTACTCAAATTTTTACAAATTTTGTATGGCAGCCCTCTTAGGGGATTGAGATAGGTGGTAAGTATGTTCCAGGAAAATGTTTGGAAGGAAAAATGAGTTTGGGTCAGTCCTACATTTGATCTATCTACGGGCACCCTTAAAGCTGTAGGGAGGACTAATTACAATTTTCCAAACTTTGCATAGGCGATGGGGATAGGGGGTGAGTATGTTTTAGGAATAAGTTTGGGAGGGGAAACTAATGTGGGTCTGTCGTAAACTTTATTTCTTTAAGGCCGACTCTGGGAAAGTATTTGGCGTTTTTACATCATTTTTGTAAATTTTGTATGGCAACCCCCTTGGGTGATGGTGATAGGGGGTAAGTATGTTCTAGGAACATGGTTACTTTGGAAAACTAATGGGGTCTGTGATACATTTTATTTCTCCAAGAGCGACTCCGGGGTAGTTGTAGCGGGTTTAACTCTAATTTTTTAAGAGGCTGGAGGGGGTAAGTATGTCCTTTGAAAATGTTTGGGAGGAAAAATTAATTGGGGTCAGTCTTACATTGCACCCGTGTAGGGGCAACTCTGGAACAGTTTTTGGGGTTTTTATGTACAAATTTTAGAAAAATAAACAGAGGTTTGATGGTTTCTGGCTTATATCTCTGGTAGTTATAGGGTGATCTTGCTGAATTTCAATCGCCCGATTCTTGCACGTATACCTTATGTTTTGATATCACGAACAAGTCAGAGAAATATCAAGGGGCTTTAGAAATTTAATTTCAAAAGATTAACAGACACCGACATCGCTAAATCAACTTTCCTATCTATAAGGATCAAGAAAATATATACTTTATGCAGTGACGTTCCTTCTAATGTGCTCAGGTGTTCTCTGCACAGCCTAAAATATTTACGTCTATTTAGGTTTTTTTGTAATTATTAAATATTAAGAATTCTTTATTATTGGCTTTACAATTTATATATACATAAATAAGTGGAAGTGAAATAAGTGTATACACACATACATACATATGTATGTATATTGAACCAACATTTTATTTTCATCTTGCATATGGACAATAACAATAATAAAAAAGCAAAATGTTTGATAGCAAACATAAAAAGAAAACAACACACAATTAAAATCTACTAGTTGTTCTTCAAATATAAGAGCACCAATTTACTAAAGAAACAAAACACTTCATGAAAAAAATTTAGATCACCTATACAAGTAAAGCGTTCGCCAATTTAACCAGCACGAAGTGGCTTGGTTGCTGTAGGTTTGAAACTTTTCTTTTTTTTTTGAAAACACAACAGAAAATAAAGCCGCGGGTATTTCAGTTGTTCTTCAAACTTAAGCGCACTCATTTAACAAGGAAAAGCAAAAAATTAAAAAAAAAAAGTACCACAATTTATATGCAGCGAGGGTGCGCTAAGTAAGTGAGCACCTGCTTGATTGTTTCTTATTTCAAACTTTATGTTTGAGTTGTGTGTTGCAAAGAATAAGTAAATGTGTGAATCATTGTTGCCAGCCCACAGCTTAGGTTACACTTTCCAAAAGTGAAAAATACCCAATTTTAATGATAAAGAACATAAAAAAAATATATTTAAAAATAGCTCAAGTCTATCGGCTGTATTCATAATAACTATTGCAGTTCTATTAGAGGGGTATTTGAATGATATATATGGAATAATTGCCAAATAAACCCTTAATAAACCTACAATAATTATTATAAATACAGGCATGTGTTTTTTTTAACATAATTATGTTTAAATTTACAACAAAAACCCCCAGTTCATAAAACGTTTGCACAACAAATAATACAAGTTCTTATGTATGCCCAATTTTTAGTGTTAGTAAAAAAAACTTTTTAATTTAGCCAAAGGTGGCAACAATGGTGTGTATGAAGTTATGTGAGTGTGAGGAACTTCAACTTGTGTTGTTTAAGTCATAAATTCTTCATTTTATGAATAACATTGACGAAGAGCAGACGTTAATTTTAAAATGGAATGTAATTGCGTAATTGAGAGTTTATTAAACAAACCCTTTTCGCAATTAAAAACTGAAGAAAAATCCAATTTTATTTCAAAAGGTAGACCAACACCACCTTTGCCAAATCTCACTTGCACAGTTAATTCAAAAAACCGGACTTTTACTAGGCACTTTTTTGTGTCTAGTTATAAAGAAAAATCTTGGCTATGCGGTTGTCCCGTTATAAATAAGTTATTTTGTTGGAACTGTTTGCTTTTTGCCAAAAATAGCGAAAAGGGTGTTTGGACTGCAGGTTATAATGACTTAAATCATTTAACATCGGCAATGACAAAACATCAAATGAGTCAAGCACATATTAATAACAGCATATCCTTAAAAACATTTGGAGATGTGCGCGTTGATTTTTTACTTGATGAACAAAAACGAATTTCAGTTTCAAGACATAATGAACAAGTTTCAGAAAACCGTCAAGTAATTCAACGACTTGTAGATACTGTATGCTTTTTAGGTACACAAGAGCTAGCTTTTAGAGCCAACGATGAAACTGAGAAATCAGAAAATAGAGGGAATTATATTGAATTACTGCACCTAATTGCCAAATATGACAGCAAACTAGATCGTCATTTATCTTCATCACAATATTTCAAGGGCACTTCTAACCACATTCAGAATGACTTGATTAATGCAATTGGTACTGTAGTTTTAAATAATATTGATATAGAGATTAACAAAGCTACGTTTGTTTCTGCAATGTTAGATGAAACAACAGATATAAATAAAAAGTCCCAATTGTCGTTCGTTTTTAGATACGTTGATTGCAAAGGTATTGTGAGGGAGAGATTTTATAAGTATTTGGATGTAAGTGATGGTCGTACAGCCAAAGCCATTTCTGAAAAGCTTATTGACTTAATAAAAAGTAAGAATTGGGGAGCAAAACTAATAGCTCAGACTTACGATGGTGCACCTGTTATGTCAAGTGATTTAAATGGTACTCAGGCTAAGGTTAGAGAGGTGTTCCCAAGTGCTATGTTTATACACTGCAATGCACATGTTTTAAATCTAGTCCTTTCACAATCAGTAAGCTATATTCAAGAAGTGAACATATTTTTTACCACTTTGAACGGATTGTCAGCATATTTCTCCCACTCAACTAAGAGATCTCAATTTTTTGATCAGGTTCTAAAACGGAGACTTCCTACTATTGCTACCACGAGATGGAATTATTCATCTCGACTTGTTAATATAGTTTTTGCATACCGTCTTGATCTCATATTATTATTTGAGGAGATAATAGATGATCCAGACACTTGGGGCGCGGATGCGATTCAAGCTAGAGGATTTCTTCAGTTTTTAAGCACTTTCAACACAGTTTTCATGTTGGAAACGTTTCATGACATATTTGCATCTACTGACATTCTATTTAATATTCTTCAAACGAAATCATTAGATATTCAATATTGTTTTGAACACATAAAAATAACTAAAGAAAAAATATTGGAGTACAAGTCAAAGTTTGATGACCTTTTTAGTCGGACAAAAAGCTGTGCTTGTGCAATTTTCAAGCGGGGTGAAAGTTCAGATGGTTTCCAATTACGATACAAGTCCTTATTTAATAAAGTAATTGATACTTTATTCACTCAAATGGATACCAGGTTTAGATCTTTTGAAAATATGAAATTTATGGAGCTATTAAATTCAAAGAGATATATTGATTACCAAAGTGCATTTCCCCATGAAGCTTTCGAAAGTCTTCAGAAATCCTACGGATTGTTTTTTGATTTTATTAAACTCAAAAATGAATTAGTTGTATATTATTCGCATTTACAGTTCCGTGAAATATTTATTAAAGATATTCCTGGAACCTTAATATATTTAGATTTAAGAGACACCTTTTCTGAAATTTTCAATTTGAGCACATTAATACTAACAATTCCTGCATCAACCAGTTCCGTAGAAAGATCCTTTTCCGCTCTTAAAAGAATTAAGACTTATTCACGAAACCAAATGCATGAAGAAAGATTGTCTGAATTGGCAATTATTTCAATTGAAAAACAATTTCTTAAAAGCCTAAAAACAAAAAATTCTTTTTATGATGAAGTAATCGAAACTTTTGTAAAAAAAACTCGGCGTATTGAACTTACATATAAGTAAAAATATTATAAAAAAAAAATAAAACCCAAAAAAATAAATAAAAATAAATTAATGTGCTGTTTCTACAAGCCAATTGAGTGATTGTCTTGGACGATTTATGTGTATTTTGTTTGTGTTACAATAACAAAATACACATAAATTGTCTAAGACAATTACTCAATTGGCTTGTAGAAACAGCACATAAATTAAAAAAAATATATAAAAAATCAAAAAAACTTAAAACAAAAAAAAATACAAAAAACAAAAAAACTCAAAACAAAAAAATATTAATTAAATAAAATGGGACCTTTGTCTATCACGTCCTTGTCGTGGTCCTGGAAAAACCGAGTATAGACGTTATATAAAAGTTCAAAAGTAGGAGAGAACACCTTGACAAAAACCTCACGGCACGTCACTGACTTTATGGGGTCGCAAATTGATATTAAAGAAATTACAAACGGAATAACAAACTTATATATACCCTTATCACTAATGTGAAGGGTATAATTAAAAAAAGGTGAAATATAAATTATTGAGAATAAATAGAATTTGCTTATCAAATAAGTTGCAGAAAGATTTGATAATAAATATAGAGAAAAAAATTATAAATCACTTTCTGTTGCCGATTTATTTGTGTAAATTTTTTTGAATTTTTCTAATTTATAATAAACTTTTGAAATTAATTTTTTAAAAAAATCCAATGTAAAAATATAAATTAAAATTTTATAATGTAGAATATACATATTTGATTAGAATATATTTATGCACAGGGCGATGCCAAAATTAATGTTATAATTTGAATTAACTGCCATTTTTAAGATATCGCCAGCAATCAATTATTATTCATCATGCAATTATGATTAGTGGCCAAATGGGCATAGAGCAAAATTTCGGTAAGACATTAGTTTTATACCTTCAAATAAGAAAAAATATGTATGTATTTTGTTTTTAATTTATGGCAGCCAGTTTTTTGGCGAAATTACTTTTGCTTCAACCTTTTCACAAGTAAGAAGATATTTTAAAAATTAATAATAAATAGTTTTGTTAATATATACAAAAATTTAATATAAAAGAATTCGTTAGCTATATATCCTTAAAACAAAATATAAATTTATGTTTTTCGAAAAGAGTAGAGTCGCACATACTAAGCTTCTTAGTTAATATACCTAAAACCTTAATTGATTCTCATGGTAAACTAACTTAAAAATAATAACGATTTTCACTCCTGGAGCTTAGGTGCCTAATAAGTTGGGTATTTATGGAAAATTATATAAACAGCACAACAACAACAACAGTAAAAATTGTAAATTTACTTCATTTACCATAAGTACGCAGCTAACTGGGTACTTTATCACCAAAAGTGAAAACCGCTGTTGTTAAACTTACAGCGATCACAAAGTAAATATTTTTTAATTCATTACTTTTGTTACACTGTTTTTACTGTTTTATTTTTTAGAAAAAATATGTTTACTTGCAATTACATATATTCTTTGCAGAATTTTTTTTTCATTTTGAAAACCAAGGTTAAAAATTCGTGTTTTATTTTTTAATAAAATATTTTCAGTTGAAAATTTAAAACACTTCGAAAAAACCCCTAATTTAAATAGTAAAACCTGGTTTTTTATACAAAAAGAAATTACCTTATCAACCTCTTATATATGTAATTTTTGTGATTAAAATAACTACAAATTTATTATCTTAAAAAAATCTAAATTTCCCCTGTTTTAAAAATTAAGCTCAAAAAGTTTTAAAAAAGCAAATATTCTCAGGATAAATTGATTATCCTGTATTTATATATGTAAGTCAACCAGCGTTTTTCTTAAGGTAATGAAAATTATGAACAAAACAAATAATCATATGGATTATACATATATATATCCATCAATTCAGCCACAGCTTAAAAGTATGCCTGTTTAATTAGAATGTCACATGCGTTACATCAAGACGCCTTCATTACCCAGGTCTAGGTGGAGTTGACATCACAGGTAATCTACTTTTTTCTTGCATAAATCGAGGTTTGGTTGTCGAATTTGTTTATGTTTGCATTCATTTTTAAGACAACAGCCAATGAAAATCACAACAAGAACGAAAGTTTCTTCGCCGCAAATAAGTTGTTGTAAAATCATCACACCACCTGATACAATATTGTACGTCTTGACGAGACAAGTTCATGCCTAAATAACGCCAAACTCAGTATATAAAAAACCCAGTGTATGTTTATGTATTTTTTTCTTTTTACGAGCAACCACTGTAGTATTCTAAGAAAAGCTAAAACACTCTAAATAAATATTTTAATATAATAATTGTGTGCATGTTCGAAAAGAGTTCAGTACAAGCTAATTTTTAAGCGTAAAGTTCAAAATGTGAAAGTAAAAAAAAATAAAATATTTTGATTGAAAAAGTTAGACTATCAGATAATCAATATGTCCTGGCAAATAATATGACATCTACACACAAATTTTTTTGGGAATCAAACAACGTTTTACAGCCCTGTATTTTGTGACAACATTTCATAGTGAGTGCCGGGGGTTTTTAGACGTCAAGAAGAAGTTTTTGCTAGAAAACAAAACATAATGTGCGTGCGTTTTACCGAATGGTTCCAAAATTTTTCTCATAAATAAGTAAAAAAAACTAAATTAAGCAATCAGGAAAGCAGAATAAAAAAATCATTTAATTGAAAAACGTAAGTGTTGCAAGTGAAAAGTATAAAAAATGCATAGAAATATATTAAAATCCTCAGCGAATACTAGGACTTTGCTTAGCAAAAAACTCTCATGGCTTTTGAGACATGGTGTAATAAAAGAGGGCCTGCATATACAGGAAGATGGTTTCGTCAGTGTAAATGACATACTGCTTCATCCAAACTACAAAAATATGTGTAGTTTAGAAATCTTAAAGCAAATAGTGGAAAATGATGAAAAACAAAGATACACACTGAGAAAGAATGAGGAGACTGGTGTATACGAAATTCGAGCGAATCAAGGTCACAGTTTGAAAAAGATAAATGAAAAATGTTTCAAAGAAATTTTAAAAGCTGATGAGGTGCCTTTAGCTGTTCACGGTACTTATCTAAGACATTTGCCATCTATAAAGTGTGAAGGTCTAAAAAGAATGTCCAGAAATCATGTACATTTTGCTACGTCAGATTTGAAAGTGGATAACGTTAGTGGTTTTCGTAATGATTTCCAAGTTTTAATTTACCTTAATGTACCTCGGATCTTGGAGTCTGGCCAGCTGAAACTATATCGTTCAGATAATAATGTCATATTGTGCAGTGGTCTGCCAAATGGTTCGATACCTCCCATATATTTTGAAAAAATCGTTGATCGTCGCTCAGGACAGTTATTAGATTTTTAAAATATATGTAACTAATTTCTATGAAACCGAAATAAATAGAAATGTTGTTATTTTCTAAGACTTAAGAAACGTAAAATTTTTCTTTTTCTTCTTCCAATCCTTTCAGAAGTCAATATAAAATGGCTAATGACAAAAATGCAAACGCAATCAATGCAAAGTGCAGCGTTTGTGGTGCAATGTTTAATAATATTAAAGAGTGTCTTAAGCATGAATTACTTCAACATAGTTTACAAAACAAAAACAAAGGCCAAAAGCGATTTCAAAAAAAACTAAATGCCACAGTTAAAACTCTTAATGCGGATGAAAAGCTGTCCGAAAGATCGAAATTAAAGGAGGATTTGCTTAAGTGTAAAGATGGCGAAGAATTACAAACAATTTTTCAATTGTTTTGTATGAAAACCGATTATTTAGGTTTAATATTTACACGCATACAGACGTGTATAGAGCAAGAGCTAAGTTCAGCTGGTATCGTGAAAATTTATCCATTTGGTTCGATAGCCAGTGGTTTGGCATTAAGAGGTAGGTGCCAAATGAATTTAATTTTTTTTGTCTACATCCTGAAACTATGCTATAAAACCGCTGCTTATTTATTAATTTTAACCAAAAATTCAATTTTCAAAACATTTTAACGTAGTTCATTTAAAATTTAATAAAAACTTAAGTTACTCAAATTGAAATTTTATAGCAAAAATAACTTTAAAAAAAATAAATATTTTTATTAAAAATCAATTTTTTACAAGTATCATTTTACCAAAATTTTTAATGTTTTTAAAAAGCTTTTTTAAAATATACCACTACATACCTACTTCTTAATTATTTTTTTTTTTATTTCTCTAAGACTGCGATATTGATATATATTTGGATGCATCTGGTATACAGGTACCAACGAAGGGCAAACAAAACAAACATAATAAAAGAGATGAGGATCAGCAACGTAGAGTATTTAATATTATTACCAAACTTCTGTATCGCAGTCGAAAATTTTACGAAGTTTGCGCAATACGAGGTGCCCGAGTCCCCATAATTAAGTGCAAACATAAAGATACTGGTTTTAGTATAGATATAAACATATCATATCCTAGCAGTCGAGAAAATACACAATTCATATATGATTTGGTTAACAGTGATAAGAGAATACACGAACTTATGTTGTTTCTTAAATTATGGGGCAAAAATGCTCAAATTGTTGGACGAGACAATATGACCAGTTATTGTTTGATAATAATGATTATATTCTTTTTGCAACAACCCTGGAAATCAAAAAAAGATAAAAAATGCAAAAATGAAGAGGAAGATAGCCGTATATTAAAATCAATTAAGGAATTGCAAGAGGGTTGTGAATTTCATATGGTTCAAGGTGTTAATTATGCTTACAATATGAAATGTGCAAATAATAAACCAAAAATACCCACCGATGTCACTACTTGGGATTTAATAAAATCATTTTTTAACTTTTATTCAGATTTTAATTTTGATAATTATATTATCTCAACCTTTTACGGAAAAATAATGGAAAAAGCAAACTTAACGCCAGACAAATGTGAGGACTACTTTAAACAGTTAAGAACAATAACACAGTATTTGTCGGGCGAGCAAGCCAAGGAATTTCAAATCGATCGTTGTATGTGTATACAAGATCCTTTTGTTCTCAATCAAAATACAGCCAAAGGTATATCACCAAATGGTAAACAATATTTTGTCTTATGCCTGCAGAATGCGAAAAAATTATGTGAAAATTCCAGTCATTTGAAATTGAGCATATTGTATGAACAACTCCTATTTGAACCAGTCAAAATATCTAATAAAGAGGTATTAACTTATACCGTAAAACCCTCTCCAAATGACATACGTACATTGGCTTTACAGCATACAGATTTACCAGGTGGTGAGCCTACATTCCGCTGTTGGTGCCAACATTACGTAAAGGTCATTGAAATGATTATTTCCCAATTATATCGTGTGGATATACAAAAACCTACACCTTCCCAGCAGAAACAACAAAAGCTTGACGACGATGACAAAGATAAAGAACTTAAAAAATTTTGGTTAATTTCTTGCACAGTAGATTTGTGGAGCAATCGTTCTTTTCAGAAAAATAAAAAAACCTCATTTATGGCCGACCAGCTGGAACAAACTAAACGTTTGCACAAACAACGCAGACAAGATCCCAAATACTCAGTATCATTAAATGCGATTTTAAAACTAAACCCATTACCCAACTACAGAGGCATTAAATTACAAATCGAATTACCTGAGAGTTCGCAGCAAGCCAGTCTAACTAAAAAGAGTCCTTTGCGGAAATTTTTCAATATTTTAAATAACACGTTTCAAAGTTACAGTTATAAAGAGACTTTAAGTCTTGAAATCACAAATGCTGTAAACGCAAATACAAATACAGATGAGCAGATTAGTAAAGAGTCACCCACTATAGCGGTGAAGACAGATTTTTCATAAGATTTGAATTATTGAGTATTTTTTTAATAATTGTTTTACACAACAAAGGGATATTACTTTAATTTATTTTTTTATTTTTTATTTTTTTGTTTGAATTGACTATTTATTGCAGTTATTTAAGTTACTTATTTTAAAGTATTTCTTAAAATGATAATTAATTAAAAAAAAGTGTTTTTAATTTATAAAAAACGTTATTAAAATAATCTTTAATTGTAATTGAAGTTAATATTTCCCTTTCAATAAAACATCAAACTTTTCGAAATAACCCACATAGTTATATTGTTCATTATATATTTGTATTTTTATTATTATAATTTAGTGGGGATATAAAAAAAAGCATAATTTTGCCTTATTTAATCAAGTAGTTGAGTATGGCTCATAATTTCATTGTTAAATTTAAATCTAGGGCTCGCTGGCACAAACTTTGCCATTTTTACATAGAATTCCTTAACCTTTTTTTCGTGTGCCTTTCATCTTTAAATTTTCCTATTAGAAACTAATGAAATGATATAAAAAACTTAAATGTCGGCCGTGTTCCAAAACGCAGTTTGCCTTGCATTACATAATTTCAACTTCTTCCCTTATACACTCCTTACAATTTTGACAACGTTTTTTGCTTCCAGGACATTAATATAGCTGTAAACACTAATTTGGAAGTAGAAGATATTATCAAAAACCTCATCTTTGCTTTCAGGAAAAACTTGAAATTTTGTGATGCAAAGCAAACTGCGTTTTGGAACGTAGCCGTCCTGCCATGATTTTACTTAAATAGAACAGATAGCCGTTGAACAAAAGGAGCAACTGGCTTGGGCGCCTTAGTTTGCATGCAAAGAAAGACAGAAAGGTGACACTTAATTGAAGAGAGAGATATAAAAACAAAAAATAGAAGAAAATATCGATTTTATTAAATATTTCAAAATTATAAAAAATATTAATTTTTATTGAAAATTTTGATAAAATTAAAGTTGAACAGAATTAAATGCAGCAGCTTGTTTTGTGCTGTAATTAATATCAGATACACAGAGGTTTTTATGATAAACAAAAACTGTATTACAAATATTGCAGAGTACTCCAGCAGTTTCTTTTGTGAACCTTAAAAATTGCTTAAAGATAAATATAAAGAATTCGTCATTGCTTCAACTTTTTTTCTTAAATTTGCTTAAAAGCTTACCTTGCCCCTTAACACAGGATGTCTTCATTAGTTTACATTCATTACCGAAAATAGTAAAATTTGACACACCATTTGGTGAACCACACACTGGCCTGAATTTGTTACTGCAGTCATGATTGCACTGCTTTTGGCAATAATTCTTGTTAATGCGATAAAGATCTTGAAAATAAAAAAAAGGATTAAATAAATGTTGAAAATTGGAAAAACTCGAATTAATTACAAATTACCTGTTTTAAGAAAATCAATATATTTAAAAAGATTTTTTTTCATATAACAATCATTTGGAAACACAAAACACTTTTTAGTATCTGATATAAAAACTGGTTTAATGCTCTTTGAGCATTTCAAAGGTTTTTTAGAATTAGGCAGTTTGCCTGTTACTTGTAATTGTTCGGGCATTAGGCACAGGCTAAGGACAACGACCAAGACTAATTTTATGCACAACATTTTTAAAATTGAAACAACAATTGAGATATGGACAGAGTTTAAGTACTTAAGAGGCTTTTATAGAAACTTGACTAATATTTCTTAAAATAATTTTTGTTAAACAAAAAAAGAAAATTAAACAAAAAACAAGTGTTTTGTTAAACAAAGAAAATTTTGAATCATTTGTCATTAGTTTTGGTTTTATAAATACAAATATATTGGCACGTGTAGGGCATTTGCTTAATAAAGGACTAAACAGCAATCGGTTGGTATATATGCTAAATCCGACTTTGTTAAGCCCTTCAAGACATTAATATCGTTACCTTACCATAGAAAGGCTCTAACTTGTATTTTTTAATTGGAAATTTTTATCGAAATTTATCTAAAAAAAACACGAAAATTTGGGCTCATAAAAAGGTACAAGTTAGGGCCTTTCTATTTTAAGGTATATTTTGCTGAATTAAAGAAAGTCCTTCAGTATATCCCAGATTAACTTAAAGAGCTTTATTACATCGTAATTAAGATATTGTAATATTAAATTTTTAATTTGTTAGCAATATCTGCAATATTCATTTGGTAACGTTTTATGCTGGATCCTATCAGAGAGGTTAGTCGATTAAGCCAAGTCCGCCAGTTGAAATCAAGCTTTAGAGCAAAGTCTAATTAGTAGTGTTTTACTGGAAATTATAATTAATATCCCTGAGATGATCGCTATTTTAAACCAGCAACATCCGTCAACTAAAAATCGAAATATAAAGGTAGCAATACTTTAATTTAAGAGCAGGGTACACTTAGTGTATCCTGAATAAGAGTTAAATAACAAAAACTTTAGCTTTTTAAGAAGTTATTTAATGTTTTTATATTTTGAAGAGAAAATTAAATATTTTACTTCTTTTTTGTTAAACATATTTGAGCCGTTCATTTTAAAAGTGGCATAAGTCAATTTTTTTTAAAGTCGAGATATTTAAAGATATGAAAAGATACCGTTCGATTTTATTTAGTGTTGCCATTAACTCGATTTTTTTGAAAAGGTGATTTACGCCATTTTCAGAATAAACGGCTTATTTGATAGTTCCTTTTTGGTTTATTCATTCTAATGGACTTGGTTTATGTCAAGTTTTTCGGAAGTCATCTTGTTTATCTTTGAATTTTTAATTTTATTTGTTTTTTATATTTAAAAAAAGGCATGTACGTCATTCGATTTGTTATATTTGAAAATATTTGCTTAAGATACCATATGTCATATACTTTTTGTTGAATCTTGATACAGGTTGTGGTCTTTTTTTTCTCGAAATGCAGAAACTTAAAAATATTGAATGTTGCACAGCAACCCTCTTGGATTAGTGTGTGTCATCCGATTAAATCCGACCTCATTATATATAAGATTAAAACTAACAAAATATTGCATTAGGGTTAAGATGTCATCCGGAAGGGGGGATTATTTGAATAATTATGAACCGATCTTCACAAAAAAGGCGGAACCTTTTTAACTTATATAAAAATATAAGTTTCGCTACCAGCATGCACTACGCATTTATGTGGAATAATATGGGAGTTGGGGTCAATAATGTAGCGATCTTAATAAAGATTGGAAGGACCATTTTTATGTAAAAATACTTATGCGTAATTATATTTTGATATTATTTATTCACAGTTTTCGCGGTTTAATGTGATTTCCTGAAATAAGATTTAAATAGAAGCTATAAGAGGTTATCGACTGATAGTCTCTTAAATTTTTCGAATCAACTTTTGTTTCTTTCATTAGGTTCTTATATCCACAAAATTTGAAAGGACCATTTCTACAAGGTGGGTTAAAAAAAGTCATCTGATGTTGTTCGGCTCTCATTTTTTTCTAAATAAAAAACTTCAATTCTGTTTTTTGATTATGTTTATTTGAACCTTTAGAATTTTATTGGTCAAGTCGAGAAGATAATATCGGCCAAATGGGCGCATAATGGGTCATTATTGATTGAAATACAGGTGCTTTTTATGGGATTTTTTTATCACTTCGACGAGAATTTTGGGCGACAGGCTCTCGGGTCGAACTTTGTCCTTGAGAGTTTTTAGAATCTCAGGCTTATTCACGTAAACATGGCACTTCAAAAAACCCCACAAAAAAGTCTGGAACGGTTAAATCGGGAGATATTGCGAGCCAATGTAAATCGCCAAAACAAGTGATAAGGCGACCCGGGTACGCTGCCTTCAGAATATCGGTTGTGGCTCTCGTTGTGTGTGCCGTTGCTCTTTCCTGTGGGAAACACATGTTCTCTACTCGTAATACGTTCAATTGCGACAGAAAACTTGGCTAACATGGCCCTACAGTGCGCACCGTCCACTGTTTTCGTGTGACCAACGGCGTCCTTGAAAAAAATGACCCGATGACTCCTCCAGCGTGAACAGCGCACCATGCAGTCACTTTGAGCAGGTTTAATGGCTCCTCGTGCATCACTCGCGGATTTTTGTTGCCCTAGAAGAAATAGTTTGCTTCTTAACGTACCCGCTGGGGTAGAAATGAGTCTGATCGCTCATTATGATTTCGGTCGAAAAATCGTACCCTTCGGCCTCGAGATTGGCTTGGGCGTAGGTTACACGCGTTTGGCAGTCAACAAGCAGCAGCTGATGCACGGACTGGACTTTTTACGTGAGCATGTGCAGGTCTTTTACCAAAATTCGCCTTAGGGATAACCGGCTGATGGCTTATTGCCAGGCACGGCGTCTGGCCGATGTTTCTGGCGAACGTGCGCTCAGGGGACGGTTACTTTTAGCGGTGTCCCCATACTCTTCAAGGTTGGTGGCCAAACGGCACTGTGTTTGCGCAGACGTTGCCGAATGACCGGGGAATTGGCGATGAAATTCGCGCTGCGCCAACCCCACAGACGAATTGTTACGCAAAAAAATAAACACGATTAATCCGCTTTCTTGGGGAGTGTTTCGCTCCATGGCTTGTTCACTTGTATTCTACATCTGTCTAGTTCACAAATGTCAAAACAGATTTGACAATGGCCGTCATTTGTAAATACAAGAGCATCTTTCAATAGGTTGGGCCACCTTGTATAATTCGATTCGAGTTAAAAAGGTTTTCGAAAAAAATTTCCGATTCGGTGATGCCATATTTGAATTTTTCAAAAAATATGGTGGAACTTGTTAATTTGCATTAAAGAAATAAAAATAAATTTTCGAAAATCGTACGTCATAATTCAATTCCTACGAGTTCGAAAATTTTTTAATTCAGATCGAATTACATAATGTGGGTTATTCGAGAGACTGGGTATACAGAAAGGTCAATGTAAATGGTATATGAGATTCTGTCGAATATAGCGCCTTTATGTGTTTTTTTTTAATTGTTAATTAAGAAAATCTTGCACTTTGTTTTAAGGTATTACAAAAAGTTTAACATTTTATTATCATTTTAATGTAAATGAAATTTAAAAAACCAAAAATAATAATAAACACGGAAAAATACAAGTGGACAAGGCCGACTAAATATTTCAGTACGAAGGAAAAATATTGTTTCGAAGATCTGTAAACTTGAGCCTTGTTAATGTTTTTTCGCTTTATTGGGTAACTTTACAACTACCTTATGTACTACTGGTGTTATATGCTAGAAAATTTTCTTGTGACAAGAACAATACTTTTTGGCTCCACCATCCGACACACATTCTGAATCGGCGCTGTATGTGTTAAGGCGGCTTATTTCGCCTGTTACCTTGAGGTAATTAACCAAAGGATCATAAATGGCTGTTGCTTCGAATAGACCCTTATTTGGCTTTGTGTAGAAAGTTACGCGATAAATATTTATAGTGTTGGATGTTTTTCCATCATCCCTTCTTTGCAGTTGGGTGGTACGATAGGCGCTTTCTACACTATCGTACGTTAACGGCACACACAATTTCGCCAGTGAGCGATTGTGAAATGTGGCAACATAGTCGTTAATATAGTCAATAAGAAGATGCGTTAGATTTACCACAGTTTTAGAGTTTTTGTAAATACTTTCGTATAACAAACAAGTGCACCAATGCGGTTCTATGACAGCATCTTGGCAGGAACGATTTTGCGGCACTGGCTCTAGCAAAGATTGACATTTGGGACATGCATCTGCTTGACTTAAAAAACTTTCATTTTTTACTCTACCAGTTAACCTTAGAATATGCTTAAGCGTCATGTGTGTGTCATAAGGATTAGTCAAACGATTTTTATTGACATTTAAGGCATTGACAAAACTGGGATATTTTAGCTTAAGATAAGGTGGTAACCATAGAAACACAAACGGTAATCTCTCTTCCAAATGTCCTGAATATGTTTTGCGTATAGGCCCGAAACGCATACCATGATCACTAAAAAACACCACAACGGTATTTTCCAAAGTTCCAATTTTTTTAAACTTCTTCAAATAGTCCCTGATATGCTCATCCATGGCTGAACAGTCACTTATGTCATTGTGACTAAATGTATTGGCCCAAAAGAGACCAAAAAATGAATCATTCTTATATCGTTTGGCCAATTCAATAGCATAATCATATACAAAATCAGCTGAATGCTTATAGCCCAAACAATCGATTAGACTGGATTTGAGTTTTGTTTCCAAATGTTTTTCGGCTCCTAAGAGAAATGGTCTTAAATAATAGTCTACAGGGGGTTGTGTGAAGCCAACTTTTAAATAATTAAAAGTATTAATGCTGGCCTCATCTTCAGCATAGGCCGTTACGTAACCATGTTCCCGAAATGTTTTCCATATGAAATCACAATTGTCCAAGGCTCTTAAAGTGTAGGGTGAGCATTTAGCCATGACAGCAGTACGATTCATACCCGTAAGGACAGCCATCAAATTGGGGAATGTATTGTCATCAATCTGAAATTGAAAATAGATGTTTGTTACAACAGGAAGTAATAAAACATATTGTACTTAACGTTCGCAACAGATTTGGTCGTAATCAGAGTCTAGTAAAAAAAATTAACATGTCAAACGCTTCAGACCTAAAAACTCCGGAGGTGCGGCAGGTTATTGAAAAAGAATAAGGGAGGGAAAGCTCAGAAAATTTCTATGATGCAGACAAATTCTGTTTTAAAACTCTAAACTTAGTCCCATTTGAATAGCATCAGACCCAAAACATTGAACTCTGGCTTATGAAAAAGCTGGGCAGTGATATAGAAAATGTTCCATCGCTTTTCTCTTTTGTATGTGACCCGTTAGTAGTCATCATTTTAGTAACTTAAGGATTTCTTCATTTTTAATATTTTCTAATCCTATTTTCTACCGGTTTTGTCCCAAAAGATTTTCTTATTTTCACCACCTGTTTCATAGTTTCACAATGTCCTTCTTTGAGCAATTACTGCCTCCTCTTTTAACCCTTTGTTGCAGCAAAAGGCTGATAGTTCCTCAGGTTAACTATTTGAAACTTTTTTGCTTTAACGGCCGATTATTTGCTTGTGCATTTGAGATTCGGGTAAATGATAAATCATTGCAATTCGAAACTTTCCTAGAGTAAGTACTCTCGGGCATTATTGCTCTTACTGACGTAATACTAGCCGTACATACATATGATTACGTTTAAAAAACAGCCCAGCATAATCTAGCATTAGTTGCACAGAGATTGCCGATTGACTGGCAAGGAAGGGATCGGCCCGGGATATTGGACTTGGTTGTGAGCCGGTGAGGGTTTCTATTATGGGCTGATTGGGACTTGGATAATGGACAAGGTGGACCAAACCTGGAGGGACAGGGCTGATTGCAGGATCTCTAGACTTTTAAGGCCCAGACTGGACAAGATGGGCACTGACCTGCTGCTTAAGGAGAGCAGGGGGGTTCTGAGGTGCATTATTGGGACTCTCACTGGGTACTGCAATGTGAGATATATGACGAAAAAATGGGACCGAAAGTCCAGGTTTCTGCAGGGTATGCGGGGATGAAGAGGAGATAGAGACGGTAAATTATCTTGTTTTTCATTGCCCTGGGCTGCAGATCAGACAAAGGTGGTTGAGAGGGCGCTTCTAAGATGAACTTGGTAAGATCCCTGGCTGTGGGCTGGGGAGCATTATAGGCTTAGGGCAGTTAGGTGATTCAGCGCTTATGACTACTGACTTCCTTGGACTGCTTGCGGACGGCACTCTTGCTCTATTTTCCTTTTACCTATGGAACGTTTGTTTTTTCTTTTCTTCCCCTCTTGACTCTTCTGAAGGGATTTAATATGGGTCTAAAGGCCTCTGGGTGGAGGTGGCGAGTTGGACTCGCCACTACCCTTCGTAACCTAATCTAGCCTGCACAGAGATTTGTTTTAAAATTTTTTTATAAAAAGCTTAGCTGTGACTCGTAATATGGCGTATCAGTTTAGATTTCAACATCGCGTTTTTCATAAGGCGATTTGGACACCACCAATTGAAATACCACAAATTCGTTGATCGCAAGCCCGCTTTTGATAGTTTGATTCGCTTAAAAGTGTTTGAGGTCATATATGGATTTGATATACCTGTAAAGCCGACCAGGTTGTGTAAAAATCTAAAGACCTTTTTGAACCAATGTTGCTTTAAACAAGGCTCAATGTTTACTAAAAGACACTTTCTGCTCGCAATCGCCAATGATATCGATATAGGTTAGGTTAGGTTAGGTTAGGTTAGGTAGAACAGGCAGCCGTTGAAGGATAGGCTACAGCTCACTTGGGTCCGCTTAATTCGGTCCCTTTGTGATACCTGGAGAGGCAGATAGAATAGGTTGAGATGGAAGAAAAGAAGAAATTTAGAGAAGGATAAGAAAGAAAGAACAGAAAATGAAACAAACTTACCACGGTCTCTGGTGGGAATAGAACCCACAACCCCCAGACTGGTAGACTCGTGCACTTACCACTGATCTACCGGGGCACCCATGATATCGATATAATGGGAAAAACAATGAGAGGTGCCATTGCTTTGCAAGATATCTAGACTAATCTGTATAGGGGGAGAATATCGGTATCGTATGAATCAAGCGCCGTTTGAGCCTTATGTCAACCTCAGTGAGTAAAACGCGTAAAAGTGCAAGGACTTTCACATTTTGTGAAAATAATTTAAGTTTCTCCAGCGAAAGTAGGACGCGAAATGGGTTGACCGAATCTCGGTAAAGAAGACCAAGTCCAGAAAAACTTTTCCAAATTCAAATTAAAAAAACTAAAGAAGCGCAGACGAGCGGAGTAGCTGGTAATCCATTCATAGATCAGCTAATGAGCTACTTGGATTGTTACTAATGATCAACCAATTGAATAAATTAGCAAAATTAGGCGAGGAAACAGTACATTTAATAAAACGGCGGCAACTTCGAGCCAAACAGTTTTGAAGTTAACGGAAAAACTTATATCAACAGTAGTAACTACATCTCAAGCCTAATTCAAATCAAGTGAGCTGAATAAAAAGCGGATTGCTTTATTTGTTTGGGTTACTTCTTAAATGCATAGTGTACGATCTTGCCTCTTTGCTTAATATGTCCTTTGTAATTTAATGAAAAAAAAAGTTTAAAATATTACTTTAATTACCTTATTAAATCCACTCATCTCGAACCACTCATTGTCATACAAATATTTTGCTGTCTTTGGCATAGCTCTCACTAGATTCACCCTTGATATACTGTCTATGCCTAGCATTAAGACACTTGGTGTCCTCTCCATTCCCTTCAACTGGGCATCATATTTCTTCCAACTTTCTAAACGTTGGCGAATATCTTTGCGTTCCGGCATTAAAGGATACCCATTTATATAGACTTGGCGATTTTTGGCACGACATCGAACCAAAATATTATCAATTTCAGGAGATAAATAAGTTCTATCAACAAAACTCATGCACTCAGAAAGGCTGGAAGGACCATAAAAAAAATAAACAAAAGTTGTAACAAAGAAAAATTTATTTTATAGAAAAGTAAAGTTGTAATAACTTGCTTGATTAAATAAAAGAACAAAATAAAAAAAAACCTTACCTTACCTAACATCTCTATCGGCTTTTTCTGCACTTCCATTGCGTACTATAGATTGATAGCAACAATCTAATTTGCCCGTTTTACTATACGCTGGCAACACTTCCCGATCAACAGAAAGCATATAACGGTGATTCGTATAATTAAACTCCATTCGCGTCAAGGGTGGCACAAGTTTGCAGGGTTTAAATCTTTCTCGGCGAAAATTTTTCATTACCTCTGGCAAATAAGGATTTAAATTGGGCATTTTACAATACTCACTCCAAACTAAATAGCCTGATGGTGGTGCAGGGGGCAAAGTCGAGTTGTTTTGCAATGAAGAGAAGTTAAAAGATTCAGATGTAGAAGAAATGTTAGGAGATGTTTTTGCTTTAGATCGATTAGTTTTCAATAATTTTTTTGAATTTTTTTTATCATCACTTTCTGTTTTGGCTGCTGCAATAGCATTATAATTTTGTGTTTTAATGGTGCTTAATTTTGGCGCTAAATTTGTTGCATGTTGCTGGTTTGAAAAACTTGGTTTCTTGGCTTTTAAAAGTGATGTTAAATTTTGGAAAACTTTAAAGTTTTTGTGGACACAGGCACAAACATCAAACAAGTAATAAGAGGAAACAAAACATTTGTGTGGCAGTAACAATTTTGAAAACAAAAACAAAGACATTGGCAAAGAAATAAAACAAGAAAAGAAACAATTTAGTTTTATTAAATAGAAAGAATAGGAGAATTTATTTAAAGGTGAAATGGTGAAAATATATTTTACTTTTATGAATTTAAAAGCCAATTGCTTAGTAGAAAATAAAATGAGAAAAATTAATGGTTAAAATTTGAAAAAAAAAAATAAAATAAATTCAATGATAATGGTTTAATAATGAGCATTCGATTAAGCGGCAAGAACAGGGACCGTAACAATTATGGCAAAAAAAAAATAAATTTTTGGAAAAATAAAAATTTTTTTAATATTTTTTTTGGCAGAATAATTATTATTTTTAAATTAATAAAAAAAATCAAAGTTTAAAAAAAATCAATTTTTATAACAGTAAACGCCATCTGTTGGATGTTTATTTAATTAAAAAATATAACAAATATTTTTGCAAAATAAATATTATTTCTGGCCAAAAACATAAAAATCAAAATGGATTATCTTTTTTTATTATGAAAATTCAAAAATAAATATGATTTGCCGTTCCTGATAAAAAAAATATTATTTTAATTAAAAGCAAAATTAGTGTTTTAGTAGAACAAAAAGTGATGAAAACAATTGTTTGAAATCGATAAAACATCTTATATGTTAGTGCGACTTATTATGAAAAAATTTGTTTGAACTCACAAAAAATATAATTAAAAAAGATTAAGCAAAAATTATTTGTTAAAAAGACTGGCTGTTTTCCTAAACGCAGTATGCTTTGCATCACGAAATTTCAACTTCTTCCTTTATGCACTCCTTACAATTTTCACAACGCGTTTTGCTTCCGCGACAGGTTGATAAGTTATGTAATGGAATAAGAGGGCCCCGGGCAACCTGTGCCTAAGTCTACCTCCTCGTGGTATCAACCGGGTAACTTCCAGTTACTGGAAGGCTAACAGACATGGCTAAATCGAAAACAATCTGTCTTGGACTAAATGTGATCAGTGATTCACTGGTCTGGCGTGAGGCAGGTTGTCCTTGTTGTCGCTGTGGCATGTACATAACCAATAAGTGGCACAGCAATACAAGGTTCTACACAGAAAGAAAAACCACCTTCTAAAATCAAGAATTTTATTCTTGAATTTAACCAAAATCTTTCTTGAAATTTTTAAGTACGATCCGTACTTACGTATTCTAAAACCAAGCCTATTCGGATTGCTTCAACAAATCAAGCAGAAAAAAACTTGTTGTTTTAAAAAGTATATTACTTTACATATAAAAACGCATGTGTCTCGGTGGCCTAGAGGTAGAGCGCTTGTACTGCAGTCCGGAAAGTCCCTGGTTCGGATCTCAGCTTCGGTAAGTACAAAAACTGAAATTTTTATATTATAAATTTTTAAGTATCTATAATAAAGCCTCCATACACACATTTCATTTTCGGATTAATCCCGTATACGGCTTAAATCAATCTTTTTTTGGTTTACATCAAGTACGGTTCCGAGCTTAAATCAATCTTTTTTGAATTAATTGTGGCTAAAAGTAAGAAATTCGTACTAAAAAAATCATACTTGAAATAAGAAATTTCGTACTTGGTTTAATAAAAACCGTACTCACCGTACTTTTTACACCGCTATGGCTTGATTTAAGTAAAGTTTTCTCAGATAATTTTTTGTGTGTAAGGGTACCAATACCTTATCTGTGTTAAATAGAAATTGGTAGGAATTTTTACGGAAGTAGATTTCCGAAGCTGACCAGAGTCCTATCTGGTACCACGGAAATCAGTTGGCCCCATGTGCTTACCAGTGCATGAATTGATTAATGGTGAGGTCTCCTTCAGGAGTTCACGTGGTGGCTGTAGTTATCCCAAAGCAACTGAGAGCGAAAGTTGATATACTGGGGTCGGCCCTGTACGGGCCCCAGAAAGATCGCGTAAGCGGTCTTACATGAACCTAAGGCTCTCAAGATATAGTCTCTAGTTTTGGCGGGTCTACCCAGGCACATGAGCAACTGTTGAAGTAGGTTAATAGCTGAAAAGGTGTAAGTGTATTTGGAAGTAGGTGAATAGGGAAACTGGCTACGGCTGGAGACCCTAGGATCTAAAATAAGATCCCGTCAGAGTAGTAGCAAATAATGAAAAAGCCGGCATTGGCATGTTGAAGCATGTGCGTGACTCGGTCCTAACTGGCGGTGAGAAGACTATGAAGCGTTGATGAAAGTGGAGAAATTGATTTATCTAAATGAAAAGAGATCCTTCAAACAGAGCTGGGTGTCGCACTTGTTAGGTGCGACATGATAATCATAGTCTTTCTTACTTAAGGTTGGGTGCTGTTTCACGGGCGTGTGAAGATGTGTCTTATCGGCGCGGATCTGTTTTGATTATGAAGAAGCGATATCAAAACTAGAGATGCAAATCGGGTTTAGATAGCCCAACTCCTCATCAAGGGGTTTGTTATGGCTACACAGAGTCATAGCCGAGAATTGGTACCCGGGTGGCTGGGTGGTCCATTCTGGGGGCGCTGGTAGACGCATTGTTTCCATCCTTAACGACTGCTTCCGGGACATTAATATAGCTGTAAACACTCATTTGGAAGCAGAAGATATTATCAAAAACCTCATCTTTGCTTTCAGGAAGAACTTGAGATTTTGTGATGCAAGGCATACTGCGTTTAGGAAAAAAGCCACTCTTTGCAATTAAGCCTTTGTAAAAAATCATTTTTAAAAGATTTTTTTTGTTTCAAAAAAAACTACAAAAATCATTAAAAATTATAAAATTAATTTAAGGTTAATTTTTATTTATTGTTGAACTAATTGTTTTTAATACAAATTTTTGATTTTTAGTTTGGCTTTAGTTCATATAATTTCTTTTTTATTAGAAGAAATTATTATTTTCCGTTAAAGTTGAAAGAAACTTTCAATTTGAAAAAAGCTGATTCTTCTACCGCTACTAGCCGAGTAGAATGCATTTTCGAAAGCAGCTACGCAATTTCATCATCGTTCCAACTCGTTCCATCTGAGAGATGGACAAATGCTTGTCCGTTAGTCAAGTGTTGCCAAAGAGACTTTTAATGGAAAAAAGCATAGTTTATATGAAAAATAAACTTCGTCCTAACTTACAAAA
Organism: Melanophora roralis; assembly: GCA_963583895.1. Lineage (NCBI taxonomy): Eukaryota > Metazoa > Arthropoda > Insecta > Diptera > Rhinophoridae > Melanophora > Melanophora roralis. Next base: position 7,641,343 of record OY757189.1, read on the forward strand.
TAAAAACAGAAGGAAAACACTGATACCGTATACTTTTCTCTGTTACATGTAAGTTAAATAGGTGATGTTTACAACCATATACACTACTACCGTTCAAAGAGTACTGATGATGAAATTGCGTAGCTGCTTTCGAAAATGCATTCTACTCGGCTAGTAGCGGTAGAAGAATCAGCTTTTTTCAAATTGAAAGTTTCTTTCAACTTTAACGGAAAATAATAATTTCTTCTAATAAAAAAGAAATTATATGAACTAAAGCCAAACTAAAAATCAAAAATTTGTATTAAAAACAATTAGTTCAACAATAAATAAAAATTAACATATAACTCACACATGGCACGGTGCAAAATGATCTTTAATAATTTCTATCAATTTGTCGTTGACAATAAAAGAAATTAAAAAGTGATTACCCCTATTGTATGATATACAATAATAAAAAGCGTTTCGTTCCATCTGAGAGATGGACAAATGCTTGTCCGTTAGTCAAGTGTTGCCAAAGAGACTTTTAATGGAAAAAAGCATAGTTTATATGAAAAATAAACTTCGTCCTAACTTACAAAATAAAAACAGAAGGAAAACACTGATACCGTATACTTTTCTCTGTTACATGTAAGTTAAATAGGTGATGTTTACAACCATATACACTACTACCGTTCAAAGAGTACTGATGATGAAATTGCGTAGCTGCTTTCGAAAATGCATTCTACTCGGCTAGTAGCGGTAGAAGAATCAGCTTTTTTCAAATTGAAAGTTTCTTTCAACTTTAACGGAAAATAATAATTTCTTCTAATAAAAAAGAAATTATATGAACTAAAGCCAAACTAAAAATCAAAAATTTGTATTAATTTAAGGTGTTTAAATAATTATCCATTTAAGCGTTAAAATTGCTATTATAACACTTTTGTCGTGTTAGTTTCACTATCTTTTAATCAATAAACTACGTTATGATGCATGTTAAAATATGTAATTGATTGTAACTAAATTGAAAGAAAAAAAAACAATTTTACCCTCGACTCTGTGCAAATGCTTAAGCTTTTTTTATTAGTTTTTTTTTTCAATATAAATTACAAAACCAAACACAAAATCATGCATATTTTTTTTAAGTTCTTTTAAATAATATAAAAATTATCACATGTTTACAATCACACAAACATTTTTACATACCTTTCATGCCCGGCACATGGGAATGTAAATTGCTTAGAAAATATAAACGATCATCATCCCGCCCATCAACATCGCGATTTATAGTTAAATTAAGTAAAAATATTAACAATAATATTGCCATCAGGTAGATCAGGGGCTTGCGTTTCCATAAAAAACGTAATATAAACGATTTTCTATTAAACGATAGGCGACGCTCCTGTACCACATTGCGATTAATGTCCTCACACAATTTATTACGTTTTTTCTTTTTGTTGCTGCTGTTGTATGTTGTTGTACTCGATTTTGGATTTAAGACATTATCCAGTAGCAACGTTAAATCATCATCCGAATCGGTCATCTTGCAGACATTTTATTAAATATTTTATTTTTTTAGATTTGGAGATTCTTTAACTGAAATTAATTTTAAATTAAATATTTAATACAAATTTTTAATATTTTTTTTTAACTTAAGTTTATTATTTTTTATTTTCTATTCTGTCAATGTTGAAAGGAATTTAATTTAAAAAAGCAGGTTTGTCTTAAAACAATAAGTTCAACAAAAATAAAATAAACATTTAAATATTTAAGGTCAAATAGGTAAGAAAGGAATACGTACACAGAAAAAAATATTTAAATTGAACCGAAACGTTTAGAAAAAATAAAACTTAATGCCGGTTGTTAAAGTTATTATGTTGCTTTAAGGTTGCATTCAAAAATTTTAAACCTAAACGCACGTTCAGTATTTTACTTTTCAGCTGTTGAAAATAAAAAAAAAAAACATTTGACTAAGCGAAACGTATTGAAAACTAAACTATTTTAAAGCCAAACTAAATGTTTTGTGATTCCGCGCAACTGCTTCGGCTATGAATGTCCCACGGCCAGGGAACAGTCGATCCTCAAGGACTCCCGAAAACATTGAACTGGTTGAAAGCAGTTTACGTGAAAATCCGCGTCTGTAAATACGGAAAAAAGCAGCCTAATCGAACTTTCAAGATCGATATTCAAAAAATTTAAAAAAAATCTCAAGTTGCTTCCTTTTAAAAATCAAATTGTTCAAGAACTGAAAGAAAGTGGCTTTGATTTACGCAAAAGTTTTTGTGAAACAATGTTGGAGCGTTTTCGCGTTGTAAGTCCAATTTTTTGAGCGACGAGGCTTATGTGCACTTAATACACACGTCAACAAGCAAAGCTGCTGTTACTGGTTTCCAAGAACCCGCAATCTTCGATAGAAACATCAAAAACCCTTGCATTGCCACAGGGTAACTGTTTGGTGTGCCTTATCTACACATGAGATAACTAAACAATTTTTTTTAAAAAATTCTCGAGGCCAAATGACGAATGTCAACGGTAAAAATTATCGACAGGATGGGGCGACTGCATACACAGCCAGAGCTTCGATGAATTTTCTTCGGGGAAATTTCCCTTAAAAACTGATCAGACTCTGGGGACATTCTATGGCCACCGAGGTTGCCCAATCTAACTCCCATGATTTTTTTTATGGGGCTACCTTAAAAAAAGGACAATTTCCAATCTCTTGTGGCTTTAAAGGAAAATTTTAGTCGAGAAATCAGCTCAATTGAACCAAGTTTACTGCAGCGTGTGGCGCAGAACACAAGGCTCCGTTTTAAACAGTGTGTACAACTCGACGGAAGATATCTAAACGACTTACTATTTAAAAAAATAAAACCCGCATTTCATTCTATCGTTCAATGCTCTTAATAAAACTTTGTGTCAATTTTTATTTATCCATTTAATCTTAAATTATACAAGTTAAACGGAATTCCTATTTTACTTCTTTGCATTAAGTTATTTTTTTTAAAGAATAATTAAAAGGTTAATTGGTAGTATAATTCAAGTAAAAAAGCATAAATGTGCAACCGAAAACGCTAAATACTGCCAATATTATTATTAATTGCACGTGTATGTACACAATTGTGTAGTCTCAATTGTATTTCTATCGCTTGTTTTATTTTTTTTTTTTTATATTTATTTTGTAGGAGAAACCTTGAATAGAGTTTTTACACAGGAAGAAAAAAATACGTTATAAATTCAAGAATTTTTATCTAAAATTTATTTAAAATCGTACTTGATATTTAAAGTTTTTATTTTTGTCTTTTTTTTTTATATAAAAAAGTGTCTCTGTGGCTTGGATGGTAGCGCGTTGGTGTAGCAGCTCGGTGAGTCCCAGTTTCAAACTCCAGCAACAGCAAAAACAAAAATATTTTTCCGAATAATAAATAAATAATATTTACATATATGTATTTCAAAAATAAGTAAAAGCGCTATATTCGGCTGTGCCGAATTTAATATACCCTCTACATCGTGTAAAGGGTTTTACCTTGATTTTTCAAAGTTTTTAAGGGCAACCCCCTTAGGAAGTGGGAACAGGGGGTAAGTTTGCTCTAGGAAAATATTTGCAAAGAAAAATGAGTTGGGGCCAGTCATACATTTGACCTATCCACGGGCGCCTTGGAAGATGTAGGGGGGGATTTATTATAATTTCCCAAACTTTTTGTAGGAACCCCCTTAGGCGATGGTGATAGGGGGTAAGTATGTTATAGGAATATGTTTGGAAAGGAAAACTAATGAGGGTCGGTCGTACACTTTATTTTTCTTAATCCTACTCTGGGGAATCTATTCAGGATTTTACATCATTTTTGTAAACTTTGTATGGAAACCCCTTTAGGTGATAGAGATAGGGGGAAAGTATGTTTTAGGAATATGTTTAGGAGAAAAACTAAGGGGGTCTGTAACGCATTTTATTCTTCCAAGGATGACTCCGGGGAAGTTGTAGGGGTTTCTGCCATAATTTTTTCAAAGTTTGCATGGCAACCCTGTTAAGGACTGGAGATTTGGGGTAAGTATGTTCCACAAAAATGTTTGGGAGAAAAAAAATCAATTCAAGTCGGTCTTACATTTGTACTTTGTAGGAGCTGGAAGCTGTGGGAGCGATTTAAAAAAAATTAAACTTTGCATGGCAACCCTGTTAGGGGACTAAGATGGAGTTTAAGTATGTTCCACATAAATGTTTGTAAAGAAAAATTAATTGAAGTCGGTCCTATATTGCACCCGTGTAGGAGAAACTCCGGGGCAGCTGTAGAGATTTTTATATACAAATTTTAGAGAGAAAAACAGAGATAGTCTTGGTTTTTGGCTTACATATTTCACGGTCAGTTATCGGGCGATTTTTCTGGATTTAAATGGGATTCACTCGCAGATATTTCTGATAGTTTTATACCCCCTACAGCTCTTAGTATGTGACATCTGGGGGCTTCAAAAAGTTGGTTTCTACCATAACACGGACAGACGGGCAATAGAATAGATGGGCAGATGGGCATTGCTAAATCGGCTTCCCTATGCATAAGGACCAAGAAAATGTATACTTTATGGGGTCGCAGACGGATATTAAAAGAACTACAAATGGAATGACAAACTTATACGAGGGTTGCCTTTAATGTTTCAGGATTTGGCAATACTGGTGCTGCAATCTGACAACTGACAGCTCTATTGTAAAGCTTGACATTTTCTAGGTTATACGTACTCAGAACGTTTTGACATACGAGCGCTACATGTGTTGTTTACAGTAACTTAAAAGATTCAACTTTCGACGTGGGTTAGCTCAGCAACAGTGCGTTGATGAACTCAGTTCTATTTTTGGCGATGAAGCTCCATCAAGGACCAGTGTTTGTCGATGGTATGGTGAATTTAATCGTAGTCGTAGTTTACTTTAAGATTGATATTGCGAAGATCGTCCAAAATCAGTTGTTGTTCCGAAAACCATTGATGCTGTGCATGAACTGATATTGCAAGATCGTCATGTGATCTATCGTGAGATTGAGACAACCTTAGGCAGCATACGTTCAATTTTGCATAAACATTTGACTGTCAAAACAAGTTTTTCGCGTTGGATCCCACACAATTTGCCAATCGCTCAAAAAAAGTCTCGTGTCGATTAGTCGAAAGAAAAAGAAAATCGATCGCGGTGCTTCGAATTACGTCTATGATATCGTGACAGGTGATGAATCCTGGATTAACGCGTATGAGCCCAAAAGTAAACAGCAGTCGACTGTATGGGTGTTTCAAGATAAGTCAAATCCAACAAAAGTTGTTCGAGCCCAAAGCACTTCTAAGCAAACGGTCGCCAGTTTTTTCGCAAAAACTGGACTTGTTGCAACCGCACTACTAGAGCAACGCAGAACAGTCAATTCTGAGTGGTATACAACCATTTTTTTGCCAGTTGCCTTCCAAGAAATTAGGAAAACCAACCGCGAAAGATGGATCACTCATCACCACGACAACGGGAGCTCTAACACATCGGCTCAAACAACTGCATTTTTAAGCACCCAAAACATCGATTTGATGAGTAATCCGCCGTATAGTCCTGACTTGGCACCGAATGACTTCTTTTTATTCCCGTACATAAAAAACAAACTTAGAGGTCAACGCTTTTCGACACCTGAAAAAGCGTTTGCTGTATTGAGAATGCATGTTTTGGAGATCCCTCAATTCAAGTGGCAAAAGTGCTTTGACAATTGGTTTGAACGCATGAAAAAGTATATAGATCTTAATGGGGAATATTTTTTAAAACAATAAAGTGATTTTTGATGTTTAATATTTGTTTTTGTTCGCTAATCCCGAAATATAAAATGTAACCCTCGTATATACCCTCATTACTTATGTGAAGGGTGCAATAAAAAATAAAACCACTCTTCTTTAATTAAGTTCCGTAAGTAAAAAAAAAAATACTTTTCGTTTTTTATTTAATCCCTTTTACACTTAAATCAATTTTTATGCTTACATCAAGTATGCTTTCGAACTTAATTTATTCCTTTTTTAGCTTAGATGTGGCTTAAAGTAAGAAATTCGTACTAAATAAATCGTATTAAATCGATTTAAGAAAATCCGTACTCACTGTACCTTTGACACTGCTACGGCTTGATTTAAAAAAAAGATTACATGGTTTATTTTTTTGTGTGTACGTGACATATATATATATATCGAGATAAATTACAACCTCTTTTCATAAAAAAACATAAATACTCTAGATTAAATACGAACAAAAGCTAAATATATAAAAAAAATCAACGTTATCATCAATATTTAACAAAAACGAATTAATTTTAATGCACTCGATAAAATATGTAAATTATGTAAACTTAGATGAATAAAAGCATTGTATCGTTACCTTAAAATAGAAAGACCCTCCTTTACTTGCATTTTTTTTAGTCATGATTTTTTTTTTTTTTGGCGAATTGTAATATATGAGCAGACCATTTATCAAAAAAAAAAAACGAAATTCTGAGCTTATAAAAAAATACGAGTTAGGGCCTTTCTGTTTTAAGGTAACGATATACGTGTTTTAGGGGGATTTTTAAGGCAATAAAAATGTGGCTGTTTTTTTGATTAAAAATATTATACAATAATTAGTGCAACTTTGAAAAATGTTTTTTAAAAAAATTATTTTGACAAAACGATAACATGAAAAAAAGTTTACACCCTACACAACTATAGATGGAAATGGTATTGTGTGTGTTTGCTAAAGTATGTAACATAAAAAAATTTATAATCACTTAAAATTTGATAAAATAGTCGGAATTTTTTTTATTTGAATAAGCAATATCTGTCCGTGAGTCTATTCTATATATTTATCCATGTTAGCCTTGTTATCACGGTACAGAACAACATTCTAAAGCGTCTTTAAACTTGAAAAAGACTAGAACCTTAAAAAAAAGAAAGCCAGCGTATTGCTAAATTGATTAAAGGTGAATAAGATTCGGCACGTCTGAATAAAGCAGTCTTAAGCTACGATCAGATGTGTCAAATATTTGCCCAAAAAAGGCTTGACCACTATTTTAAGCAAAAAATTGTTTTATGTTTTTTGCACTTAATAAGTTTTTTTAACGTGACGTGGTATGTTATAAATATATGTCTCAATAAATAAAAGAGTTAAAAGCTATAATATTTAGTGGTCACGCTTTTAAGGGCAAATATTTGACAAATCTGACTGTACCCTTACTTGCATTCAAATATCATCAAGTGAATTCAATTCCCTTAAAACAGCAAAACTTTTTATGATAACTACATAATAACCTAATAAATCTATGTACATACATAGTTGAGATATGCACTTACATATATAAAAATTAACTAAAAAAATTATTATCGTCAAAGGAAATAGTTGATTGCAAGCAGACTTTTTTTTAACCAATTTATTAAGTTACTTTTTTAATGAGAATTAAGCCACGATTTTTGTAGAAATTAATTTGATTTATTTTGATGGAAATATTTTTTTTTTAATTTTTCTGATAAATAAAATGTAAATATCAACAACATATTAGCACTTGCGGGTAGATCAAGGTCTTAACTTAATTCAATCTGTTTTTATTATTACTTTCTTGCTTTTAGCCAAATTAAAACACATATTTTCCGACAATAACTTTTTTTCAATAAAGGCACAAGATCAACAACATATTCATGTATTTTTCCTTCTTTTCTTGTTATTTAAAAATGTTTTTTTTTTTTATTTATAAGTAAATTTAATTATTTTTTTCATTTTTATTAATATATTTTTTCACAAATTACAAACAAATATTTTCGAGCAAAAGGTCTCCGTTCATAGAAAAAATCACATTTGTTGCTTTGAGCGCATATTTACAACGATTAAATCTACTTATTCTCAACAGACTCTATTCAAATCGCTGACAACTAACTCACTGCAAGAAAAACCAAAATTATGGGAAATGTTTTTGTTGTTTGTTTTGATTTTACTATAAAATAAACTTAATTTAAATTGTTGTGTTTATTTTGAAATCAAATTAAAAAAAAATCAAACAAAGAAAAATGCAAAAAAATTGCAAAAATAGGCAAATGAAAAATTCAAATGGGCAGTTCCACTTAAAGCGAGTCATTTAGAAGAAAAAAACAATTATTTTCTTTTGAAGTAAAAATTTAACAAAGACTATCGATGATTGCCAAAATTTCAAACGTTTAATAATACATATGTTGACATTGTCGAATCTTATATACCCTTCACATTCGTATTTCTAGTGATTGGATTGAGTCAGAATGTTTTTAAAATTAAAAAATATTACAATGAAATGAACTTGTGAAAGGCCAAAGTTGAAAGCTGTTATGGATTCCAAAATACAGATCATTCAAAATCTTATAAAATTCACCACTCCCCTGGCTTCTGCTCGAACAAATTTTTTTTCTTCAAATTGGTTAACGTCTTTAAAATTTCGCCGACAAGTTTTCAAGTGACAGTATCCACAGTTACTAAGATAAAAAGGATAATATTAAAAGATTTTATCCTAAAAATGTTTTACTTTTTGCTTTTTTTGTCTTTGCTTATATCCCGATCCGTAGCAAACCGATCCACTGCTACACTGTTGTTGTGGAAAAGACCAACACTTCCATACTTGCTCACTAAAGTACCCGAAAATAAACTTTTGCAAATTTTTTTACTAGAAATGAATTCATTTTTTCAACAAAAAAAATCTTCAGTAAACCTAAACAGAAATCATGAATTGTTTAGACTTGCAGTCAGATCCAGAGACGAGGCATTCAGTATTTGACATGCTAGCAAGGATGCCGATATTGATTCGCTACGCCAACAGGCAAGATCTTAGTGGGCCGAGGTAATGAGACGCAAAAAGTCTCTGTCCAAATAACAGAAGGGCAGAAAAAGCTTTTTGCAGTTTGTTAGAAGATCAAGGAATAACGCTGTTTCTTTAATAACTGCTTTATTAAACAATGACAAACTAGTCACTGACTCAATTAAAAATCCTTACCTCTTAACTCAAATATTTGCAGAAAAAATTTTCTTGTCGGAAAGCAACTGACCAATGTCCGAGCTTCAAAGGGCGTCTGAAACTAAGCCAGACACATTCTTTTGAGTTTTCAAGCCTACTGGGACTAGTCCAGACATATTCTTTCGAGCTCTTACGCCTGCTGATCCGAATGAACTACCAGTACTGGGGGGTTATTATGTAATTCAACTCGAATCGAAAAGGCTTTCGAAAAGAATTTTCTATTCGAAAGGCAAATCGTATTATCTAGTACTTTTAAGATTTGGTAAGTCTGCTTTCATTCTTCTTTAATTTCTTTCTTCTCCTGCTCTTAATTTCTTAAAAGTATTAGATAATACGATTTGCCTTTCAAATAGAAAATTCCTTTCGAAAGCCTTTTCGATTCGAATCGAATTACATAATAGCCACCCTGGTAATGAAATTATACTTTTCGGCGCTGGCGCGTCCATTAACTAATCTTCTTAACAATTAATATCATGACATGCCCCGATATTCTCCATAGACTAAGAAGTAGTTAATTCCCAAGAAGAAAAGGGCTGGCAACTCTGAAAACACCTGACCAATAGCTAACTGTTCAGCATTCTCCAATATTATGGGGATTATGGTTAACTACCGCCTTGGCTGCTATCGGAAGTCTAACGGTTTAATAAATGACTGCCGGTATGGCTTTCGTAGAGGGCGTTCTACGGAGAACTTAGTTACTTGTCTTTCTAACAGAATATATTATTACCATTTTGGAGAATGTAAAGTGGTGGCTCCAGATATTTTTAAGGCTTTTGATAGATTCAATCATTGTGCAATTAAACTTATTGCTTTTGTCGTTGGCAAACATTTTCGAGTTTTTCTAGAGAGTTTAAGATCAATTCAGGGGTTTGGCAAGACTTCATCCTCTCTTCTACTAAGTTCCTTATGTTTCATGAATGACTTTCTGTGTCACACTTCGAATCCTATCTATCCTTTTCAGACGAAAGCAGATTTGGCCATGCATCGTTTTTTAACTTAAGACCTGGTTTTTTGGTAATCTTCAATTGAATTGAGTCGATTTTATTGCTCGACCCAATTTTGTATGTCGACACATAGACCCAGAGTTGACCATACTGCATTGTCTGTTTTAAAAGGCGGTAAAAATGTTGGGAACACAGAAAGCCTAAATGTTTTAGACATGAAAATCCAGTGTGATGTCTGCTGAACGAAACTCGTTTTTTTTGTGTTTTGTTTTCTTGAAGCTGTGTTGGAATTACATTATATCATCTGCTTTTCTTAATATTAATTAGTACATACTCATGTATATCGAACCATAAATGGAATACAACTTTCGTCAATGGACTGGTGATCTTAAACTGCATGACCGCGTACAGGAACGTGCAAAGGTATTCATTAATGACGTAAATATATCTACCCATATCGATTCACTCGAGACTGTCGTAATGTGGGATTGGCTTATTGATGGTAAAATTAAATATGCTCGAAAGAAATAAGGGAACTTGTTCCTAAAACCTTGGGTTTTGTGCGGAAATCGCACCACGCATTACATGGAAAATCCGTTTCTTAGTCGCATTCTTAAGACGACTTTCCTGTCACTTTTAAATTTAAAATATTTAAGTAAAATGTTTACAAACACTATTCCTTCTATCCCCTTTCCCAAAATCTGTTTTCTTGATGCGAATACAGTACACTGCATGTAAAGGGGTCATCGCCTGAATGCTGGTTACTACACTTAAAAAATTATTACAGTAACTGACTGTAAATTATTTGGAAAGTATTCCGTAAAGTTTTTTTTAATGTAAAAACTGTTAAATTTTAATACAATATTTTTTTAAACTGATTTTAAGGGTTATTCAAAGCTTCAACTAAAACAAAGCACATTCAACAAGGTAAACTCAAGGCGAATTCAAAAAATTCGCCCTCTGCATTTTCCTTTTGTGTTTGAACGGTAGAATGTCAGAAAAATTAAAAATTCCATATAAAATTAATTTTTATTTCGTATAAATGTCAAATTGATTTTAATCAGCTGTGCCTTGGCCTTGAGTTTACCTTGTTGAATGTGCCTTGAATTAAACAAAAATACTGATTTTCAGTTAAAGTTAATTTTGTCGGTTATTTTTTTTAGTAATATTTAAGTTTTTTATTTTTTTTTCTGATACTGTATTGATGTAAATGACGAAAAATCTAGTTAAATTTAGGCGAAATTGTAAGTTAATTTTTAATGACTGTTATGATGTGTGGTCAACAACAACAAAACTGTGTGTATTACACATAATGTTGAATAGATACATTAACAAACATATATACAAGCAGGCAAATCAATATAAAATTCATACGTTATTACATTACATTACATACATACATTGAAAATCCACCCCCGTTTTTAAAAATAACACACCAGGAACATCCCGTTCCAAGTAAAGTTTCGAGATGAATTGAAATTGAAGTGTGTGATCATGATGAATTGATGTGCCATTGTTGTTTACTTAAGTGTGCTTAAGTGTGAATATATTTTTCATTTAAGTTAAGTAAACAAAAGAGATGATGGCGAACAATACAACGCAGCACTTATTGTTGTGTGTGCACACGTAAGGTATATGAAATGAATTGAAAATTCGAGATGATGCCTTATTTAGTGTCATCTTGGGCTGGCCTCTAATTTTTAATATATATCAATTCAATTTTAATTGAAACTTGAATATCTTTTCTTTAAAGAAAATTTTACAGGTCATTATTTTGTACATATATTAAATACATGTTGTGTAAAATAAGCTTATATGATATTCATTGATGCTTTTAATGTCATTAAAATCCATTGTTTCTTCGTTGTTTTTGATTCACCATCAATATTTTATTGGCATAACAGAACATGTAACGATTTCCCAAAGAAAAGTTTCACAATTTGTAAAATCAGCTTTTGAGATGCTTATTCATACTTATACTTTTCCTGCGTAGCCTTTTAACACTTGTACTTGTGTGTACTTGTGTGTTTATATTTTCAAAAGTATATAAAAGGACCTTTTCAGGTGAAAAAAACAGCGTTTGCAAATTTCTACTTTAAAACTGTCTTAAATGTATAAATAAAACAAAAATCAATAAATGCAAGTACATATATGCAAAATTACAAACGTATGTATTAATACATAAGTATGCGGATATGTATGTATGTATGTATATGCACTTAATATCCTTATAACAAAGGACTTTTTTATTAAACACTTTTTTCATATTTTGCAAAAAAAAAACTGAAAACTTTTTAAAACACTTTAACTACTTACTTTTATTTCACAAGCACATAAAAAATTTAAATTTTTTTTAAATGTTTTTTTGATTTTCCAAAGTTTAGGTATCATTTTTTAAAAACGCTTACAGTAACTAAATTAAAAATAATACAAAATTTGTTGATGTAGTCTAATTTGAAGACACAACAATAATGTACAACACCGTTCGACAAATATTCCTGACAACTGAATGAAATCTTTTGTTGCTTGCCCCTCCTTATCCAACAAGGGCTGTTTAACGAACAGAAAGTATTTAAATGAGAGGTCATTCATTTGAAAAGAGAGGCAGAACTACTGAGCAAACGCGCAAAAACAAAATTGAGAAACATAGGATTTAAGGATAAAATGGCAATAATAAGTTTGATAAAAACATATTCATCTTAAACAATCGTACCCCCCTTTCCTTATATATTATGGCATCCTTGTTTAAGCTCCCTATAAATGGTAGGATGTCTCGTTTTTTGTTTGTATAACAGTGTTGTCGTGCTACTCTTTACAAAAAAAACTGCATCATAAAATTTTAACTGCTTATGAAAACTAAACCAATAACTTTATAAACTAGAAAATTAAAAACGAACTCTCATACTTACTTATGTGGAAATAAAAAAATAATTTAAAAATTTCGAAAAAAATATAAAAAAAGATTTGTGCCTCAAATTAAAACTTTTAAAAACGTGTTAAATGTGGAAAGTCTAAAAATATATGATTTTATTAAATGAAATGAACTTAAGCTTTAAATTATGTGGAGAAGTGTTTAAATCAGCTGGAAACTCAGCCAAATTTGCTTTCTCAAAGCATCTTACAACATGTCGGACACACTTGTTTGAAAAGGGCTAACACTATTGCCCTCAAATTAAACCATTTGAAGTTATTAATACTTCATTTTGAGAACTAAAACTTTAATCTGGTCTTAGCTTGTTAAAAAAGTTTCCTTTAATTAACATTAATAAAAACAAGTAAGAGCGCTATATTCGGCTGTGTCTAATCTTATATACCCTTCACATTGGTCTTTAAATATACCCAGCCGAGTAATTTTGTACTGCAAATAATATAATAAAAATACCTTGTGCGAGTCTTAAAGTCCATAGAAAACTTTACAAAATCGTAATGTTCATATGAATAAAAGAAATATATGAAGAAGGTTTGAGGTCGAGAGTTTTTCGACATTATTCATATTTAAAGGTAAATAAAATTTATTAAATGTTCTAGTCCCCCTGCTCTTCTCCAACATTTTTCTCCAAAATGTATAAATTATTTGATTATTACTTTTTGTAGAATATTCGAAGTCGATAGCTGTAATAGTTTTCCAGAAGAAGCGTATGGAAAATTTTATAAAAATTGTTAATTTGTATGGGAGCTACCCCTTCTTCACCCCGCATCCGAAAATTTTTTTCTTTAAAGCGTAGGCCTTGTGTTCCAATTACTTTTTGTAGAACATTTCATTTCGATATCTGTTACAGTTTCCGAGATATAGCGTATCGAATATTTGATAATAATTGTCGATTTGTATGGGAGCTACCCCTTTTTTTGCCCCCACTCGAAAATTTTTTTCTTAAAAGCGTAGCCCTTAGCGTGCAATTACTTTTTGTGGAACATTTCATTTCGATATCTGTTATGGTTTCCGAGATATAGCGTATCGAATATTTGATAATAATTGTCGATTTGTATGGGAGCTACCCCTTTTTTTGCCCCCACCCAAAAAATTTTTTCCTTACGGCGTAACCCTTAGCGTGCAATTACTTTTTGTGGAACATTTCATTTCGATATCTGTTATAGTTTCCGAGATATAGCGTACCGAATATTTGATAATGATTGTCGATTTGTATGGGAGCTACCCCTTTTTTTGCCCCCACCCAAAAAATTTTTTCTTTAAGTCGTAGCCCTTAGCGTGCAATTACTTTTTGCAGAACATTTCATTTCGATATCTGTTATAGTTTCCCAGATATAGCGTATCGAATATTTGATAATAATTGTCGATTTGTATGGAAGCTACCCCTTTTTTTGCCCCCACCCAAAAAATTTTTTCTTTAAGGCGTAGCCCTTAGCATGCAATTACTTTTTGTAGAATATTTTAAGTCGATAGCCGTTATAGTTTACGAGATATAGCGCATAAAATATTTCACCAAATTTGTGCAATTGTAGAAAAAATACCCCTTCCCCTGGTCCTATCTGAAAAAATTTTTTCCATTATTTAGGTCCCTTCTTTAGGAGTATCCGTGCCAAGTTTTGTGGCAAGAGTGACTATACTTACTGAGATATATAGGGATATATGCACGGATTTTGTCCTAAAAAAAATGGGTTACTCTGGGTTTTCGCTTATATCTCGGTCAATAGTGAACCGATTTTATTGATTTTAAATAGCGATTGTCTCCAGGATATTTCTAATAGTTTGACACCATTAACTGGTCTGTATCTTTTTATTTGACTCCGGAAACTTGATTTCAACAGACGGACAGACGGACAGACGGACATCGCTAAATCGACTTCCCTATCTATAAGGATCCAGAATATATATACTTTATGGGGTCGCAAATGAATAATAAAGAAATTACAAACGGAATGACAAAGTGATATATACCCTATCACTATGTGAAGGGTATAAAAACACAATGTCAGACTCTACCGAACGCCTCAGAAACAACAAGAGACATCACTTTATTTTCGCCAAATTTATTATTGGGGACAGATAATTTTTCTGTAAGAAGGACCAGTAGGTCCTTCGTGGAAAGTACTCTAGGAAATCCATACTGCCAGTCTCTTTATATATCTACTGTTGGACTCCAGATTTCAATTACTTAGTGCTGGGACCCCAGGGTCCAGTGTGGTCAACGCTGTCGTAAAGCCTTAATTTGTAATATCCTTTAAATCAATCAAAAAAAAGTGGCAAAATATTGTTAAAAAAATTTTTTTATTATTTTTGTTTAAATATTTTTACTTAATATTCTAGAATATACATCTTTAAATTCTTTTAGACAAATTTTTAACTTACTTTATCGCCTACTTTTCAACAAGCAAGTGGCTTTTACAAAATAATTTAGAGCGGAAAGCAAAATAAAAAAAAAACTTATAAATAAAATAAAGAAATAAATAGTTAAATGATTAGATATGATTAAACATTAAGACTTTGTTTTAAATGCAATTGCAGCACTAACACTCTTTTTCCATAAATTAAATTGTCAAACATCGCTAGAACAAAGGTTTTCAAGACAACTCATATGGACTTAAAAACAGTCCTTTAAAATTCTTATATTTTTCCATTGCCAAAAAAAAAATAACCTTTGCTAGCAAGGAGACAATTTCTTTCAAAAAGAAATTTATAAATTAAAGATTTTCTTTATATTGAATTGTGCAGTGTGAAAAATAAATAATGTTCGTTTGTGATGGGATGCACTATGTTTAGTAAAATAAATAAACCTACAACTAAGAAAATGTTTTAAGGAGTCAAATACATAAGGCAAACCCATAAAAGTCTTTGAGGAGGAAAAGAGAAGGACACTCAGGTAAGAGTTTACCATAAAGGCATGGTACGGTGTCTGGCCAAAAATTCGGCAACGCTTATAACAGGTCTATCAGAAATAATGGCAGGACATCCTTTAAATAGAAAGATAAAATGCATTAGGGCTCATCATAACATTTCTATCCGATAACTCTACTTACTACACACTAAACAGGTTTTTTCATCAGTACCATCTCCGCAACCATCACGTCCCGAACATACTATGGCCGTGGAGCGGCATCTGCCATTGTTACATCTATGGGGACAGTTGACATTACTGTCGATATTCTTATTCATTAAACCGCCAGCAGTTAAAAGTTGCAAAAAGAAATTGGGCATCGAACGGGACCCACACAAATGTGGTGGCTCATCACTGCCATCACGGCAGGATATAATGGCATTACAATATTCATATTCAGGCAAACATTCCCCACTCTTGCAGCGGAAAGTATGAGGGGGACAGGAGTCTTCTGATTTTGTGGCACTACAACCGGCTTCATCTTCGCCATGTGGACATTGTTTACGTCCATCACATAGTGCTGCTCTTGAAACACAACGTCCACTCTCACCACATTGATAGGCCTGACTAGGACAGGTTTGGTTCAGGCGAGCATTAAATGTACATTCCTCATCTGAGGCATCATTGCAATCGGAGCGGCCATCACAAACAAAGAACCATGATATGCAAACACCGCTGGAGCGACACTGTGGAAAAAAATTAAAAATTTTGTTGTCCTTTTCTTTTTCAATAAAGAGTTTAAATATATTCTTAGACCTACTTGGAATGTACCAGCAGCACAGCCAGTTTTTTCAGCACCACATTCATTAACACCAGCATTGTTTCGCTTTTGAACCGAGTATTCATTAGCAGTACAATCACAAACACCACGAGCATTACAATAAGTATGTGGATCAGCCAACTGGCATTGTTTGTTATTAGAACAGGAAAGGCCTAAAGAGACAGCTTCCAGACTTAACTCAACACGCTTTCGAATCTCTGAAATAAAAAAAAATTCTACTAAGCTTAAACTATTTATATCTTTGTCTTTAAATCGTTAGTTACCTGCGGCTGGCTTTGTTGTCAATATACTTTCCAAAATAGCTGTATCTATGAAGGGTTTTGCTGTTACCATATCATTGGGGTTTAATGGCATTAGAGGTTTAAGGGTGGTGCCAGTGTTGTAAACTGGTTCCATAGGGGTAACACGGCTTGCCAAATGCAGCATTGTTTGTGTGGTCAATTCGATATGAGCACTGGGTGTAGCAGTTGTTTCCATCTGCTCTCTACCTTCCTCAGTCTTTGAATCATAAGTCGGAATAGTTGTTGTTTCTATGATCAGATTTTCTGCCTCCAAATGTTGAGGTTCATAATCAATTGAAGTATCGAAAGGCAGATCTAAAGGTGAAGGCGTGTTATCTTCTTCAGGTTTAATAAAGGATTCCTTATCTTCAGTTAAAGCACCATCTTCAGCCTTAACTATTTCATTTTCTTGCAGCATAAGTTTATCCTTATCCTCGGAATTATCTTCAGATTTAATATAAGACTCCTCGTCTGTAGCAAAAGTTACATGCTCAGCTTCAACTAATTCATTTTCTTGCGCCAAAAGTTTTTCATTATCCTTAGAATCTTCTACAGTTTTTTCATTCGATTCTTCATTTGGAGCAAAAATTTCCTCTTCAGCTTTGACGGCTTTATTTCCTTGCACCAGAAGCTTATGATTATCCCCGTTAGCCTCAGTTGTTTGTTCCGTTGACTCTAGTGGTTGTATGGTAATTGGCAATCGTTGTACAACTTGCACTTCCTGCATATCAGGGTAGAATGTTATTAGTTTATCTTCTGGACTTACAGGTGCTTCTGTGGAGTCCTCGCTGGGTATTTGATGTGACATTATTGATTCTTCAGAGATATTAGAATCTTCTGCCAAAAGATCAGCGACATCGCTTTCATGCGTGTTTTGCAAAAAGGTATCAAAATTTGATTCCTCGGAATCCTGGGGTTGTATCGTAACTTCTTCTTTCATTAGATCGTTAAGAATATCGCTAATGGACTCGCTTTCCCTGAATACTTCATTTTCAGCTTCAACTGACTCTAATGTATGATCTAAAACAAGGTAGCCATTGGCAGGCAAAATATGTTCTTCATTATTTTCTCCTTGTGACTCTTCAGTATTTTCTTTACTTGGTGGATGACCTTGGTTTTCAGTTTCTACTGGATGTTGACTTTCTTGAACTTCACTTTCGGCTATTGAATTATTTTCGTTGTTGTCAGCTTCTACGAAAGGTTTTTCTTTTTCTTTTATTTCAATTGGCACATAGTTGGTCTCAATTGATTCGGTAATTTGTTGCTTTTCGTCGTTGTCTGTTTCTACTTGGTCGTCATCAGATGCTACATTTTCATTGCTTTCTTTGACCTCATTGTCTTCATTACTGATACCAGTAAGCACTTCTTGGGCTTTGTGCTGATCATGTTCTGTTACTTCTTCTTTAGAATGTT
Organism: Melanophora roralis; assembly: GCA_963583895.1. NCBI lineage: Eukaryota > Metazoa > Arthropoda > Insecta > Diptera > Rhinophoridae > Melanophora > Melanophora roralis. The sequence goes on from OY757189.1 coordinate 7,659,547, forward strand.
GAGTGTCTTCAACAAGACCTAATTCAGTTGCAGACTCCTGTTCTAAATTTTGTTCACCATCTTTTATTGGATTATGGTGTTGATTAGCATTACTTTCGTCCAAGTGTTCAACATTTTCACTCACAATAGCGTTTTCTTGCTCCTTTGTGTTGTCGAGCTGTTGATCATTGCTTTCCTTTATTTGATTGTTGGCTAAAAATATTTCTGGAGTTTGTTGCTTATTGAATGAATCATCTTCATTTTGAATCTCCTTAGTTTCATCTTCTGTAATGTGTTCTTCCTTTTTAATTTGGTTGTTAATGGGTTCGCGAGAAGGTTGATGTTTCTGTTGTTGATATTCCTGATTACCTTCTTGTATTAACAAAATTGCTGGTTCTTTTTCAGCATTTGCTAACGAAATATAAGATTGTTCCGTAATACTTTCTTTATCCTCTTCATAGGCAGCTACAGATTCAGTGGGTAAAACTTCTTCTAAAATTGTTTGTTCTTCTGCGATTTGATCTTCTAGGTTTTCAAGTTTTTCTGAAGCTTGATGTTGATTTTCCAAATGTTCATCTAGTAAATTTGCATTGTGCTCGCTTTCTTCTTTTTCTACACCATTAGTTTCCTGCTTTATACCATTTGGCTGCTCAATGTAATTTTGGTTAGTTTGCTCAATGGCTAAGTCCTGTTTATTTGATATTTCATTTTGTCCACTCTCATGTTTATTTCTTAACTCTTCAGATTCGTCCACGCTGCCATCAATATGGTTTGTGGTATCAGGAGCCTTTTCTGTGATTTCTGGTAGTATTTCGTTTTCTGGCTTTTGTTGTTGTTCAGCGCTATGATCAACTATTTCGCTTGCAGTACTGGTAGGTCTCTCCTCCTCCATACCCTTTTCATGTTCGACATCAGACTCATTAATTACAAGAGAAGCCGGATGATGTTGCTGTTCTTCTTGACTATTGGTAAAATCGACTTCAGTTTCAACTTCATTTTTACCTTCTTCAAATACAGGTGAATGAGTGGTAATTGTTTCATCAGTTGTAAGTATCAGAATTTCGGGCTGATTTGGTGTAACTGCTTCTATACTCTCTTCTTTAGCACTTTCATTTTCATCTGAATCTTCTTGAGAAGCTTCATTTGTAGTTGATAGCAAATTTAATGATTCCAGTACTTCATTACTGTCCTGTTGTTGTTTGGGTGGTATGTTGTTATCTTCTTTAACGTCAGGGACTATCTGATCTTCATGCTCAAGATTTTCTTTCTCAGCTATGTGCTGTGTTTGTTGAATAGTGAGTTCGTCAACATTTTGGTCGTTATTATGTGGATCAACTACAGTTTCTTCATCGGTTTCAACATTTTCTTTAACATTGTCCGGTTCTTCATTTGAGTGCTGCGCAGATTCAGAAGTGAGATCCTGCTCACCCTCAGACTCATATTCTTGTTCCGTTTCTTGATGGTGTTCTGGTTCTGATTCGGTTTCTTGACTTTCTTTGCTATTTTCTTTATTATGCTGATCTTGGTCTAGTTCATTGCTGTCAGGATCTGGCGTGGTTTGTTGCTCCGGAAATGCGTAGTTATTTGCTGCTTGTTGCTTTTCTAGTTCATATACTTCATGTTCTGGTTCTTGAATTTGTTCTGGTACGTTAACTTGACCTTTTTCTTGATTTTCTAAATGCTCATTTTCTCTTTCGGGTTCGTTGACATTATGGTGTGTATCTTCTTGCGCTTGCACGTAATTTTCTTTACTCTCTTCTTGTTGTTCCGACTCTTGAGTTTGTAAATGCAACAGCTCGGGTTCCTCTATTAAACTTTCTTCAGGTTCCGGTACTATTTTATTTACAGGCCTTTGATCGCTTACTTGCTGCTGTTCCTTTTCTAAGTAATTGTCTTTTTCAGGAACTTGTTCAGGGTTTTCAACAAGCTCAATATTTTCTTTATCTTCTTGTTCTTTTTTATGTTCGTCAGGTTGTTCGTGGGCTGGCATATGTTCTTGTGGGTTTGGTTTCACCTCTTCATGTTCAAAATCATCAGGTCCTTCGTATTCTTCATTCTCTGAAACTTTCTCTAGGTTTTGTTCTTTATCCTCCTCTTGTGATTCTTGTCCTCCATAATATTCTTCATTTGCTTGTTCCGGCTTGGGGTTAAAAACTTGGGCTCCGTCAAGAGCTGCTTCCTGATTTGGTACATGTTCTTGTTGTGGCTTATGCTCATATTTTGTTTCCTGTTTCTCCGCTTCAGTTTCTTGCTCATTTTCATGCTGAGATTCCGATGCCATTAAATCGGTTTGTTCCTGCTTTTCCTGATCATTTAAATCCTCTTTCTGATTTTCAACGTGTTCTGGATTTACTAGGGTTCCGTGATTTTCCACCAGTTCTTGCTGCTGGTTTTGCGATTGTGGTTCTTGTTCCGACTCAAAACTTTCTTCGTTATCGTGTTCATGTTCTTGATTTTCTTCGTGGTGTTGCTCTTCTTGTTGCGGATAAGCGGTTATAATATGCTCATTAAGCTCTTCTTCCTGACCTTGCACAAATTCCTGTTGGGGCTTTTGTTCATTATGTGCTTCATTTTCTTTTTCTTTTTGATGCTGAGATTCTAAGGGTATGTAATTGATTTGTTCATAATTTCCCTGATCATCTAGATTTGGTTTTGTATCCTGTTTTTGCTCCTCAGCATATTCTGTATGTATTTCATGTTCATAGTTTTCCCCTTGTTCATGTAAAAGCGCTTCGGCGTTATGCTCCTGTTCAAGACCTTCTTCCATTTCTTGTTGAGCAGCTTCATAATCAAAATTCATTGTATTATCCACCACATTGCTATATTCTTCATTTTCCTCCTCTTCGTGCATGAGGTCTTCTGAGTAATTTTCCTTAAGACCATCAGTGTGTTCCTCCACATCAATTTTATAGGGATATTCGTCATTTTCATCAGCAACATCTAAAACGTCTAAAACTTCAGGTTTTTCAGTTTGAACGGAAGATAATGGTTGATATTGTGTTGCTGATTCTTCCTGAAATTCTAAAGGTGATTCTGGAGTGCCTTGCTCCAATGCCTGAGTTTCTAGTACGTTGTCGGAACTTCCTTCAGGCTCTTGTTGAGCTGCAACAATTTGTGAAACTTCGTTTCCTTTTAAAGGTGCTTCTGTTGCAGGATTTGAAGAGCTAGTGCTAGAGTGGGTGTCAGAAACCAAGGCTTCTTCAATTGCTTCCTCTTCACACAAGCCACCTCTAAGCTTGGCAGGAGCCGTACATTGGCAACGGCCAAACAGATTAGGAATTAAGAAATCACAATGGGTACGAGCACTAAACATTTGACAGTGGGCATGACTGTAACAGACAGAACCAGGTGGAGCAGCTGTAAGTAAATAAAAGAAAACAGAGATATGGCAATCAATGCAAAATGTAAAAGAAGTCTTTAAACAAAAACATTAAAACAGTGAAAGAGAGAAGAAACAATATTTTTTGGTTTTATTGCTGCTTGAAATTGCATTCCGCTAAATAGATTCCCAAGCATCTTTCACATGCTGCTTTGCTACTATCCACACCTGATTTTTCCATCACATTTAGAAAAATATACTTTGGTTGACACACTTTTTGTTTTTGTTATTTATTTTTTTTTTTTTTTGCAAAACATTTTCTGCCAAAGTGCAGCAAAAAGAAAACCATCAATAACATGATCAAGCGTGATACATGACAGTACAGAATACCATACTTGCAATACCTTAGTTGCCGCTCAACCTGTTTCCACTGGTTAATCAACTTAAGTTAATGTTTGCCACAAATAGAAGTGGTAGTTTAAGTACTCGTACCATATGCTAAGATGTGTGTGTGTATGTGTAGTTGCAAGTAAATACAAGTAGTAGTTAAATGCATGATAGTTGCTGTGAATAGTTTTAAAGTTAGTAGAACTGTTCCCGTTGCATTTCTCTGCAAACATGGCGCAACATATGCCATTACAGCTCAAACGCCACTATCTACCGTTTTGTAGTTGATGTTGTTTCTTTAACAGCAACAACATTGTACTTTTTTTTCTCTGTTTATCTCGTGTTTCGTGCTGCTTGCAGCCTCACGAATATCATGATCTCTAGTATAAGTCTCGTCATCATAACTATTATTAGCCAAAAGCCAACGTCTCTGACTAAGGAAGTCATTGGCTTTTGTGAGTTAACATTTGCAGACATTTAAGTGCCGTTTTACTCACACAGTAAACACCACAATTTATAGCTTTGTGCAATTTTAATGTGAATATAAATAAATGGAAAATATTTTCAGGTGATTCGGACATACATACACATTTGTCGTTGCTCTGTCTGTTAATGTTAGCGACTCTCCTTAAAGTTATTTTATTTCTTAATATTTTTTTTTTTATTTTCAATACAAGAAATTCAACTTGTTGTAATTATCGCATTATATTAATGACATGGATATGCAATGGGAATTATAATGATCTTCATTGTCAATATCATTATGATCATTATAAGGATCACGTGAAAAATAAACAAAAAAAAACCTCAACAAAATCAAATACAACTTGGAGTACACTAGTGCTTGAGGAACCTGTTTTCATTGTTGAAACGAAGCTTGTCACACGTACCAGCATTATAATTTGAACAATTTAAGCGAAAAAATGGAACAAATTTTTAAGAAATCTAACGTATTGCCTACAGAAGCCAGCCTGTCTTATGCATCCTCATTTTACCAATCTACAGCAAGATTTAGACGTAAATTATGGCCAGCAGAGCGGAAAACAAAATTCTACGCATTTTTCAAACCAACACTTCTTTCAAACGTTTAAGTAGAGAGTGCAAAAAACAAAAACAAAGACAACAACGTTAGAGAAAAGACAAGAAAACTTGTTTCCTTTTTAGGTGGCAAATTGAATGACTTACTGATTGATTGATCTTGTTTGTCATATTATCATTGAAACTTATGTACTGAAAATATGACATCATAGAGAATTAACCTAGATTTCGTTAAAGGCAAGAAGTAATTTTTACAACCATGTATATTGTTATGAAAAATTTGTTTATTGTAGAAACTTAAAGCAGGCTTTTCTGTACTCTTCAGGTCTATACTTCTAATAAGAAATTCAAGGAATAAATATTGTCTGTCTACTAGTCAGATTGTCATATGAAAAAAAAAATGTCAAAAATGACGAGGTAAAAAACTCATTTACTTATACAGCACAAACACAATTGATTGGAACTCTCAGGTTAAACAGAAAATTGGAAAACCCGCACGGATGTATGCATATAAAGTCGTGAAATTACAATAAAATCTGTAGTATTTTGCAAAATTTTGGGAGAAAAATAAACTTCTTTTGACATGACAAATAACGTCTTAACCTCTAACAAATTTTACATGTTGAATAATCGGCTGTTCTCTTTTTACCTTTTAATGAAAATGGCACACCCATCACACACCCGTTCCTTAGCAATAATAAATCCAATATGAATAAAAGCACTTTAAACTACCGTAGAAACTAAAACTTCCATTCATTCTCAAAAATATTTTACACACTCGATCTTCAAGTCAAAACTCTCTTAAATTGAAATTTGTAAAGTCACACCCGTCACAGTCTTCAAATGATCATTTTGACAAGATATTTTGTTGTTGCAGTGTCTTTCTTTTTATTCTCTTAAAAACATGTCATCCTTGAAAACTAAAAACCCAAATCAGTCACATCCGTCCCAACGGACGGCAAAAAAAAATAAACTGGTTGGCAAAACAACAACTAAATGAAAAGCGTAAAAGTAACTTGTAATAAACGTAAATTAAAGGATAATGGAAAGTGGAGGTGCTTGTGAATTTTGTTTGATTGAACAGAAGTGAGTGGAAATATGAGTAAAGAAATAGGGTGTTCAGAGTTCGACACACAAATAAATGGCACTAAACGTTTTTGACTTGGTAAAGACCAAAACCAGTCCTTACAACTAAAAAGACCCATAACTGAGAGGACTTGTAACCTACTTAGAACACTTACAATCTCTGACAGACATTATATTCACGATTTAAGAATTAGTCAATATTAGCTATGTGCCTTGGGCCAACCTAACTTATTCGGGAAAAGAGTTAAGTGGATAACAGCAGTATTATGACCGGATATTGCATTAGACGTGGTAGCGGAAAACCCCTGAAAAGTCAACGGTAGCACCTACAAGCTTTTAGGAAATACACGCCTATGATTAGCCTAACAAGGAATTTTATAATCCACTGAGCCCTTTTTTGTTTTTACATGCATTAAAGAAACCCTAAAAAATTAGTCAAACAAAGCAATAGCTAATTGTCAAAAATAATGATAAATCTCTCAGGAGGTGACGGGTGTTTGTCAAATCTTTCCGCTTTAGCAGCAAATTTTATGTATCTGGGAGGGAGCAACATATGCTTAGACAGTATTTAGAAACCACAGGAAGTTGAACGGGCAGGAAGGGGAAAAAAGATGTCTAGAAATTAAGTCAGTAATACCGATTTGGAAGATTGCTGTCAATGAAATCACAACTGCGCGTAAATTTCGTCATTACAATCACCTTTTTAATGCTTTTTTGTTTGCTTTAAAATGCTTAAATCTGCTTTCTTGCTTCGAAATTTTAAGCTTTAAAATATTTAAAAAATTTCAAATTTTTAAAATTCGTTACGATTAAGCAAAATAATGAAAAAAAATTTAATCAAAAATTTTTTGTCTAAATAAGCCCAATTGATATTCTGTTACCTTTCTAATAGTGGCAATTTGTAAGGAAATGTGGTGATTCTTGGAATTTTGTGTAACAATCAACAGTAATTTGAGTTTTTCTTTGCAAATTTTAGGAAATAAAAATCACACGCATCTCTAGCAAGAACAACAGTAGCAGTTATTTTTGTAAAAACACAACTACAAATGTATGCCCACATAAAGGCATTTCTTCTGCTGTAAGAGGAAAGTGTTCCCCAAAGTTTCGTAAAAATACCTACATCACTTCCGCATTAAACAAAATTTTTATTAAAAAAAATTAAATTTTTAAAATAAAAAAAAAACAAGTAAGAGCGCTATATTCGGCTGTGCTGAATCTTATATACCCTCCATATTAGTCTTTTAATGTTCCCAGGCGAGTTATTTTGTACAGCAAATAATATAATAAAAAACCTTGTGCGAGTTTTAAAGTTCATAGAAAACTTTACAAAATTTTAACGTTCGTATGAATAATAGAAATAGATGAGAAACGTTTGAGGTCGACAGTAATGCAAGTTTTTGACATTATTCATATTAAAAGGTTAATAAAAGTTGTTAATTTTTCTGGAATGTTTAGTCCCCCTGCTCCTCTCCAACTTTTTTTTTCCAAAATGTATGAATTATTTGATTATTACTTTTTGTAGAATATTTGAAGCCGATAGCTGTTGTAGTTTCCGAGATATAGCGCATAAGATATTTCATAAAAATTGTGCAATTGTAGGAAATACCCCTTCCCCAAATCCTATCTAAAAAAAAAATTTTTCATTATTGAGAGTCTGTGCCAAGTTTTGTGGCAAGAGTGACTTATGAGATATGTAAATAGGGATATATGCACGGATTTTGTCCTAAAAAAAATGGGTTGCTTTGAGTTTTCGCTTGTATTTCGGTCAATAGTAAACCGATTTTGCTGATTTTAAATAGCGGTTGTCTCCAAGATATTTCTAATAGTTTATCACAAATAACTGGTCCGTATTTGTTTATTTGACTCCGGAAACTTGATTTCAACAGACGGACAGACGGACATCGCTAAATCGGCTTCCCTATCTATAAGGATCCAGAACATATATACTTTATGGGGTCGCAAATGGATAATAAAGAAATTACAAACGGAATGACAAACTGATATATACCCTTATCACTATGTGAAGGGTATAAAAAGAATATAATTTCGTATGAGGGGTACGTACCTCTTGCCCTGTTCCGGGTCTTAAAAAATATTTAGATCAAAAAGAAAAACGTCTAGTAACTTTAACAAAATTTTAAGCAGATAACGATTATAGTTCTGAAAATATACTACAAAATCCATTTAATTTGTATGGGAGGTACCACGCCCACTTAAATTTAAAAAAACATAATATAGCCCACGTCCGTTCAGGAGGTAAAAAAATAATATTGGTAAAATAAATCATTAATATTGGATAAGCGGTTTCGGATAAAAATCAAGACATACAAACAAACTTTTCCTCTTTATTATGTAAGAATTAATTGTAGCCACAAATGTGAGTAAAAAAGTCACACACGTACATGCGTCACAATGTAATCGCCCAAACTTAAGGTGTTCTAATACAAATTTGGGAATCACTTTTAATTTGCAATTTAAGTTAGTCTGTCTAACTACTCTAGTTTCAAGATTTTCTTTTGAATTTGTATTATTTACGTTATTGTTGTTGTTGCTGGTGTAAAACTCCTGGGAAACTTTAAAGCATGTTGCAGTTACAAGAAAAACTAGTTACATGTTATCGGCAACATGATCATTATTCTATGCTGCAGCAGCAGCAGCAGAATATATCATGACTACACCCATGGCCAAGTTAAGCGGAGCAAGCAAAAATATAGAAAAAATTATATACTTAAGTTGTACACTATAAGTTCCAGTATAATTACATACACTTACATATAAATAACTGCATATAAGTATGTATATGTTTTCGAGAGACCAAGATGTAGGTCAAGTCTATAAAATATTAAAATGAAAAAGTTTTGCTTGACAATAATGAAAATTCCTTCACTATAGATTAGTTTTGTTAACAGCAAAAGACAACTAATGTTGAGGTGTATATAAGTGGAAATCCATACATATGTATGTGTGTGTTTAAATAAAAACTTTTGTTTTCTTTCTTTTTGTATATAAAACTGGCCAAAGTCAGCTTTAGTAATATATTCTTTTACTTAGTTATGATAAATAGGCAACATGAAAACTACAAACATATTAATGAAAAACTGAACTAAACAACAGCTACTTAGATCACCAAGTGCTAAACCAGATTAAAGTAGTTTTTTTTGCCATTACATCTACATATCAGGTGTGCTGCATCTATGTATGGGTAACATCTATTAAGCGAGTGAGTAGTGGTGGTATTAGTTTAATTTTTTATGACGTTTTTTTTTTTATTAATAAATGCACTTTCCAATGTGCCATGACTTACTTAATGGCATACTTTTTCCTAAAGCTATGTGTTGCTTTTGTTTTTCTTTAACAAAAAATATTTTATTTTATTTATTTACGGGTTTTGTTTTTTCTTTGAGGTGTAAACAAAAAGTCACACTGTTACTTTCATTTAAGACGTTTTTAGTTTCATTCTTTAATCTTGCCATGTTTTACATTTCTATTTCCATATGACAGATATTTAAATGTGTTTTAAGCAAATAGACACACATACATATACACAGGTTTATTTCAAGAAGTGTTAGCGTGTGTTTTTGTTTCTATAAATATTTAAATTGCAATAAAAATGACACCACCTCGAGCAGCAACTTTTTGAAAGCCGGTTGTAAAGGCGTTTAAATAAGAAAGTGGCTTAAGACTAGATTAGAAATATATAATCATTTGTCTGTATGTTTGTATGTATTTCTAAAAGGGTTATGAGAATGTAACAAACTTCTTTCTAATTAAAAAAATACATTAAGACATACATATAAACACACCTGCCTAAGTTTGACTTTAAAAGTCTCCTTTGCCTGTTAAAGAAGATGTTAATCATTTAAGGAATTATTTAAACTCAATTAAAATTTAAACAAAATGTAAACCTTTTAAGACCTTAAGATAAGGATTCAGCTTCCTAAAGCTTATAATTTAAATTGATTTTCTTTCATTTCTTTAACTCAAAGTGAAAAGTTCCTTTGGATGCAAAAAATGTTACTTTGTTTCTTGTTGCCACAATTTTTTTATTTTTTTTTTTTTTGGTTTAATCATTGTATTAAAAACAAAAGAAAAAAAATTGCAAAAAATAAAACTTTTCACATTTCCAAAATGCTTGTAAAAATGTATGACTTTTTCTACTTGTGTATGCCTGTCGTATTGTTTTGTTGTTGTATATTCTATATGAACATGTTGTTTGTTGTTGGCTAACTGGTGAAAGCCATTCACGCAAAAGATTTTTACTGTTTTAAATGAGGTTTAAAACCAAACCCAATCGTAGAAAAAAATTGGTATTTAAGCAAAAAAAAAAAAAAAGATATAAATACAACAACTAACTGATCTTTTGTCCAGGAAGAAAACTTAAAAAAAACCTTTCAAAACTGTTTAAAGAGGAAAAAAACGAAAATAGGCATTAAAACCTTAACTTTCATTTTAAAATCTCAACATACATTCTATTAAATTTAAACAAGATTAATTTAGACGTTTTGGTGTTTTGCATGTTAAAAAAAAACATAAAAATAATTTTATGATTATTGTTATCGATTTTAATGTGAATCTGATTTAATTGGTTTAAAACTTAAAACAAATCTTTATTTGTCAAGCACTGCTAAAACTATTTTTAAAAATAAAAATATAAAAATATATTTATATGTACTAAGTGTGTTGTGTAAAGATTTTTTTTTATATTTTAATCCGGCAGAAACCTTAATGGCATTCATTTTTTCAATGTAATTTTCGGCTTTTGTTTGCCGCTGCTACAAGTTACGAATTTTTAACAATTTTTCTAATAAATCTGACCGTACGTACGTTGCTATTTATATTTCGGTATTTGGCAACACTAGTGTTTCATTCTGACAACTGACAGCTCTATCGTAAAGTTTGACATTTTCTTAGTTATACGTACTCAGAACGTTTTGACATACGAGCGCTATTTGTGTTGTTTACAGGAACTTAAAAGATTCAACTCGACCCAAAAATGAAATTTAATCGTGAACGTTTTCGTGCGATTATTTTTTACGACTTTCGACGTGGATTAAATCAGCAACAGTGCATGGATGAACTTAATTCTGTTTTTGGCGATGAAGCTCAATCAAGGACCAGTGTTAATCGATGGTATGGTGAATTCAATCGTGGTCGTAGTTCACTCCAAGACGAATTTCGTGAAAGTCGTCCAAAATCAGTTGTTGTTTCGAAAACTATTGATGCTGTGCTTGAACTGATTTTGGAAATTCGTTATGTGACCTATCGTGAGACTGAGACAACCCAAGGCATTAGTGGGACCAGCACACATTCAATATTGCATAAACATTTGACTGTCAGAACAAGTTTTTCACGTTGGATCCCACACAATTTGTCAATCTCTCAAAAAAAGGTTCGTGTCGATTAGTCGAAAGAAAAAAAAACAAAGTAAACAGCAGTCGACTGTATGGATGTTTCAAGATAAGTCAAATCCAACAAAAGTTGTTCGGGCCCGAAGCACGTCTAAGCAAATGATCGCCAGTTTTTTCGGAACAACTGGGCATGTCGCAACCGTATCACTTGAACAACGCAGACCAGTCTATTATGAAGGGCACACAACCATCTATTTTCCAGTTGTCTTCCATGAAACCAGGAAAACCAACCCTGAAAATGGATCACTCTTCACCACGACAATGCGAGCTTTCATCGGCTCAAACAACTGCATTTTTAAGCACTCAAAACATCGATTTGATGAGTCATCCGCCGTATACTTCTGACTTGGAACCGAATGACTTCTTTTTATTCCCGTACGTTAAAAAACAAACTTAAAGGTCAACGCTTTTCCACATCTGAAGAAGCTTTTGCTGTATTCAGAATGCATGTTTTGGAGATCCCTCAATCAGAGTAGCAAAAGTGCTGCGACAATTGGTTCAAATGAATGCAAAAGTGTATAGATCTTCATGGGGAATATTTTGAAAAACAATAAAAACATTTTCGATGATTGATATTTGTTTTTCTTCCCTAATCCCGAAATATAAAATGCAACCCTAGTATGTCGTCAATACTGCGGACAAGTTACGGCATTCGATTTGATTCGAAATTTAAAAACTCTTATTAGAACTCATATATTAAAAGGATTGACAACTGGATCGATCAAGTAGAATTTTGATTCGAATCAAATGCCCTGACTTGAATATTGACACAGCCATTTTGAATTAAGGAACTGGAGCCAAATCGTCGCACTCGATTCGAATTTGAGTTCAAAAATTCTTATCAAAATTCCTATATTAAAAGCATTGACAACGTCGATCGATTGAAAAAATTTCGATTGTAAGCGTAATACGCGTATGTAAAAATTAAGGTTACAAAGGGAAGTGACAAAGTATATCTGTCACTTCCCCCTGTAGGTTCATTGTAAACCCCTTTTGAAAAGTCGAATAAAAAACAGTAAAAATTTGGAAACCATAAATAAAGAGACAAAAAGAAAAAACGCTACCAACAAAAAGGAGGGAAAAAATAAAAGGTTACGTATTCGTCGAGGTAAGCGCAAGCGCCAAGCTATCTTTTACTCAGTCACTAGGATGTGACCGAACCGCTTCTCGTCAGCTCATCGGTAATTTTATTACCGACAACGTTATAATGACCTGACACCCAGCAAAGCGTTACATTGCGGGCCGCCATGATAACCCTGAGAGCATGTTTATGGTCGTCCATAAGTCTATACTTGAAGCCCCTTTAGATATTTGAGTGTGACCTGATTGCCGACATTAATTGTCATGTCCTATTCCGCTTCCACATATCCATATACCAACTTTGCAGCCTTCACTACCGCGAGAACCATCGCCTAAAAAACGCTGCATTCGTCCGGAAATCTTAATGGTCCGTGTCCTAACGCTGTCACCGTCGATAATATTCATTTACCTTCGACCCTTTATTTAATTACAACCGGCTTCCGTCAAAAGTTACTTTTATTTATTTATGAGCTTACAAACTATACACTTGTGTCGTCTCTAGATACAGAGTATTCCTTTAGCAATGTGAAAAGGGGGTTGACAACTCTTTGATTGCATTCATTTACAACCCACTGGAGCGTAAAATAAAAGGCCCTACAAAGGGACGAGTTAAAGCTACGAAATCATCCAATAGAGAAACCTCAGGAAGAAGTCCTATCAATATAACTGTGAAACTTGACTCTCAACTTGGTGCTCAGGATTATGTGTTCAATGGGGCTAAAAACTATTGTCTATGCGGATGACGTAGCAGTTGCGATATCTGGCGTCCATCTGAATACTATCCCTGACAGGATGGATTTGTTTTTGAGGACACTAAGTAAGTGAGGCGCTGGGAATGGGATATCTATCAACCCTCTTGTGCTGTTCATGAACAGATACAAGATCCCTTCTATTAGCCCCCGAACACTGAACTGAGTATCACTCTACCAGACAGCGCAAAATATTAAAGAGTCATTCTAAAGAGTAGGCTGTTTTGGACACCAAACGTGGTAAAGTCGCAGACTGCGATGAATGTATGTATTCAAACGTGACATTGGCAGGACTTGGAACCTCAGTACCAGAAATATATCAGTTGGCACCATTGGACGGCGCTAGAGCCGATTCTCATTTATAAAGCTATACTTTGGCGGAATTTTCGGACTTAATCATGAATCGTCGGCGTGTTTAGAAAACGATGCACATCGTATCGATCTAGATAGCAGGCACAATGGGGAAAACTGCAACTAGGAAACTTTTAACCCTACTCAACTGTCTTCCCTTCCCGCGGACCTCCTAGCAAAGAAGCTGGCGTTAAAGACCGCGACGAGGCTTCCTGATTTTGGTGAAAAGAAAAAAGGGCATGCGGCCACTCAAGTATTATCGGAACTATCGATTTTGTACTCGATCTAACTAAATACCGCACACTGGAACTTTCCGCAGGAAACTCGGCTCCGTTATTTTAAAAGGAGTACCATATAAATATTTTCTTAGAACCTAAGAATTTGAGGCTATACACGGATTGTTCTAAGGGGAAAACTATTGTTGGTGGCAGGATATCCACTGCAAAAACATTCATTAATATCGGAATCTTTAGCGAAAGCCGTGCCGCTATTAGGCCATTACTGATGTATACTCTGTATCACAACTAGTCTGCGATTGCCGGAAATTCTTGAACGGAATGGCGATGCATTCTAACAACACTCCTGTTTTGAGTCAAAGGACGCATGATTAATGCGGCCAACTTTGTTGCTGATACACTTGTTCAGAATGGTACGAAATTGGATGATGGAGAAATCAAATACTTTTATGGCATTCCCCTTTTTTCTGCACACTACGTGTGAAAGAACACACCGACAGAATCTCCAAAAAGGGTCAAAAGGTCCAACGAACCTACATGTACCAAAATAGGATAACCTAGCCGCGGACAAATCCGAAATATTCCAGATATTTTCTCAATCTGAACAAACGGATACTTAGAGACACCAAGGCTGCAATTACCATTCACTCTTGGTTTGGCACCAATGCCAGTGCATTGAGTCTTCCTTTTCCCAGTTTGTGTAAAATCTTCCAGGGCGCAGAGGAGTTTCAAAGTATCCTGCACCTCCTGTAGTTCTGTTCGGCAATGGATGATGTTTGAGTAATTCTGGAAAGCTTGTCAGATTGCCCTATTTAGCCCAGCATTATTTACCAGGGATAGCGCCTCTTTCGAATTTAATGTTCCTTCTCTCTGCCTTAGGTAGCACAAATTAATCGAAGAAATGGACCAAAGTGGCTGCACTTCATTCTTTAATCAATTTCGCAACTAGATGTTTTACCAAACCTAAACTATGCTTATGATAATAGATAGTGCATACGCATATGGGTGGTCAACATTTTAGGCGTCCAACAAATTATTTCCCATATCGATAACAACTTTGTTTTAACCCATTAAAGAACAAGTTTTAGTTAATGACACATTTACCTAGATTTGAAAATAACGGATCATTTTTGAAGGCTTTTCGTAACTAAAGAATACATTAAAAATATTGTTGAATAAAAGAAATAATCTAATATCTCCCTAAACAAGTTGTACATATTTGAAAATTTTTTCCCCCAACCGGATGAATGCCCATTTGACTTTCCCTTTTAACTTTACGCATTTAAATAATACCAATAATTAACTGAAAACTTGTCAAATTATATAACCCACTTCTTAATAAAAAGAAGAGAAAAAAATAGAAAACAAACGATAGTGAAAATTATTTAATATCAATAAAATTGATAGATTGTTTGATTGCTTGTTTGTTTCTTTGTTTGTTGAAGTGATTAACGTGTTTTAAATGGCGCCAAATTGTTACAAGGCGCTTGATTGTTGGTGTGCAAGTGTGTGTTTCTAAGCTCTTATTTTACTTTTGAAACGCCTTATCATGCAGCCAACTCTACCGCTGATCGTTCATTTTAAAATGAATCAAGTGCATTGGCGTATGCTTACTCCAGCATTTCGTTAATTGAATAGAAAAATTTTCTGCGGTAGCTACAGGCACATTTTTTTTTGTTTTTCATAAGCGTCACACGATTGAGATCAATTTCAATAACAATTTAACTATTCATTCATTCATTCTTTCACTCAATCATATCGTGTGACCGTCTAACTGCAAACAGGTGCATACAAAAACAACAACAGTTTTAAATAAGAAGAGGAAAAAAGGAGCTATTAGGCAGACTGGCAGGTTGGGCTATTTGTTTGTTTGTTCATTTGTTAAAGGTGTGATTAAGAAGAAAAGAAGGTGTTCATCGATATAATTTTAGAAATAGTTTCAAAATATAGATGATTAATAGAGATAATGATAATGATGATTGTTGGCGATCATGTTTTGTTAATAAATAACCTTGTTGTTGTTCATATTGCTAACGGTTCTACGGTGTTTTTGTTGTTATTGATAATGGTAATTATGTTGTTACCTTAAAGTGAGATTATTTGTTGTTTGTAAAAGAACTTGTTAGTCGGAAAAAATCTCTTTTTTTTTCATTAACAATGGGTTTTTTGTTCAGATAATGTTGACGTCTTTCTTTTCCTACACTTCCCGTATAGTTTTTTCTCAAATTAATTCTTTTTTTATTCTTGGAAATTAACCAATTACCACGATAATTAGTTGTTATGTGGTGACTATTCTTCTTACATGTGAAAGCAAAAGAAGAAGAAAACAGAAAAAATAAGTTTTTCAAAGTTTTTGTTTCTAATATGATATAAAAAGAGTTGAGTGTTGTTCACATTGTATTGCACTCAAGGTATTATTTATTTAATTTAATCTTCTTTTCTATTTCTTTTTCTATTCAAATTGTAAACAATGCAATTAGGGAAATGCATGTAGATCTATTTTGAGGTTTTTATTCTCAACAACAGAAGCAGCTTATCAACATCGTCATTAGCATCATTATAAACGTCATTGTAGTCATGATTTGGAAAAATTAATATGGATGGGCCCAACGAATTTTAAATATGCTACTGGAGCTTTTGATTTAAGAAGGCAACAAAGAATAATTTAACATGTTTAATTAAAATTTATTTGTTATTTTTGAAGCAAAAATTAAAGTACATATGTAAAATAATATTAATGGTATTTAAATATTTTGAAACAATCCTTTTTTATTTTTTCCGAAAAGAACGTATCTTTTATTGTTAAAAAAAGATGCCAACCTCGTAAGAATTGTGTTTTAACTTTTTATCATGTTTTTTTCCTACTTGAAGTACCCTGTGTTCAGAATTGTGATCATACATATTTACTTCAAGTACTTTGCTACTGAATTACTTTAAAAGTATATTTTTGCCGTTAAAACCAAACATTTTTTTTTTTTTTTGAAAAAGTTTATTGTGACTTAAACCTACAACAACCCTTATAATTAAATTAAAAAATAGTTTCAAACAGTTGTATTGTTTGAAACTATTTTTTTTATGTTGATGTCCGGAAAAGTCCGGGTTATTTTGCGATGGCTGTCCTCTTTTTTTTTAAATTGGGGATAACAACCTTAATTATATGAAAATATCACTAATTATGCCAAACCATAGTTACATAGCTTGCTCTAGGTTTAATAGTTGCAACACTTAAGAAAACTTAAGGTCTAGAATTGACTCCTCAGACGGATCATTCACTATGGCGGTCAACCAAACATCTTGGAAAACTTATTATAGAAAAGAGACGATTCTGGACAAGAAACGACGAAGAAAAATGTGATCTGCTCACGAGTCATTTAAAAAACTTCTTTTCTCCAATAACATGTACTGTCTTTTGTTGCTAAACGTCCTATAGATATACATTTCCAATTTCTAAAATTCGTAGAGGCTACTGAAAATTTAAATGCTAAAAAAAGCTTTTGGCTTTCATAAAATAAGCAAAAAAATGCTTTAAGATCTACCTTGTACAGCAAAAAGAAAACTTATTTTTATTTTTAATGCCATTAAACATTTTTCTCCCGTATTGAAAGTTGCCTAAAATGAAATGATTACTAAGCCTGGAATATATCCTTCAAAAATGGAGTGTTATAGACCTATAAGACTGTTCATCTTTGTCAAAATTGTTTGAAAGTAAGTTGGCTCCGATCCTGAATGACAACAACTTCATTCTAAATCACCAATTTGGCTTTTAAAGTCAACATAGTACCATCGAACAAGCCCAGATATTGGTGCAGCTTATAAGAAAAGCCTTTGTGGATAAATTATGGCATAAAGGGCTGTTATACAAACTTGCCAGTTAATATATTCAACCTTTTAGAAAAGTACATAACTGGTCGACAATTTATGATCAAGGAAGGAAAGCACTTGAGTTGCCCTCAGCAGACATGCCCACACCCGTCTACATTTGCTGATGAAATCGCTAAAGAGACCTCGAACCAACTGCAACATCACGTAACCCAAGAAGAGAAATGGGCAAAGTTATGGGGAATAAAAAAATTAGAAAAAAGTACCTACGTAATTTTTACTCAACGACAAGAAACATGCTCTCCAGTCCTTATTAACAACCATATGGTGCCTTAAGGATTTGAAACGAAATATCTTAGCATTCACCTGGATCATCGCCTTAATGAAAGTCACTTTTCAGTGCGAAATTGACTCAAATGAAATTTAAAGCTGCCCAAATTCATTATCGAATTGGTAAATACCCCGAAAAAAGTCATGGTTAACATGAAGATCTTGCAATTTCTAGACCACATCTTAAGCTAAGCTAAAGTCCATACTACACGTTTGTTATGTTTCTTGTCACATACAACTACACTGATTCTATTTTCTTCACAAATGCAGAGAACGTACAGCAAACAGAACGTGTGCTATGGACCTCCAGCTTTATTTACAAACATCGTGAAAACATTAAATGAGAATCCAGACAAGTTATAAAGTTATCATAAGTAATAAAAATAAAACGTTGCAAAATATTAGACTATAGAGCATGTTTGGGCTAATCTTCCAGCCTTCTCAGACTTGCGATAACAAAAATTAAGACGTTATTCAATAATGACCTAAATACCTGCCTTAAGCATTTTCAAATAAATTATATCCGTAAGCTGAGTGACGTAAACTGAGATTAACCGTCTGGCATTTGTTCGGTAGCGCTTAGAACTTTTAGAGAGCACGTTGTGTGGTTTTAAGAATATAAATGGGCAGACACTGAAAGCAGAGAACTACATAGTCTGAGCTCTCAAGCAAAATGCTTTTTATATTAATTACTGCAGAATGAATAAAAAATTGCTTACTGGGTGTACCTTTCCATAACACCGGAAAATTGACGAGCGCAACAATTGCAAAATGTAAAATATTATGACGTTTTTACTTTTAGAAACTTTGATTACTTCAACATAAAACTGGCTTGTTTCAATGAAAATAATCAAAATACAGTTCTTAGGAACTCGATTTTGATTATAACGCACTTGATTCATTGTTTATTTGCGTCTTACTAACTTCTTTTGCAAATCAATTTGCTTATTTTCATTTACAATTTCTTTAACAATTTTTAAAAGAAAAAAAATTAAAAAAACATTTTGTTTAAGAAAGAATAGTGGTCTATTTGATACGATTAAAGCTTTAAATCAAAAATCCATTTTTATTTTTCACTAAATTGCCCAGAGTTTTTAATTTTATTTGAAATTTGCTTATAAGAAACCACTAAAAAAATTGAAACCTAAATTATTTTAAAACACAATTTACTTGGCAGCAGTTAATTCTTTTAAACTATTTTACTGGAATTCTTAAAGGTTCTTTAAGGGGTTTTTAACCTTTTTAGACATTTAGTATAGTTGTGATTATATTTTCGCTGTTGTATTTGTAGTTAAATCTGCGTACTTACGTCCAAGACAAGTGTGTTTGCGAAACTGCAGGAAACCTTCGACACAACGGCAGGCACCATCCAAACAGCTACTATTGGCCACCTTCATGGTACACTGTTCGTTTAATGCACAGTCACCACCCAGAAGTTGAGCTGCAATTGAAAAATTAACAGAAAGTTAAAAAATGAAAAACACACAGACACACACACACACACACACTCAATAACATTAACAAAACTCATTCATTAATTATGCGAAATATGTAAATATTTAAAGATCTAAAAGAACACACCAAAATAAACACGGAAACCTGTCATAATAGTGTTAAAACATCATATTTCTTTTTATCTTTTCTTTTTTTTTTTTTATTTTTTTCACAATTGATTTTCCAAGATACTTAACTAACTGGTTAAGCTTATTTACAAGTAGTTGTGTGTGTGTTTATTCTAACATAAAAGAAAACTGGCTTTGCACTACAAACAAACAAAGAAAAAAAAGTGAAAAAAATACTTACAAGACAAGCAAGATGTGCTGTTATATTGTACATAATACGGTGCACATTCACAATAACCCTGCGCCGAACACGATGAACCTTTCATGAAATCTGTGCAATCCATATCGTGTTGACATTTCGCACCAAGTGTTGAACCTAACACATTTCCTCTGTTGTGTAATGTTAAAATTAACACTGTCTGTAAGAAAAATTTTAAATTAATATTAAGTAAAAGTTAGCTTATACCTATGTTAGGTAAGGAACTGGAAATAAAAATTATAAGAAAATTTAAGCCTCAATAAAAAGTTTGCCAAAATTAGAAAAAAAGTTAAAAAATTTCTTCAAAATATTTAAAAAATTTTTATATGTATAAATATTATAATTTAATAAAATCTTTTCTTTTTATTTCGACTTCTTATAAACCATATTAAAAAGTCTTAAAAATGGTATTTTATTTGTTTGATTTTGGTAGTTTAAGGTGTTATTCATTAGTAAGTTCTTGTCTTAAGTCTTTTGTTTATCTCCATTGTTTTCTTAGTGAATATTAAAAGTTTGTTTCTTAAGTCTTTACTTTATTATAAAATTTCAACTTATTTATGTTTTTTTATTTCTTTTTTCAACTTAATTTATGAATTATAAAAAAAAATAAAAAAAAACTTAATGCTAAATAAATAGAATAGGGGCAAAAGAAATATAAATATTTTTATTAATTTTAATTATCTTTTTGTGTTTAGAATTTTATATCTGCAGTGGCAGATAAGGTATTCTACTGTCTCTATCTCCTCCTCGTCTCCGCATACCCTGTCCCATTTGTTCGTCCTATATCTCACATCGCAGTGCCCTGTGAGTGTCCCAATAATGCACCTTAGCACCCCCCCTGCCCTTCTTGAGCAGCAGGTCAGTGCCCCTTCTGTCCAGCCTGGGCCATAAAAGTCTAGAGATCCTGCAATCAGCCCTGTTCTTCAGGTTTGGCCCACTTTGTCCATTATCCAAGTCCCTATCAGTCCATAACAGAAACTCAGTGGTGGCCTCACCGGCTCACAACTGAGCTCAATATCCCGGGCGGATCCCTTCCTTGCCAGTAAATCGGCAATCTCATTGCCGGAAACGTCATAATGACCCGGAACCCAGCAGAACCTGACCCTACGTGTTTCCATTATTACCCGAGGAGCACGTCTGCAGTCGCTTACGAGTCTAGACCTGGCATAGTGTCCATCTAGAGCCTTAAGCGCGCCCTGACTAACAACGTAGATTGTTACGTCCCCTCTCCCGTCCGCATCCTCCCCTATCAATTCCGCGGCCTTCATCACCGCCAGAATTTCAGCCTGGAAAATGCTGCACTCGTCCGGAAGTCTATAGGACCTTCCTCCCCCCGTGTCCATTATATAGACACCAGCCCCGCTGCCTTCCTCCATTTTCTATCCGTCAGTAAAGACTGCACACCCCTCATACAACTTCTCTGATCCCTTCCATGCCTCCCTCCCCGGAAACACTACCTGGGTCAGGATCCCAAAGTCAAGTTCCGCTACCATGTAGTCCGTCACACCTGACTGCCGCAGGAGTCGACCATCCCCGACCCTTCCCAAAATGCCGGCATGTTCATCCGAACAAAGCCCACGCATACCTGACTCACTGAGTCTAAGCAAGCTCCTGGCAGCCATTCCAGCAACAAAATCCCCGATGGGAAGAAGATATAGAATAATATCCAGCGCTGCCTGTGGTGTACTTTTCCTGGCTCCTGTAGTGCTCAGTACCGCACATCTCTGGACCCTTGTCAGGAGCTTTCCCATGTCGCCCCTTTCCAGGGTCCTCCACCATACAAGGCCGTATGGAACGTACGTAAGAACTGGTCTTAAAACGGATGTGTAAATCTAATTTACCATAGCCGGTTGCAACCCCCAGTTCCTACCTATGGTGTTCCTACAGGCATAATAGGCATTAAGAGCCTTCCTAACCCTCTCGTCTGCGTTTGCCCTCCAAGATAACTTGCCATCCAGGACGATACCCAGATACCTTGCCCTATCCGCTAGTTTCAGCTTTACCCCGTCAAGCTCTGGCAGCTCAATTTCTGCCACCTTGTACCTCCTGGTAAAGAGAACTAGCTCTGTTACTTCCTTTATTAATGTTGCTAAAAATTCTTACTTTATTTTTGTAAATTTACCTAAGAACCCACTTATCCCTTTTATTTTGCTTCCAAATCCCTAGATCTGTCTTTAGCAATCTGCGGATATTTTTGTCAATTTTTTTTAAATGACCTAAATTTCTCACATAAACGATATTTTAAATTTTGTTTGTTTAACCGCAAAAATAATAAAAAAATTAAGTTGACAAAAAAAAATAAACAAACCTAGAGACATTAGTTTGTCTGCATGGAAATATTTTAATTGCATAAAACATTAAAAGACTTTCAACTTATAACTTGAACGAAATAAACCCACAAATTGAATTTTAAATCTAGACAGGAAATAAAGATAGATATTAAATAGAAAGGGACTTCAAAACAAGGTTATATACAGAAATTCAGTTGGTCGGTCAGCCAGTGGCTTAGTATAAGGCAGCTAAGAAAACGTTAAACAAGATCACTCGGCCATCAAATCTAATAATTTTGACAAGGGTCAAGTACGCTTATTAAGGTTTGTTGTGATTAACGTTGTTGTTGTTGTTAAATTGCAACTGACAAAGGTAGTTACGCAGCATGCATCATCAATAGCAAACTGTGCAGAAAACCCGTGTTTAAAATCAATATTAAGCTGAATGTGTATGAAAAAAACATTTGCTTTTCACAAAAATAAAGTCTTTACTTTGCAAAATATGACAAAAACAATTGTTTAAAAATTTTCATATCAAAATTTAAAAAAATTCTTTCTGTTTCTAATCGTTTTTTTCTTTCAATTAGGGATATAAATAATTTGTTTATTTTATAAAATTGCTTTAAGAAATATATTTTTAAAAAAATATTTCTGTCCTAGAATTTTTCTCTTAATAAATTCTTAATTTACTGAAATTCTTTTCTGCTACAACAATACTTAACACCAACAGCAAATACCGTTGACAAAAGAGAAACGAAACGGAACTGTTCAACATTTTTTAAAGAGCAGTTTTTTATTGCTGCCTTGGTCGTTTGGAACTTAGATTTAGAAAAGTCTAGATTTCAGTACTTTATTAACATTTTTAAAAGGCATTTTATTACCATTTTGTATATAAAGAAAGTAGCAAAAACAAACAAACTAAACCAGTAATAAAGAAAATCTCTAATCTGAATGGGTGAGGAACAGTGTTTCCCAAAATTATTTTATTTTATTAATTTGAAATAAATTTAAAATAATTTTTTTTTAAGAATTTTTTAAGTTGAAATAATTGAGTTCAAAGTCTTATTTAAGTTTTAGTTTTTTACTTTTATTAAAGTTTTTCAATATTTTTACATCCTTTTGAATGTCATCTGACTGAGTTTGAGTATGTACAAGTTTTTGTTGTGTATTTTGTTATGCAATATTTCTGAATATGATCTTTGATAACGAAAAAATGTCAAAAATACAAATTAATAGAAACAAGAATTTATTTTAAAAAAATGTTTGTGAGTTATTGTTTATAACGAAAAACTTTAATAAAATTTTTGGAAAAATAAATTGGCCATAGGTGTCTGAAAAGTGCACAGAGACTTGCTGGACTGTTTTTAATTGCCACTCAGCACAGCCTTTCTTTGACGTCAGTGGATGTAATCTTCGATTTAAATCCACTTAATCTTGTCGCAAATATTATTGCAAAAAGTTCTGCGACTTGTTTGTGGTCAACGGGACAGTTTACTCAGGGGGCAAATGACGATGTTTTTGCTATTCTTCAATTCGTACCAATTAGTTTTTACGGTGCTGCGTTGAACTACAGCTCTGCCTTGGCCCCCTTATTAACAGATCTCAACGCATGGACAATCCATCCAAATTTTCTTTCTAAGACATCGTAGTGAATTACTTTTGAATTCTTGCTTCGGAGCAGCTCTGTGTTCTTTATCATCGGATGATTCTACGTAGGTGCTTTTTTGGCGGCCGAGGCAGCAAAATTATTTCACTTCTTCTATGACCCTCAGCAACGAGTTTGGCAAGCAGCTCTGTTGGTGCTTGTTCTAATTTGTTTAGTTTTCTAAAAAAATATTTTCAAAACAACTGTTTCAGCGTTATTATTGAGAGCTTTTAGTTTGCTCTCTATATGTTTGAATGAGCAATAAGGAACATTTTTTTGGCAGCACTATACTCTTTTCATTTATTGGCGTATTTGGTTTAAGATCCGACCGAAAGTGTTCTGATTTTATTCATGGAACTGTACATCGAATTATAAAGTAACTTCCCTGGTTACTGAATTATTTACGCTTTCAACTTCCAGGGTAAAAGTGTAACCATAATTTGGCAGTGGTCCCCTCCTAAATTTACAGTCCGTTTCTTTTATTTGAGTTTTCTTAAATCTATTAAGGTTCATTCTAAAAGCTGATAGCAAACTTGCTGAACAGAGTTTGTTACTCGAATTAGCTCCTGATTGTTCAGAAAATAGGCTAGGAGGTACTAAGAAAAGGCAATTTGCGAAGGCAACATAATCATTTCGCTGATATTATACAAGTCAATTTGGAAAAATATATAAAGGATTAGGGGAATACTTTGTCTTATGCTGCACAAACGTGTAGACTTCTTGAAAGTTTCTAAAGCCATGTTATTTTATACACCAATTAGCCCCAAGGTGTCATATAGTCAGTGCCTATATTTTCGAAAATAAGCTTCATTGAGAAGTCAAGTGTGACTTTGAAAAAATAAAGCTGGCTGGCATGGCTTTAATCATTGCACAGGGCCTAACACTTCTTTAAGAATAGATCCAAAATGGAGAGGAGGTCAAAGCTGCGGTCTTCTGTTGAGAAGTGAGTGTCAGAAGATCCTTCCAACTTCCTAATGATTGCAGTGATTCTGGCTGCCAAATTGACCGCAGCTCTTGCCCTGTCTTCTCTAACTGGGAGTTCCCAGGTCAACATGTTTATAGCTGTAGATTAAGATAATTTCTGGCAACCTCACCTGCCTCTTAGTTGTTTAAGAGTGATCGAAAATGCGTGGGACAAGTAAACATTTACTAGGTTTAAGGTTACAGTGATATTGGATGGTATGAGAGGGAATGAGAGGGTGTTTTGCTTAATTAAAGTTCTATCATAAGGATCTAGAATGTACTGTAAGAGCCAGGGCCACAGAGGTTTGGAAAGTACCACTACCGGTAGAGTTTCCAGGACTCTTATTTATGTCCTCTAATACGAAGTTTAGGTTAGGTTACGAAGGGTAGTGGTGAGTCAGACTCACCACCTTCACTTGGAGGCCCAAAGGCCCATTATGAACCCCTTCAAAAGGTCAAGAGGAGAAAAATAAAAGCAAGGACAAGCATTTCATTGATGAAAGGAAAAGAGAGCAAGAGTGCCGCTCGCAAGATGCCCAAGGAAGTCAATATTCATAGGCGCTAAATCACCTATCTGCCCAGCCACCCAACCGCCTTAATGAAGCCTATGATGCTCCCCAGCCCACAGCCAGGGACCTCACCAAGTTAATCTAAGAGGTGCCCTCCAAACCACCTCCTGTCCCATTTGTTTGTCATATACCTCACATCAAAGTGCCCTGAAGAACGCTCTTGCTCTCCTTGAGCAACAGGTCAGTGCCCATATTGTCCAGCCTGGGCCATTAAAGTCTAGGGATGCTGCAATCAGCCCTGTCCCTCCAGGTTTGGTCCACATTTCCATTATCCAAGTCCCTAGCAAGCCATAATAGAATCTCAGTGGTGGCCTCGCCCGTTCACAACAAAGTCCAATATCCTGGTCCGATCCCTTCCTTCCCAGTCCATCGGCAATCTCATTGCCGAAAACGAAAGTGACGAGGATTCTTGTGTCTCTGCATAGGAGCAGTTGTAGACACCTAGTAAGAATGTTTGCATATCATTTTGGGGCTGCGGTTGAAGCCATAGAGCATGCTAACTGGCCAGCGATGATTGCAGGTTTTGTGCTGTATCAGGTATAAAGAGACGGTTAAGCATTTCTGTCCAGCGCTTGTATGCTCTAATGAACCTAGTCAAGGCTCCCATTTCTTCCAAAATCTGCGCAAAATACCTAAGATTGATAAGACTAGGCAGCCGGCATTTCCCTAGATTTCGAAGCACCCTGTTGTTCATTACATTTAATTATTTTTTTACATAAATTACCAGGGGGCAAACTACGGCATTCGTTTTGAATCCCAATTTTAAATTTTTTATTAAAATTCCTATATTAAAAGCATTGAAAACTTGATCGATTGAGTGGAATTTCCTTTCGAATCGAATGCCGTAATTTGCGCCCACGTTTTTGTTTTTTTATTGTCTGGCAGCCTATGGCCTATGTAGGGCTTTAAGGGCTATCCAAACCAATCTTACCTATTCTTAGCTTTCTTAGATACATTTTAAAAAGTTTTGGAACCGCTGCTTTACTTTAAACAAAACACATATAATAAAGCCACGATTAGTTACAAAAATGTGATAAAAAGAACCCCGAAGCGGAGATTTTTTAATGTCAGTGACATTCAAAAGCACTGAATATGTCATTCATGTCATTCTTTTTACCCAATTTTATCAACATCTACAATTTATCTGTCGCTAGACATTCATCTGTCCCTCCAAATGTGTGCTACTGTTTGTTATACACTTTGATTCAAATGAGTTTGTGGCGATCGATGATGGCTGATTGTAAATTTTAAACTTTCGTTCGTGTCTTCTCATTAGTTGCCATTTAATTCGCCTTAATTGTTCTTGTGTGTTGGCTTTTAGTTGTTTTTTTTTCTTTATCTTTAGATTTGCTGATTTTTTTTCTTCTTCTTAATTTAAAGTGTTTTTTTTAAGCTTTTGAGTCGTAAATTTAAAAATTAGGTTTAGTTTAGAAAGCAATTGCCAGTTTGGTTTTTTTATTAGTTTTTTTTTGGATTTTTCTCTTCCACTTCTTTTAAAGAAAATAAAACCAAAAACAATCGCTTTTAAATTATTGTCAATAAAGTTAAGAAAGATTGACTCTTTAAGCTTTCCTTGTATTTATATTTGATTTTATGTTAATCTGATGCTTTAAGATTTAGAAAAAAAAAACTTTTATGGTCTTTGGTGCATTTGATTATTTTGATTTTTTTTTTTTTTTTTGTTTCAAGAACCCAATCGAAGAGAGTAAATAGTTGTTTTTAGCTTAAACTGTTATTTTTATTTATTTATTGTTAATAAAACTGGTAATAAAATTAGTAATATCAGTATATGTTAAACATATTTGTAGATCAATTAAAGAAAAAGAGAAATTTAAAATGTTTTTTTTTCTTTTAATATGGAAAAAGGAAATGGATTTTTTATTGATTAAATAAATTGCTTTTTTGTGAGAAAAATCATGTTTGTGATTTTATTAGAGGCCATAAAAAAATATAAACTTTAATATGCAGAAGACCTATTTAGTTTCTGTTTTTAAAGCAGGTTTTTTTAAAAATTTTCATTTAATGGTATTTTAGGGATAAAAACAGTTTTTCTTTTGTTAGAAAAAAATATGGATTTTTTAATCCAAATTGGCCAATTGATACTGAAAATTTTGTCGTTAGAAGAAACTCAAAATTTGTTTAAAATTGCGCGTATGCGGAAGAACGCAGGAAAAAGATTTATCCAGGGTTGGATAACACCAATCTTAAGTTAAGTGCCTTTACAAAGTACGTTGGTTCAATGTAAAGAAATGCATTTCAAAAATGCATTTAATGCTTGCAGGAAAATGTAAGCCAAAGCATGGGACCTTCCGTCAAATCTTAGGCATTGGATTTACACTGCAATTGCTAGGCCTTTCTCACTGAGTGGAATATTATAACTGCGGTCTACTATTGGAAACTGGACAACATTGAGTCCTACAAGCCTGCTGCTAATTGCAATAACTCTTAGGGTGAGATTCTAGCAACCAAATAAGTCACAGGTCTTTCTATGTGCTCCTACAATTAAAAGTTCCAGGTAGATATTTTTTTTTAATAATCAGCCCGTTATGAAGTCTAAGCTCTGGCCAAATTGCCGCATTCCATTCAAATCGGAATTTAAAAATTCTTATTATAATTCCTATATTAAAAGCATTGACAGCTCCATCGTTCGAGTAAATCTCGATTCGAATCGAATGCGATGACAGGGCTCCTTATTGTCCCATTTAATTATTCAAGCGTTCAGGGAATCAATTAGCAGGCAATGTACCATTAGAGAAGCACACTTAAACTAAGTTTGTGGGCAAAGGGGCATTAAGGGTTGTAAAAAAGATGATTAACTGGTAAGCAGGGGAGCCATCTGCCTATGGAAAGATCATTCCATCTTTGTTCTCCAATTTTTTTTTCAAATAATAACCAGCACTCAAGGGATGGCCTCTATACATGCTATGCATTGTGTTGGTGTCAGGAAAATAGGTTATGGGAAGGAGGATAAAGGAAGTAGTGTTTGTGGATATTTGATTTAAATATCTCGATATTCACTGAGACAGGAAAGACATCACTAGGAAGTGATATTTCACTTACGAACTGTGCAACCGAAGAAGGAGTTCTCCCTGTAATGAGTGGTGCGATTCACTGGCCAGTCGACGTACGTATAGGTGCGCACTTCTAGAAAAACGTGTATTACGCAAAAAGTTCCGGGTTTCGGTAAAAAGTTCCCTGATTTCCTCAGAGCACATTCCATTATAGTATCGATAAAACATTTTATTGCTGCAATAGGAGCGCTGCAGTAAGATCAGGGGGGAGATTTTACAATCCAAGAACAACAAGTTTCTGCTATATTTCCTAAAGAGTCAATATAGTTTCCTGGTGGAAGTAATTACTGGTAGTTTTTAGACAGAAGTCCATGCCAAGAGGACAGCAGGACTGGTCAGTTATTACTGTTGATATAACGGTGGCTTAAGCGGTTTTCTCTTCTGCACTATTTATGCCCGTAGTTTATACAAGTTAATAAGTGCTTGTATTAGTACCTAAAAGTTACTACACCCTTCACATAAGTGATAAGGGTATATATAAGTTTGTCATTCCGTTTGTAATTTCTTTATTATCCATTTGGACCCCATAAAGGATATATATTCTGGATCCTTATAGATAGGGAAGCCGATTTAGCGATGTCCGTCTGTCCGTGTTATGGTTGAAATCAACTTTCTGAAGCCCCCTGATATCGCATGGACCCGAATGTGCTATCAAACTGTCACAGATAGTCTCGGCAAAATCGCCCGATAAATGACCGAGACATAAGCAAAAAACTAAGACTACCTCGTTTTTTTGAGTCTACAACCACAACAAAGAACATACTTTTGCATGCAATAATAAAAAAAACAACAAAAAAACAACAAAAAAAGAAAAAACAGAATCAGCCATGTTGATATTATTGAACCACAACCAAAACTAAAATTTTATTAGTATAAGTGTTCATACATATAACAGCGTTGCCATACAAAGCTTAATTTAAACATTTTTAAAATCGCTCCTACGGCTTCCAGGGTTCTTCTACAAAGACAAAATGTAAGACCGACCCGAACTATTTTATCCATCCAAACATTTTTGTGAAACATACTTACTCTCTATCTCCAGCCCCTAACATGGTTGCCATACAAAATTTTAAAAAATAAGATAAAAAAGGCAACAACTTCCCCGGAGTCGCCCCTAGAGGAATAAAATATATTACTGACCCCCATTAGTCTCCCCTCCCAAACATATTACTAAAATATACTTACCCCCTATCACCACCCTCTTAAGGGGTTGCCATACAAAATTTTTAAAAATTAGGATAAAAACCTCTACAACTTCCCCGTTGTCATCCGTGGAGCGTTAAAAAATGACACCAACCCCTATTTAAAAATATGAAATATTTCATGAGTAAAAAAATTGATAAAAATAAAAAAAATTTGGGATTTCGAAGGCCAATGTGAAGGTTATATTAGATTCGGCACAGCCGACTATAGCACTCTTACTTGTTTTTACCTATCAGGTACCCTGGTCTGGGTAAAGACCGTCCAAAAAACCGTATTTCTCCATTGTAACACTGAACTTTCCAATGAAATTAAGTTTTGGGGACAAACTTAATTAAAAAAAAGGTAAAATTTTACAACCATATAATAAATGCAACCTGCACTTTGCATCTAGCAAAAGCTAAAAATGGTTTATTTAATAAAAACTTAACATAAATTTATGACTCTTAAGATCTTCAAAAAAAAGCTATGACTCTTACAGTTGCATAAGAGCCTTGGACAAAGCTTTAAAAAATAAATAATTAAACATAAAATCTTATGTAAAAAGCTATAATAAACTGGCACCTAAATGCGGCCAATTAAGCTGATTTTGTCAAAGTAATAAATTTTTGTTTTTTAGCTTTTTTATTGTAAAAAGTTACAGTGAAATAATGAAGTTTTATTTGAAATTAATATCTTTAAATTTCTTTTTTATGGTTATTTTATGAAACATTAAAATTATGTTAATAAATATAACCGTTACAAAGTATTTGTTATATTTAGGCATTTCCTTAAATCACTTTTTTTAATTTTAAAATCGTCTTTTGATTTTTTTAAAGCTCTTTGAATGGTTTAGAGATATTTTCAATTATTTTAAAGATATATTTTATGTAAAATATGTAAGCACTAGCCGTTGAATAAAATTGAAATTAACAATCTTTTACTATAACAAATATCTTAAGAGGTTGTTAATAATCTAGCATATAGAGCCAATTTTAAAATTAAATGTAAAGAAGGTGTTAACAAAGATATTATTTAGAGCATTAAATAACAAATTAATAATGCTTTTCCAAACATTATTTTTATTTAAATTTAGGTTATCCCACTGTATTAGAAAAATTCTTCTTCAAATATTTGTTTTACCTCAAATTATCGCTTTCCTCATTAAATTGCAAAATAATCAATTTCTAACATGATTTTTTATTAATATTTCTTTTACAACATTTTTTTTATTAAGTAATAAAAAGTAAACAACAAGTATTGCAAAACAAAAACAATTTTTTTATTTAATTATTCACGAAAAAGAAGCGAAATGGCCAATTAACAAGCACTGCTTGAAGCGGCCATAAAAACAAAAGACTTAAGAAACAAACATTTTTTTATTACATTTAAATTCGTTGAGATTTTTGTTTTAAATCTCGCAGATAACATTCTATCCAGTTATGAAATTAATATGAAAATAATATTTTTTTTAGTGGTAATTGACCTAAAAATTTAAAAAAAAAATCATAAAACTATTGAGAAGCGAAATTTTACATACAAATAAATAATTAAAAATTTGCAATAAATAATCCGATAATCCCAACTTTCTAAAATAATTTTTAATAAAAAATTTCACATACAGGTGAGAGAAATTTAAGAATCTAACACCAAAGAGATGCAAAAAAAATTACGTTTGAATCATAAATGTTTTATAATTTTAATTTAAGCTTCAGTGTTTTAATTTTTCACTTTTTAAAAAAATATTTTTTTAACCAATTAATTATTTTTTTTCTTTCTAAGAAATATAGTAGAACAAAACTAGCTAATTTAACTCAATTTAAGGCCTACTTTGACTTAGTTTTTTTTTGCGGCAAAGGTTGTTAAACTCTTAAATGAAAAAAAAACAAACAAAAGCATAGAAAACTATACTTCCATTTATGCAAGCATTAGTATCTAGATTTTTGCTTAGTTTTTGAAGGCAGGAAAAGTCAGTTAAACATATACTTACATACATATATGTTTGTATGTATGTATATCTATAGACCGTTATTCTTTTGCGGTTTTAAAGTCTTTAAAGTTTTAATTATAATTCTTATGCTCAGCAACCATCTCAACATTGGACGTTTTACAGTTTTAAAAACATAAACAAAACCAAAAATTAAAATCCAGATATTTTTTTCTACTTTGTTTTGGGCGTTTGACTTTTTTATGGATCATGATTCTTAATACTTTACTCGACTTATTGTTGTTGTTGTTGCAATATCATGTGTGGCATATACATATATTATTTTTAAATTCATGTGATTATAAAAATATGGAAATGTGAGATTTAAAAAAATGCTTGTGTTATTTATACACATATACACACATTAAAGAAAACTAAACCACTGACTTAAACCTTGAGAATATCATTTTGATATTTTAAAGTTAAAAAATTCTTTCAATTCATACGACTTTAATTACCTGCTTTATAGATATCAACTATTGAATTGTTTCGTTTTTAAAAAGGAAAGTTTTATGTTAAAATATTTTGGATTTTTTTTTAGAATTTTTTGAGAATAAAATTAATACTTTTAATGTTTCTTAATAACTTGAAATTTTTCGCAATTCCAAATTTCGAAATTATTTTCATTTTCATAAAAACGGTCCAAAATTTGAAAAAATAATTTTTTTTATTAAAAAAAAACATTAATTAATTTACGTAGTAAAAATGTAAAAAAAAGTTATTTGGTCCACCAAACCGACTACAAACCTTAACCGGGATCAATAGCCCTTAGTTCTTTTTTTTTGCCAGATTTATAATTTTAAAAAATGCACAAAGGCGCAAAAAAAGTACTTTTTGATTTCAACTTGGAATACCGGTGTCTAAAAGCCATGAGCTGTATCGGCTGTTTGCCGACATTGACATAGTAGGTTAGGTTAGGTTAGGTTAGGTTAGGTTAGGTTAGGTTAGGTTAGGTTAGGTTAGGTTAGGTTAGGTTAGGTTAGGTTAGGTTAGGTTAGGTTAGGTTAGGTTAGGTTAGGTTAGGTTAGGTTAGGTTAGGTTAGGTTAGGTTAGGTTAGGTTAGGTTAGGTTAGGTTAGGCTAGGCTAGGTTAGGTTAGGTTAGGTTAGGTTAGGTTAGGTTAGGTTAGGTTAGGTTAGGTTAGGTTAGGTTAGGTTAGGTTAGGTTAGGTTAGGTTAGGTTAGGTTATGTTAGGTTAGGTTAGGTTAGGTTAGGTTAGGTTAGGTTAGGTTAGGTTAGGTTAGGTTAGGTTAGGTTATGTTAGGTTAGGTTAGGTTATGTTAGGTTAGGTTACGATGGGTAGTGGCGAGTCCCACTCACCACCTTCACTCGGATGTCCTTAGGCCTACTGTGAATCCATTTAGAAGAGTCAGGAGGAGAAAAAAATAATAAAAATAAAAGTAAAGAGAAGCATCTTATAGGTAAAAGGAAAAGAAAGCAAAAGAGCCCTCCGCAATATGTCCAAAGAAGTCAGTAGTCATAGGCACTGAATCACCTATCTGCTCAGCCACCCAACCCCCTTAATGAAACCTGTGATGCTCCCCAGCCCACAGCCAGGGGCCTCAACGAGTCCATCTAAGAAGCGCCCCCTCCAAACCACCTCTGTTGGCGAATCTGCAGCCCAGGGCGGGGGCAAGCAAGTTATTCTACCGTCTCTATCTCCTCCTCGTCCCCGCATACCCTGCAGAAATCTGGAGAGTTCCTGTCTCATTTGTTCGTCTTATATCTCACATTGCAGTGCCCTGTAAGAGTCCCAATAATGCACCTCAGAACCCCCTTGCTCTCCTTGAGCAGCAGGTCAGTGCCCATCCTGTCCAGCCTGGGCCATAAAAGTCTAGAGATCCTGCAATTAACCCTGCCCCTCCAAGTTTGGCCTACCTTGACATAGTAACGCGTATTAAAATTCAACGATTACGTTGGCTAGGTCATGTTGTGGGAATGAATGAAGATGATCTAACCAGGAAGTCTGTGAATGCAAACCCAGTGATGAATCACGCAGAAGGAGAAGACCGAAACTCCGATGAAAGGATCAAGTGGAGGAAGACATCTCGAAACTTGGTGTCAGAAATTGGAAATGAAGCTCAAAAGATCTAAGCACCTGGAAATTGATTCTACGTTCGGCTAGTGAAACAAAGAATCTGTAATGTCCTTACATTCTTTTTTACTTCTTAGAGTCAAAAATTAAAAAAAAGTACCAAAAACATATTTTTATCATTTTTAAAATCTGTCGAACGCAATTTAAGCTTTGTTTTCATCATTTTTGATTCAAAAGTACCTAAAAGTACCAAAAAATATTTTGTTTTGTTTTCTATCTTATGAATAGCAATTTGTTGAAGTCTCTTCTTAGAGGATCGTACCCTGACAAATCCGCAGCTTAAATTTTAGGCCTCAATCTTTATGCATTTGGACCGGACAGTATTGAATCAGTCAGTAAGTTAATTTACAAAGTTATGAAAAATCTATTTAACGAATCAAAATTATGTAAATTTTTATTAGATGAAATTTTTCTAAAGTTTATTCGCACAAACTTGAAAACTTCATTAACCAATGGATACTTTAAATTTAACTTTCTTTTTTACTCAACCCTAGCAATTTTAAATAATTAAATTTTTGCAAAGTCACGTGCGAAATCCTTTAAAATATAAAAAAAACTTTGTTTAAGAATTCAGCTTCCAGACATATAAAAGTAAAAAAGAAAACCAAAAGACACCATTAAATCTGTAACGAATTTTGCATGTCACAACCCACAAATAAAAGTATAAATTTACAGATAATTCTTTTGTTTTTATAATTTTTTTAAGAAAATAAATAAAAACTTTAAACAAAAAAGCAAAAAAAAACAAGATAAACACTTACCGCTAAGTAAAATTTAACCGTTAAGAAATGATGTGTGGGCCATTGCTTTTTAAGTCGAGACCTCTGCTGTTGCTGTCGCACATGCTCCAATATATTGTACTTCATAATGCACTATTTATTTTCTTTAAAACAATATAATTGATTTATTTAGATTTAATGTTAAAAACGAACCAAAATTTATGCCACCTCATACATTGAAAATAAAAAAAAAACTTTTTAGCAAACGCAGGCACACTTTCACACACTCGCGTAACTCAAAACACTTTTGTTATGAACTGAAATAAAGAAGAAGAAGAAAACAAAAATTATAAACACAAAAATATTAAAAGTGTTCTTTAAATGGATTTTTATTAAAAGTGTGAAAAAACTTAATGCTTAAACAAATAATGTATTGCAAAATTATGTTAAGTACCGGTTTAAGTAAAAGACAATAAAGATTTATTTATTTTGCAGATTTGTTAAAGTCTGCCAAAAACTAAATAACAAAAGACTTAAGAAACATACTTGATTTTTGAAAAACAAAATCTTAAAGATCTCTTTCGTGTCACATACAATGACTTTTTGCTCTGATGTGTTAAAATAATATTATTAATAATAAAATTTTTAAATTTTACAAACTAAATCGTGATAAAGATAAATTTAAGATGCTGCGAAAGATAAATTGGAATAAAATTACTAAAAATTGTTAAAAAAAATATAAAAAGATTTTGCAAAATTTTTATTACTAATAAAATAACCGTCACAATGCTGTCACAAACCAAGATTTCCTTTTGTTAACTTTCGCAAAAATTTGTTTTCTTTTTTATCCAGGTAAATATAACTCAAAGATTCAAATATGATCAAAATTGAAAAAAAGATTTAAATTAAAAAATATTACAAAAAAAGTTATCATCAATTTGCTAAAATCTAAAATAAGTGGAAAGTCTACAATCAACCAAAAAAATACCTGATTCCTCGCCTAGTAGGGAGCGGAGCCTATCTAACACTTCTGCTGATATATGGGCAACGGCACCCAGCTCCAATGCAACTCCCCACTGAGCACAACGTTACCTCAGCATATAAAGGCTCTGACTTGGCTTTTTTGTTTTAAGCCCAGAATTTTGATAATTTCGATAACTACTTTGCTCATATATTACATTTAGCTAAAATAATCTCGAATCAAAAAATAAGAGTTAAGCTATTTTAGAGATTTTGGCTTAAGCCACAACTATCACGCTGCTCCAAAAAAGGGTATCACCATAGTCAGGCTAGAACCAAAGCTCAAGAAGTTCTTGACATCGATAAACCCAGAACTTAGCCTCTGGTCACGATTCGTAGCTGAAGCTTCTACCAGTAGAACTCCTACCAACGAAACTCTTCCCAGTTTTTTTTTGGTCACACCAGGGGATTTTGGGGAAAATGAGATGGCAGAGGAGATGCATTTAGAAAGAGTAATAAATGTTTGTGCTCCAATTGAGTTCTATAAAAGGGGTAAAGACTCTGCTATGAAAGTCAAGGCTACGAAGGTCGAGGGTAAATACTACTTTGTGTAGGATTTCCAGGATTATATGAAGATGTTTTGACCCGAAGGCGATGAGTTTTCTCCTTATCTTTGCGGAAAAGTGATTGTTAGTACTTAGTAGCGAAAGTAGCAGGCCATTGTTGGTCAGTGGTTTATGCTAAAAAAACAGTTCGACTACTTAGTGATGATCGCAGGTTTTTACGTGTGCTGGAGGAAAATGTTGGTCCTGAGCTTGTATTCTCAAGGACAATTGCATAAGGTATTAGCTTTTCTAAAACCTTGAGGAATTATTTGGGTTTGATAAGACAAGGCTGCTTTGACAAGAAAGTGTGGCGCACATTTGCGTTCATTTGTCGTTAAAACTGACCACTAATTCTGATTAAGTTTTTTAGATACCGCTGCAAACAGTTATTATAATGTTAAGTTTTTAATAATTCTCATTTGGTTTATGAATAGTTTTGCATAAAAGCAACAACTTGTTAAACTAAAAAGAGACGGTAACCGATACCAATCGAACATAACTTGAACCCGTACCTTTTTTTTTTTTTTTTTTTTTTAAATAATTAATTTATTCAAGAAGATATTAAGATTTACAATATTTGTTTGCCTCAGCGTCATATGACATTTTTGAGGCGAGTTGGCATATTATTATTATAATAAATTAATTAAAATTAAATAAATTAATTAAAATTAAATAAATTTATTTGAGTTAAATAAAATTAAGAATTTTAATTTAAAAATAAAATAAAAGTGATAACTACAAAAAGTACAACATTTATAAAAATATGTACATTTTACATTAGAAGCATTTCTAAATTATTTAACAGGAGAGTTTTAACGTTGGACTTAAACGTAGATATTGCGGAAATATCTTTTAGGATTTGTGGTAGGTTGTTATATTCTACACATCCAATATATTCTATTCTTTGCTTAGTTGTTTCTAATCTGCATCTGGCAAATCTCAAATTTGAACTGTTTCTGGTACTAAATGATGTTTGATTGCGAGTGAATTTTATTGTGTTATGACCAATGTTGTGTATCGATTTAAATACAAAAATAAGCAATTGTTTTTTATATATCCCTTTTATAGGTAAAATATTTTTAGCAACTTCCTGGTATAAATTTAACGTCGGGTACCTGAGTGGTAGGTTATAAACGTTTTTAAGTGCTTTATTCTGCTGTCTTTGAAGAGATTGTAGCTCCATACTATTTTTGTAAGCGTATACAGAAACCAAATAATTTAAATGACTTTGAATTAAAGCTTCATAAAGAATAAGTTTTGTTTTTTCATTAAATTTATATCTAAATTTATACAAAATTCCAATTACTGGAGATATTTTCGATTTAATATTCTTAATATGTAAGTCCCATAATAAATTGCTTTGTAAAGTCACACCTAGATACTTAACAAATTTTATAACGAAATCTCCGGTAAAAAGTAGGTCGTTTTTTTGTTGTACCTAAATACACGCCCTCTCGCGTTTTTTATGTTATCGTCATCAATAACATCTCGTATTTTAGTTGCATTCGAATGCAAGGTCTGGCGCATTCTCGTTTTATTCCTTGAATAATTAGATCTCTTATCTCAACCGAATAATAGGTCTATCGAATTTCCTTCATATTCGTTCTTATCATCCTACCCCTCCTCAACAAAAACAGACCTTAGACATACCTCAACCAGAAAATAAAGTCGCATCGTACATTAAATTAAATTACTTGAACTGAAATTATCGGGTTATCGGTTTTTCTTGTCTGGTAACACCAAGGACCCAATGACCTATGTGGGGTCCTAAAGACCAGGATATTCCACCTAACCTAACATAGGTGTTGCACATATTCTTTTATTATAGCTATATCATAAACGTAATAGGGGTAATAGAACCGATCTTCTGTTATACCGATCGACTAACAATCACTTGCTGAGTCGGTTAAAGCATGTAAGTCCATTCGTACATCTAGCTGTATAATATGTGCTCTTGTGATCTTAATGTTCTTCTTTTACGATTTGTTAGTAACGGGTTTGTTGGATTCTTAAAAAAAACTTGAACGTTTTGGTTCGCTTATAGTAATTCTCATTTTGTTTAATGAGGTTATTATATAAAGACAGAAAATATTCATGAGTTTTTTAAGAATTTGGGTTGAAGTCTACTGATGATTTGGTGTAAGAACCAATGAAATGCATATAGACAAACTTAACCAACAACAAACCTTATAAATAAATTACTTTATTTAAAATGAACTTGTACCAGAATAAATAAACTAAATAACTTGAACTGAAAATTAAAAGAAAAATAAAATGCAAGTTTTTATTACTTATATTTAACTGTATTAACATGTTTATTTATATTTATTTTTATTTCTTAAGCCATTAAATGCCTCCCCATCCTTTTAGACCTCCCATTAAACTATTTTCTAAATTAAGCATAAATGCTTGCGGCCAAAAGCTTTAATGGTTCAAGAAGGAAAAAAGAGAAATAAAAAAGCCAGCAGGTGGATATTTTTTTTGTTTTTAATGAACAATTACCTTTCAATTTAATGTATTTTAAATAATTATAATGATGCATAAGTTAACAATAAAAAAAACTTTTAGATTTTTATAGATTTGCTTTACAAAAAAAAAAAAAAATATTAAAAAAAATCTGGGTTTTGTTTGTTAAGTTTATGATTATGCTTACTAGTTATGCAAATTATGTATTCAAAATTATTACATATAAAATGTTAATTTCTTTATATGAAATATTAACTAAATTAAATATGAAAAACCAGACCCTGCTATAAATTTTATTTATGCAAATGAAATTTAAAGTACCCGGCGATTAAATTAATGAAGCCGGCATATCTAAAAAAAAATTGTTTTGTCTAAAACAGTTTTCTTTGAGGCCAAACATGCATAATTAAATAATATTTATCCAATAAAAAAGAAAATTTATTAAGTCTATAACTGTTTACAAACGTAAAATAGTTAAATGTAGGTAAATATTGGGTCACCTTTATTTGATCAAATATTTGCTTCATGTGAATTTTGCTCAAAAGAATTTTGCACTTATTTTCTTTCTTAAAGCTTTTTTCAAACAGTTAAAAATAAGCAGTTCCTTATTGTCGTCTTTGTAAATTTTATATTTTCTTGGTTAATTCGTAACG
This sequence comes from Melanophora roralis, assembly GCA_963583895.1. Classification (NCBI taxonomy): domain Eukaryota; kingdom Metazoa; phylum Arthropoda; class Insecta; order Diptera; family Rhinophoridae; genus Melanophora; species Melanophora roralis. The sequence goes on from OY757189.1 coordinate 7,698,331, forward strand.
TCTACACAGTCTACCGAAAGTAGCATTTAACATCAAAGAATAACTTCCGCTCATCACTTTTGACGTAAATGTTTGCAAATTTACAGCTTTAATACATATATTGTGAATACGTAGTAAATATTAAAAATGTTGATGAGATTATGTAGTATATATTTTATATGTTCATTGGTTTATAGCCGTTTGCTTCTTAATTATTTAACGAAATGAATAATGTTATTAACACCGAACTTATAGCTGGGCAAACGATTATCATAACTGAACAGTGTTCTGGAAGGCAAGTTTTTATAATTGGTCTATTTCACATAAAACCGCCCAAAACCGAGAAAACAAATACAATTTAAAAAAAAAATAAATTAATTTGTGTTTTTTTTTGACGTTTTCAATTATACCTCCACATAGTGATAAAAGCAGGGTACACTAAACATGGTAACAGCAAGTTGAATTCAAAAAACTCGCACTCTGCATTTCCTTTTTGTGTTTGAACGGTGGAATGTCAAAAAAATTAAACATTTCATACGAAATTAAATATTTGCAACGTGAAAATGTCAAATTTATTTTATTACCTGACTGAGTGTGCCCTTGATAAGGGTTGAAATTAGTTTGCCATTATGTTTGTTATTTCTATAAAAATAATTTGTAACCCCATAAAATATATATAATCTGGGTGCTTATAAGGAGGTATAAAACTTAAAGTTTAAAAAACTGTTTAACTGGTGGCCAGTTTGCTACATGTCAAGGGATTTAGGTTTACTTTGGTTTGAAATTTCACACAGTGGCGCCTGAGTAGCGTTTCTAAAATATTCAAATTTGTTTTGAAAATCATGTTTTTGTTTAAAATACGTATCCTGCGCTTTGTTTATTTTACGATTAACAAATTTGTTCATAAACGTTTTTGCATGACGTTTACTCTAATGAAAATGGAAAATATTAATTTCTTCGTTAAAAAAAATTTAGTTAAAAACGATAAACTCAACGGAAAAAAAAATTCAAAACAAAAATGTTTTCATTTAAGCCCTTCTCCTAAAATTTTCTTAACCTGCATACATTTTTTGCAGATGTTGGTCCTTAAAATAAAAGAATTTTTTTGCTTGTTTATCTTTTACTTGTGCAAACTATTTTCTAATGGCTCTATGCACAATCTGTTTCATTGCAATTATAAATTACAATCTAAACCACTGTTCAGGAAAAACATAAAAATAATTTACAAACGATACAGTAACGCAAAGGAGAGGAAACGCACAAGTACTTGTAGTTTTTTAACTACCATCCATTACATAAAAATAAATAAAAAAATAAATCATTTTAAAAAAAAACTGTTGCACTTTAAACCAATGATCCGCATATCCCCACACGCGTGTACGTACTCTTTGAGCATTGAAGAGCGTAAAAATAAAAAATAGGTTTTGTAGTCTCTTGTGCCAGACGACCAGTGCGACCAGCTAGGATTTTCAAAATGTTTAGTGGACAAATTTTTTAATTATATTTAATGATTGGTTTTACTTATATCTGCTAGTCTTCATTTTCGTTAAAAAAATAGTTAAAGGCAAAATCAGAAACAGTCTAAGTAATAAACATGTCAGAGGTCTTATCCGCATAAAATATTGTCAATATACATACACAGAAAGAAAACTCGCTTTCTAAAATCAAGAATTTTATTCTTGAATTTATCCGAAATCTTTCTTGAAATTTTTAAGTACGATCCTTATTTACATTTTCTTAAATCAAGCCTATTCGGATTGCTGCAACAAATCCAGCAGAAAAAAAACTTGTTGTTTTAATATATTATTTTGCATTTGAAAACAAATTGTGTCGGTAGGCTAGAGGTAACGCGCTGGTGCTGCAATGCAGAAATCCCTGGTGCGAATCTCAGCTTCGGTAAGTACAAAAAATTAAATTTTTAAATTGTTCTATAAAATAAAAATAAAATATAAAATTCTTCTTTTTTAATAAAATGACATTTCATTTTTGGATTCATCCCCTTTTCGGCTTAAATCAATCTTTTTTTGGCTTAAATCAAGTGCGGTTCCGAACTTAAATCAATCCTTTTTTGGCTTAATTGTGGTGGAGTAAGAAATTTCGTACTTGATTTAAGAAAAACCGTACTAACCGTACTTTTGGCACCGCTATGGCTTGATTTAAGTAAAGTTTTCATAGATAATTTTTTGTGTGTACATTTAATATCTATGAGATTTTGCAAAACTAAGTAATATGGCAACATTATTTCGTATTTACAAAAATTTTACTTTAACATAAGCTTCTTAATTTTTAATATTACATTCCAAAACTTCCTCAATACAATTTTATCATATTTTAAACTTTCAACTATGGTCACCCTAGTACCATAAGAGACAAATAATTACGCTAAAAAAACAAACAATCAACACAATCAAAACATAAGAATGTATTGGTGTGCCGATCCCTGCTTTGAACGATCAGTTATTCTAGGTTGGGAAACGATACACACATTCGCCCAAACCTAACTATTTTAACTTACTTGTGTTTATTAAAAAAAAACTAGCAAGATCTCTATATTGTAGTACCTATGCCGAACGTTGTAAACGCTTCAAATTGGTTTTTCGACTCGATCCAGTTGTATTCAAAATGTAAATATTATTTCAAAATAAGCCTTTGTAGTAATGTATACATCACACTAAAACTATCTTGGAGCAGGTTAAAACTCGATAGCTAAAAAAGTTTCCCAGAAGTTTCATATCAAAACTTTCAAAAAATAGATCTGTTTCTTTTGAGAGAGAGAGAGAGAGAGAGAGAGAGAGAGAGAGAGAGAGAGAGAGAGAGAGAGAGACTTACCGTGATCCTATCTAAGCAACTATTTTTTAGGAGTCTATGCATTTAACTAAAATCCAATAGTCGATAGCCATTATATTCCCTAAAATATACTTAGAATTTTGGAAATTTCTTCTATCTGGCACAGAAGAACGTGCTTAAGCTTCGAACAGATGAGCAGAATCCAAAATATGTACTTTATGGGCTCTCAAATAAGCGCAGCAGAAGTTACAAACGGGATAATTAATTTTGATATGCCCTTATTACTATATGAAGGGTATAATAAAGGAAAATTAATGCTTTTAACATCGTGTAGGAAATATTAAATAAATTTGTTTAAAAAGACTTAAATTGCACAAAGAATGGAGCAATAAAATTGTGTAACTCAATGCAAAGTGAAATTGGTAAGCGAATGTATAAATGAATTAAATTAAGTTTTTTTTATAACATTCAAAAACAACGGGGCTTGTCTTACGCTTTATGAATGTTTAAATATATGATAGACAAGTAGCCACATTACAACATATGCAAATTTAGGCAAACCATTTTAAAGAAACATTATTAAAACTGTTGCATTTTTTTTACTTTGTTCTGATCTTATTTAAAAGAAAAAAAAATTAACAAAAAAAAAACTAAATGCATGGGTGCTTCCATCTATTATATAAAGAAGGGTTGTATGTATGTATGTACATTTGTATGTTTGTATTCACCAGTGTATCGATATTTTTGAAATTTTTACCGAAAGTTAATTTAAGTCGGGAAGTAACAATAGGCTACTTTTTTTGGAAATTATTGCTGCCACGCCCACACTTCGCCCATTTGTGTGGAAAAGTCAGGTTATGAATTGCCTAACAAAATTAAGCATAGCCATACTGATCAAATACGTAGAGCTTAATACATTAAATTTATAACACGTGTTAAGCTTTCCATGTCTGTTTAAATACAGATCAATTTTAAAAAATTCGGCCCGTAAAGGGATAAAAAGGGGCCAAAAAGGGAAAAATCTGTAACCTACTATCTTCTGAAGTATATAAGGAAGAAGATAAATTTAAAGATTTGCGATTTCCTTAAGAATGAACAGACAGCTATTTGATGTTTTTTTTTTTCAATTTTAGTCTGAAAGGGGAAAATGGGTTAAAATTATAAGTTCAATTATATGTGACTTACCATAACGCCATAACCATACCCGTTGCCTTAGAAACCAAAACTCAATTGGTTTCTAAGATGATGGTTATGACGTAATTGTAAGTCACCAAAAATCAAATACAGTGTTGCCCATAAGTTTGGTTAGAACAGCTGTTTACTGTGGTATGTTAAAGTCAGGTATAAATGAAACTTATATTATGGTTTTTTTTTATTAATTTTTGTTACTTTTAAACCAATAAAGATAGCAACATTATTCAAATTGTGTTCGAAAGGTCTTAAAAAAATATGATTATGTTTTTCGTCCTTTTTTTAAATTTTGACCCAAAGGGGAAAAAAGGGTTAAAAATATATTTTGATTTTTTTAGGCGTTTTTAACCAATAAAGAAAGGAACATAACTCAAATTGCTTGCGACAGGCCTTAACTTATGTAGAGCAACCAGTAAATTAAAAAATATATATAAATGCTTTTGTTTACATATTTTGGTAATTTTACTATGATTGGGGTAGCGAAGCACAACGGGGCTTAGCTAGTATTATATAACACATACATGGTGCTGGTATTATGCATTTATGCAGATTTTTTAAACGCCCCAAAGTTATTGCCTAAGACCCACCTTCTATAACACCGATCGATCTAGAGTCTGTTCCAGTGTCTTTTAAAGTTTGTCCATCTGTCCGTTCGTCTGGCTAAGTGCCCATGTATTCTTGTCATCAAAGCACAAGTCGCATTTTTTAAGATATTTTGATTAAATTTGACATTGAAAGTAGCGACGATCGGTAATTTTTTTTATTTTGAACTTTAAATTCCTCAAATACTAATCTATTTCTACAAATAATCACTTGTAGATATCAGCTACCAAGTCTATAATAATAAAAATGAATTAGACAGTGTTGCTAAGCGCATTACCTGAAAACGGCCGATATTCCTTTTTTTGCAAAATGTTTGTGATTTTAAAAATTTAAAACTGAAAAAAACCAAAAATCGTGTTTTTCTATAAAAATTTTTGTTTTTATGTCTGTTTTTCACACAATCACGCTTAAGCGGCTGTATCGATTTTCATAAAATTAAAAACGTTGCCACTTTCCATCGCCGAGTTCGCATAGGTTTTTTCAAAAGAAGCGGTTGAACCCCCAAAACAATTTCTATCTAAGTGTAAATGTAAATGTTACTGCGACTATAAAAACTAAATATCGGGGCTTTTACTGCATCAATTTTTATGGAACTTGAAGACATATTAATGACTTTTAACGTCACAGATTTTAAAACCTACAAACAGTAGGATAGCTTTTCTTAAAGTTTGTATGCGTATGTTAAGCCTGTAACTTTAAACTTTTAGAGGTTCAAAGTTAGGCGGGGCCACGCCCGAAAAAATTAACAGTTTCAGCAGCGCCGAATTTGATAAAGTTTATGGATTCTTCTAATTTCTCAATTAACTCTTTATACCAGTACTTCAGCTGCAAAAATTTTTTTTAAGACTTTGGACTCGTATATAAGGCTGAACAAATTCTGTCGGGTCAGCTGGTAAATATATTTATTTAAGCATTTTCGTATTTTAGCGTGGAAATGCCCATATATTCTAAAGTAATTTTTTTCTTGCAACACACTTATACAATCACACAGATTGTTTGCTTGTAATGTACTTTGCATTTGTATTGCTTTAGTGCAGTTGCTGGGTCTTTCGGTTGGTGGGCCCTTGTCATCAACACAACAACAAATACGAAATTATGTTGTTATAGCAGACGCACACATATAATTGCTGGTTGCCACTTGTTTGTTGATTTGTTTGTTTCCATATTAAATATATTTGAGTATATCAAAAGTATTTTTTTGCATTTTAACTTGGTTTTAAAATGATGGCAAAAAGTTATGATTTGTTATTGTCATAAAACTTTATGCATTTTTATGGCTGTCGGTCGGCTGGAAGGCAGGCGGTATTTTTACATTTTTATTTAAAACGTAAGGAAATGTTTAACTTTAAAGATTTTAATATTTTTGATTGACAGTTATGTACAGATGTTTGCATGTGTTTGTCCTTGAAATGTTGTAAAAAATAAATTAAGTCTGCAGAAATCAAAATGGTCTCACGCGGAAATTAATTTATTTTAGATCTGGCCAATCTTCTTTAATATAGAATGAAATCCGTTGTAGTCAGTTGAAATGAAATTAATTTTTTAAGGTTTTTTAAAAAAATAAAAGCAATTTATTAAGAAGATGTTAAAGGTCTGCTTTAAATATTTTGCAACGTTGGCATTTATATTCCCTCATCAAATCCTTGCTTAAAGTTAAGAAAATATTTTTGATTAAAAGTATTTTAATGTTTTTTTTAAATTTTCTGAAAATTTAGTACTTAACAACTAAGAGCGTAATTTTTGTGTAGGTTAATGAAAATCAAAGAAATAATATGGGGTTTAAATTAAAGAATGTAACCTTATGTAAGGTGAGCAAATGATATTTAAATATCTCTTGGATTTAACTGAACGCAGATTAAAACCTTAAAAAAATATTTAAAAACGGCTCAATGCCAGTTGGCTAAATATATGAAGCCGCTACTTAAAAACCTTAATCTTACGATGGTCCTTTTGCTTAATGTCCCCTTTTCCTCATAGAATTCTCAAATAAACAAAGAAAACTTTTTGTAAATTTTAAGCGACTAATATTGTAGTACTTAAACGTTCATTTTTATAATAATATTTTGCTAATATTTTGCACCTATTTTAAAAATATTTTTTCAAAAAACTTTTATGGTAAACAGGGTTTGAAAAACTTTAGGTTAAAAATTTTGTTTAATTTACCGTTCGAAATCTCCCCTTAAAACCTTTAAAATATTTTTTAAATTTTTTTACCACAGAATTTTTGCCATTTTCTTATACGTTTGTTACAAATTATTGAATAATTTAGAATTTCCAATGAAAGAAATTTCTTTTAAACACTAAGTACTTGTTGAAATCATCTTAACTGTTAGCGTAATAAGACTTGCCTCGTTTGGGGGAAAATTATAAATTCAGAAAGCATCCAATGATTTCCAAATATAATAAAAACTAATAAATAACGCAAAAACCAAAAAAAGGTCCCATAAAAAAATTTAACATTATTTTTAATAAAAAAATTTGTCATTCCAATTAAATTATTTATTGATTTTTAGTCTGCACACAAATGAAAAATATCAATTTAGGAGTTTGAAAACTTAAGTTTTTTTTCTGTTATTTACACACTTAGGAAATATGAGAAACTAAGTTTAATTTACAAAAACAATTTAATTTAAAAGTGGACTCAAACAGGAGATACTGTGAGTCTTAGTCCTACACTCTACCACTACACTAACGAGAAATTCTGTTTTCATTATTATTCCCTTCACATAGTGATAGGGTATATATCACTTTGTCATTTCGTCTATAATTTCTTTATTATCCGTTTGTGACCCCATAAAGTATATATATTCTGGATCCTTATAGATAGGGAAGTTAATATAGCCATGTCCGTCTGTGGAAATCAAGTTTCTGGAGTCAAATAAAAAGATACGGACCAGTTATTGGTGTCAAACTATTAGAAATATCTTGGACACAATCGATATTTAAAATCAGCAAAATCGGTTCACTATTGACCGAGATATAAGAGAAAACCCAAGGTAACCCTTTTTTTTAGGACAAAATCCCTGCATATATCCCTATATATCTCAGTAAATATAGTAATTCTTGCCACAAAACTTGGCACGGATGCTCTTAATGTAGGGACCTTCTCCAGATAGGATCAGGAGAAGTGGTATTTCTCCTACAATTGCACAAATTTGGTGCAATATTTTATGCGCTAGATCGTAGAAACTATTACAGCTTTTGGCATCAAATGTTCTAAAAAAAGTAATTGGACAACAAAACCTACTCTTTGAAGAAAAAAATATTTGGGTGGGTGTGAACAAGAGGTAGCTCCCATACAAATTAACAATTTTTATGAAGTTTTCGATACGCTACATCTGGAAAACTATAACAGCTATCGACTTTGAATATTCTACACAAAGTAATAATCAAATAATTCATACATTTTGGAAAAAAAGTTGGAAGGGAGCAGGGGGACTAAAACATCCCATAACATTTAACAAGTTTTATTAACCTTTTAATATGAATAATGTCAAAAACTTTTATAACTCTCGACCTCAAACATTCTTCATCTCTTTCTATTATTCAATGGGCTTTAAAACTCGCACAAGGTATTTTTATTATGTTATTTACAGTACAAAATAACTCGGCTGGGTATATTAAAAGAACAATGTGAAGGGTATATAAGATTCGGCACAGCCGAAAAAAGCACTCTTGCTTGCGTTATTATTACTTTTGTAAGTCTTTGTACTAAAAAAATAAGCAAATTTATCTCAGCCCGGCTCTAACTTAAGGCCTTTTTTTCCGGGCAACTTTAGCTGCTTTCCCTCCTGCTTTTTAGAGATCCTAACCGACACTTACACAAAAACAGTCTCAACTCAAAATTCCTTTAGAACCTGGTTGGGCATTATGCAACGCCGGGAAAATTCTCTATATTATTAGAAATTTTATTCAGACTCCGATGAATTTTCAAACAAGGCGGATGATTACCGCTTGTTAGTGGAATTAATATTATCTGAAACTGCAAATACACAAAAACGAATGTGATAGTATTAGTTGCTTATTCATGCTTTAGATTCTAAAGTTTAGAATCATTTCTATATTCTTAACACACCTCCTTACACCTTACATCTTAATTTGTTTTTGCTCTTGAACTTAATAAAGTTTTAAAGTTAGAACCATGTTGTTAAAAGCAGAAAAGAAAGCTCTCATTAGAAAATAATAATTTTGTGTTTAATTTTTTCAGTTTAGTGTGCGATGTGTGTGTATATACATATATCTGTCATATTACTTTTAATTCTCCTTTCCTTGGTCTTTCTTATTTTTTTTTTTTTGAAGGGACGCACACTAAACTCAAAAAGGTCTCCGAGTGCAGATGTGAGTATGGCTCTACTTATCTTGGCCAGCCTGCGTCCCAACCTTACCTTTGCATATGAAAATTGGCAAAATTTTTGTCGTGTGTGAATGTGTTTGTTTATTTTTATCACATTTAAGCAACATCAAAACTAAATTTCTTGATTTTCAATACCAATAAATCTATTAACTTTTCAATTGTCAAGTTAAAAAAATTTAGCTCAAGACTATATTTTGACTTTAAATTTTTCTTTTTTAAAATCCTTCAATATTATGACATTCTTTAGCTCGAACTCAATTATTTTTATTTGATACTTAAGATTGTCGAAAAAATAAATTTATGGATTTCGGTACTACATTAGAGTTATTTTTAAGTTTAAGAAGGATATGGATTATGGGAACAACAGATAAAATCATTCGGGCTTAGCAAATTTTAAATGCTTCATAAGGTCATAATCAAAAAAAAATTAAAAATTTGTTCACTGTTGAAAAAAGGGTAGAAGAAAATAAATAAATAAATAAATCTTCATTTTTAAAGTTCCAAATATTATATTATTAATAATTTCCGTTTTTGATTTGCGAATTTTTAATACCAATTTAATCCTTAGGGTCCTTATTAAATATATTTTAAAAAGAATTCATAATTTTGCAACACATTCATTTTTTTAAATACATTTTAAAACAAAAAAATCTTATTTTACTTTATAAATTAATTAATTGATTAAAATTTTTTATTACATTTTGCTTTGAGTTTTGATTTTGCCAATTTGCAAATATAATTCACTTTGTATTTTTAAAAATTTATTTGCGTAAAAACACTTGAATGATTTTTGTTATTTGTTAAAATAATTTTAATTTTTTTGTTCAATTTTCCTAAGGAATCTTTTCCACCAAATGCACAAAATTAATTTGAATTAAGTGTTAAATCCAACTGAAGAAAAAAAATTCCGAACGGATGTATGTGAATTGGTGGGTTAAGCTAAGAAATTTACTTCTATTTCTTAATATTTTTATTTACACCAAAACACGTCTGCACGAAACGCTGGTCAGCTACTAACTGAAGTGATGCAGACCCACAACGGACTTAAGAACACCAGCTAAAAGCCACGGCCATGGTTAAAGAAAGAAAAAAATACCAAATTGCCACAAAGTCAATGGCAGAAATTGTATGGCGCGACAGCAGCTATAGTTTTTAAGTCAGCAACAGCAGCAGGCTTTAATGTGTGTTAGTTACACACATGTTTACTTTTATGCTTTTAGGTTTGTATATCTTCTACTTGAGCTTAAGACAATAACTGTGAAGACAGCCGACCAAGACCGAGACCAAGACCAAACCATATACAACCATAAAACGATAAAATGTTGTTAACGAACTTGTGGCCGCTGCTTTCTTCTGAACAAATATAAAAATAAACTAAAATAAAACAAAGAGTCAAATCAACAACAGATTCTTTTAAAACTATTTACTTGCATAAACGACTACTATTTTCAAGTTACTCACACTTTATTCCCTTAAAACAAATTGTTATGCTCTGGCTTCTGCAAAGCTCTCACGAGTTTTAAGCGGGGTTGAAAAGTTTGGTACTTTTTATGCTTTTTTGGTACAAATTAAAGCTGCTCTACTTTGCAGTCAATAATGTAAACTTTCAATATTTAATATAAAAAAATAAGTAAACTGAGCAAAAAATATTATGAAATCGGAATATAACGAAGCCAGACATGTATTTGCGCTACTAATTATTAAACAGCTTTGTGGTTTTTATTTTAACCGTCCATCTGAGCAAGGTACCTATCGATGTTTAATCAATAGTCCTTGTTCGAACTCTATCATATATATGCACCCTCTCCACATAATGCAATAACACCAACACCGCAAAGGAATGTGAATAGAGAAAATAATTTCGCCGCTGTAAACGAAATTTTGAAGACTTAATGAGTTCATTATACAAAGCAACATATCTGGGTGATTGGCTAAACTAAGAATTGATTTCTTAGCATTTTGGCTACCTCAGCACAGAGATGAACACCACTCAAATAGAAAAACATCATACATTAAAATTCGGCAAATTTACTTTAATGCATTTGTATAAAATATTTTTTATTTCTCAAACAACAAACCTCTTAACAACATCATTATTGTTATCACTGCACTGTGGGTTGAAATGGTTCGACAGTGAGGCTTAATTGAATTTTTAAAATTAAGTTTTTGTATTAATATTTGGTAAAACCTGATAAAATTCTACACCACTATGTAAATTTTCAAGCATCTATTTTGTCAGCTGACTCCGTAGTGACGTGTCAAAGTTAAAAATTTTTTGGAATTTCTTTAAAAGTTAAATTTTGCATTAAACGAGTCCGTAATTTCTAAATGTAACGTTAACAAAGTGTTATTTTAAGAATGGAACCTTTAATTTCAGGTATTTAAGTGTACAAAAATGATGTAGTGTTTTTGAAAATATTTGTGAAAATATTTTTGACAATTTTTTGAAAACAGGCCCAAAATTGGACTATTTTTGATGTTTCGTGAACCATAACTTCTAAGTTAGTTAAGGTTGGGTTTTGAATCTTATATTTTCTAAAAGTTTGAAATCTTAGCTCAGGAAGCCAGAAATAAGGATTTTAAAAATTATAGGGAACACTTTGCTCGCAAATGCAGCCGAGAAAAGTCGAATGAAGTTATTTTAAATAGTTATTTTCTCAGTTCAGATCCATTCATATCTAGTATTAATAAATAAAATGAGCGGAAAGAAAAGCAACAATTATCAAATTCCGAACTACAGCTTTTGCTATCACCTATTATTTCTCAAGAAATACATGATAGTGAGAGTAATGATAGCGAAGATTATGATGATGAAGGTGATGATGAACATAATATGGTTTCTTTTTAACTGGATGACATATAAAAATTTATTTCGTTACTTTTTTAAAAAATTTGTAAAATTCTCGAAATCCTTCAAAACGCAAATTCAGACTTTAAATTAAACTTGTATTCATATTTATGCAAAATATATATTTATTTTTATTAATTTTTTAGCTTTTGTTTGCTTCTAATTTTTTAAAAAAGGTCACTTTCCATTTTAAAATTACGGCGAAAATTCTGACACAAACTATAATTTTCCGAAAAATAAAAATGTCTATAAAATCGTAAAACATTTTTTTCCGTGTATCTTTTTTTCAGAATATGCCTTTTTATGCATATTTAACGATTTGAAAAAAAAAATTTCAAAAAAATTTAAATTACGGCTCCCATGAATTAATCGCCACTTTCGGTGTCATTGAACCCACTGTGCACTGTAAAAAAGAACATTAACAAAGTTAATTAATAACATCATTAATACTCCTGCTTATATAAATTCATCTCTTTATCAAGTGGGCTACCATCCAGAGTTTGCAGACATTCACTTAGTTGTCTCCATAAAGAGAAAGGCTGAGTTTCGTTTTAAGCTGCTTAAACTAACCTGCTCAGCAAACCATCAGCATTACTATATCGTTATCATCATTTGATAGTTATTGTTTGCTTAACAGCACCAAGAAAATTTAAGATTTTAAGTGAATTTTTTTTCTTAAGTATTGATTCCAAAAGAATATTTTTTTTTTTGTTTTCTATTTATGTACAAATGTTGCCAAAAATGGTGGAATCTCTAGTGTTTTTAGTAATTTTCTGTTCAGGTTATTGATAAGTAGTTGTCAACTGGCAGCATTTTTTTGGTTGTCAGTTTTTCTTTTTATTAATTTCTTTAATTTCTGGTTGCATTTGTCATTGTTTTTCATTTTTGGACATGAGGATTTTGTCTTATCCACAATGGATGAAAGGTTTTTTATAAATAAACGCACACACACGCCCGAGTTTGACAGCGATACAAAAAAAAAATAAGTTTAAAAAGCAAAAACAGCACAAAAAACTAAAAAAATAACGAAAAAAATAGCAAAAAATCAAAAATATTACTTTTATCTTCGCTGGGCATAATCCGTAGCGTGTTTTTGATTACCAAAAATGCAATAAAACCCCAAATAGCGGTATTTTTAACTTTGTATGTAAAAAAATATTTATATCACAACATGCATCTATTGACTACTTAACTTTATCCAACTCTTATAGCCATGTTTAACGAGAGATAAAATGAAAACTTCATTATACAAAGATCGTTAAAAAGCTATTTTGATGATTAAAATCTTATTGTAAATATTTTAAGGAAAAACTTAATAGTCAAAGAATCTTCTCTCCACTAAACAAACAATGCTGTTAGTCAGCAGGCAACAAACACAAAATATATCGTCAATAAATATTTTAAAATTAAAAATAAGATAAAACGAAATTGTTTTTAGTGTTAATCAAACATGTAAACAGCATTAAAGTGACAATATATTTATAGATGGTGGCCCACAGACAGGAAGAAAAGTGGATAAACACATACATATTGGGAAATATTTACATGTAACATTATAAAGAAAAAGGAAAAAAAAATTGTTTTAATCAACCAACTGCTCCAATATATTATCCTGCACCAGATATACAAGCTGGGCCAAAAGAAATCACCCTATTGGAAAGATGCTCTTATTTCTGCAAATAGCTGCCAATGTCAAATCGTTTTGACATTTGTGAACTAAAGAAATGTAGAATACAAGTAAACAGGCCATGGAGAAGCGATGTTTTCCCAAAAAATATTCGGACTGCATGGTGTGCTGTTTACGCTGAAAGAGTCATTGCGCCAATTTTTTTTTTCAAAGACGTCGCTGGTCAAACGATAACAGCGGATGGTGCGCGCTATAGGGCCATGTTTTTTCTGCCGCAATTCAACGAATTAGGACTGGAGCACATGTGATTCCAACAGTATGGAGCAAGTGCACACACTACGCGAGCCACAACCAATATTCTGAAGGCGGCGTTCCCGGGTCGCCTTATCTCTCGTTTTGGCTATTTACATTGGCTCGCAATATCGCCCGATTCAACCGTTCCAGACTTTTTGTGGTGTTTTTTGAAATCTCGTGCTTACGTGAACAAACCCGAGGCCCTGGAAGCCCTCAAGGACAACATTCGACACGAGTTCAAGAATCTGTCGCCCGAAGTTCTCGCCGGAGTGACAAAAAATGCCATAAAACGAGACCGTATAGCAATCAATTGTGACCATTTTGCCGATATCATCTTCTCGACTTGACCAATAAAATTCTAAAAGTTCAAATAAACATAATCAAATAACAGAATCAAAGTTTTTCATTTAGAAAAAAATGAGAGCCAAACAACATCGGATGATTTCTTTTGGCCCCCGTTGTACACACAAGATTAAAGTTAACATAACTAAAGTGAGCAATAAAGTCACTTTATAAAGTGACTTTCGAAATGGTTATAAAAAACTTCATCTAAGCTTAATTTAAGATTTCTTTAAAGTATGGCAACAGCTGCGTAAACACCGAACACTTTTATCTCTAAGTCAAATCAACTAGATTTGTCTCGAAATCCAATAAGTAATAGATTTCGGAGCAATGCACATAAACGAACTATGTATAAGGTAAATGGAGTTGATGAATCGAAGCCAAGACAATAACCTGTTAATGAAAAGGTTTGTGTGCTTAATATATTTAAAATATTATCAATAAAACTACTAGACATTTTTTTCATACAATAACCAGCGCTTAGGAAATGGCCCCTAAACATGCAATGCATTGTGTTGGCATCTTAAAAATTGGTTAAAAAAAGGAGGACACTTGATTTAAATTTTTCGATATTAACTGTGACAGGAAAGACATCTTTAGGAAGTTTTTTTGAACATACGAACCGTGCGACTTTTTCTTTACACAAAAAAACGTGCACCCCAATCTTTATTAACAACCATATGGTGCCCTAACGATTTGAGACGAAATAAATTAATATTCACCTGGACCATTAATTGAAAAAAATTCAGTTTTTCATTGATAAGATTATTTTGGTGTTAGGTGCAAATTTGAACAATTTTTTTAATTGATTCAATCATTTTGGTAATTAAAACCATTTTTTTAGTTTTTTCTGCGTAACAACATTTATTTCTGGATATGAACTGTCTGGGAAAATACTTTAACACATAGTGCGTTTACATTGCCCCGAAATCTAGTACTTACGAGATTTTCAATACAAAGCCAAATCTACTTCGGTACTAGATTTTGTCGAAATCTATTTAAAACCTAATGAGAAATGATATATTATTCACTGACCCGGTTGATAAAGCTAATTTTTCGGTTAAAATATTGGCAGGGAATTTTCAGCTGCCGGAAAGCAATCAACCAAAGCTCGAACTGGAAAGAGTGTCTAGGACTATGTCTGACATAATCCTTCAAGCTCGTGCAGTTAAAAAGTTTTTATTGAATCTCAACATTAATAAGGCTACAGGGCCGGATGGTTAACCAGCAAAGGTCTTAACACTTTGCTCTTCGATGCTGGCGAGTTCATCAGCTAGCTTTTTTACAAATATATATCGTTCCGAGATACCCATTATATGCTGGAAAGCAGCTAATGTTTCGCTGATCCCCAAAAAGGGAAAGGCGAAAAACTCTGAAAATTACCGTCGATTAGCTTTTTGTTCAACACTCTTCAAGATTTGGGAGAGTATGGTTAATGATCACCTATCGATAATACAGTGGAATGCGCTGAACCCCGGGATTTTTTGCATGATGTCCGTCGTTCAAGAAGAGCATACCCATTTGTGGTCGACTGGCCAGTGAATTGCATTACGCATTACAGAGAAAATTTGACTTCAAAAGCAACAAGTTAGGATAGAAGCGCACAATGCCAGACCCTATCAAATGCCCCATAAATATCTGAAACATCACTTTACTTTCACCAAAAATTGGAAATCGAGGAACACCATTCTTCTATTAAAAAGAAGAACTTCCTCTGCCAAAGTTGCACTGGCGGAGACCTAGTAAACCGTTGGACTCTTGAAAGCTAACAAGGCAACTAAAATTGTAAATACAAATAATATTTTGTTTGCCAGAAGTCGTAAATTGATTTTTAAAAATTTTAAAAAACTTAGAATATCGAATAGATAATAATAATATCGAAAGGGTCGCACATTGCAAGACGGTGCTTGTCATCATCGTTCTTCGAAACCTATTCTAAAACCTGAATAAGATGCTTATATGTAGATATAAATTTCTAAAAAATTAAAAACTTTATGATGACCTCAATCTGTTTTTGTCAAACAAAAGCTTTGAATACAAACAAAAACTCTCAAACGAAACCTTTGAAACCTAATAAGCAAGAATTATCTTTTGTGCAGTTGTACATACCCCTTTAATTTTAATCCTTTCCATTATTTTGTTAGCAAATTTATGAAAAAATTTTTTACTAATTGTTTCAGTTATTTTATTGTTAAGCTCGATTTTTTATTACTTTAAAATAAGGTCGTATTTATTTCAAAACACTTGTTATTGGCTTAGTTGTCGAATAAACAGTCTACACGTGCCATTTTAAAATAAATTACTTTATGAAACATATGAAGATTTTTTTGAAAATACAAAGAGTACACATTATACGTTTGAGTATATTTACAGAGGGTGGTAAGGAGAGGTTGGTGACCGTTTCCTTTTTATAAGCCGCAAAAGTTTCGGAGAATTAGTAGACCCCTCCAAAAGAAGCGTAATTTGTTTTTGTTCAGAAGCTAATTTAGATTTGGTTACAACGCCAAGCTAAAATTATCAATATTGTTCCTAAGCCTCCATTACATAAATGTTTTTACATTTTATGACCAAAACCTTTTTCCTAGACATTTTTATTTTTAAATATGGGCAAAAATCTACTTAATTTTTTTTTGAAACAACAAACTAAAACAAAAAACAAAAGATCCAGGGAATTTTGGTTTCATTAAATGTAAAAAAAAATATTAAATGGTGTCTCACAATATTGTTGAATCCGATAACACCATTTTTTGAGGGCTCCATTAATTTGCGGGAACTTTTGGGGCCCATAAAATAACAAAGGTCGCCAATGTCGCCAAACTGAGTATAGAATAGAATCTTACTACCCTT
This sequence comes from Melanophora roralis, assembly GCA_963583895.1. Classification (NCBI taxonomy): domain Eukaryota; kingdom Metazoa; phylum Arthropoda; class Insecta; order Diptera; family Rhinophoridae; genus Melanophora; species Melanophora roralis. Next base: position 7,715,203 of record OY757189.1, read on the forward strand.
TGATTTAAGTATTAAACCTACACTATCCCGTCTGTGTATTTTACACTGTTGCACAGTGACTTTTAGAGGGTGTCTGGTGGCAAATTTTTACTTTTAAATACGATTATTTTAAAAAGTAATAAGCGGTTCGGAGAGAGGGCAGTGCCGTTAGAATTATTAATTGTTACTGACAACACGATGTTGCAGTGGCTGAGTGAGCATTGCGCGTTCGCTGTGGAGACATTTTTTAAGAGTAGCGATTCTTAAGTAATTGATCGTCGACAAGTCTGTTCAAAGTTCTGTATGCGGCGAATACGTGATGGATCGAGGGTAAATTTAATTCTTTCATAGATGCAGAAAGTCCGTGCAAATGCTTCCGCTATTAACGTCCAACGGCTAGGACCCAGCAGATCTTCGTGGACTGCCGAAAACATTGAACTGGTTGAAAGCAGTTTACGTGAAAATCCGCGACTTTTAATACGGAAAAGAGCAGCCTCACAGGTACTTCTAAGAGCGATTATTCATGAAATTTAAGAAAAGGGTCTGAAGTTTCATCCTTTTAAAATTCAAGTTGTTTAAGAACTAAAAGAAAGAGACTTTGATTTACGCAAACATTTTTGTGAAACGATTTTGGAACGTTTTTGTACTTTAAGTCCGGGGCCAAATCGTCGCATTCGATTCGAATCGAAATTTTACTCGATCGATCGAGTTGTCAATGCTTTAGGTATAGGAATTCTAATAAGAATTTTAAAATTTCGATTCGAATCGAATGCGACGATTTGGCCCCCGATTTTTTGGAGTGACGAACCGCATTTTTACTAAAAAGGCCACGTCAACAAGCAAAACTGCCGTTACTGGTCTCCAAAAACCCGCAACTCTCTTTTGAAACATCAAAAAGCAGTGTATTGCCCCAGGGTAACTGTTTGGTGTGCCTTATCCACGCATAAGATAATTGAACAATTTTTTTCAAAAATTCTCGAGGCCAGATGACAAATGTCAACGGTGAAAATTATTGACTCATGATTAAGGAATTCTTATAGCCAAGCCTGTGAGCTCATCAACTGTACTCTTCACACACGTGGGTTCAACAGAATGGGGTGGCTTCGGCCAGGGCTTCGACGAATTTGCTTTGGGAAAATTTTTCGCAAAAACTGAGCAGTCTTTTTGGAGACATCCCATAATCACCGAGGTCGCACTATCTAACTCATAGATTTTTTTATGAGAGCTTTCTCAAAGATGGGGTTTATAATGAAAATCTCCAAACTCTTATGGCTTCAAAGAAAAATATTCGTCGAGAAATCAGCTCAATTGGACCAAGTTTAGGGCAATGTGGCGCAGGGCACAAGGCTCCGTTTTAAACATTGTTTTCAACTTGATTGAAGACATTTGGACGACATCAAATTCGCATTTCCATTCTGTCGTTCCATGCTCTTAATAAAACTTTTTGTTAATTATTACGTTTTTTATTTATGTTTAAAAATATTAATCTGCCACCAGACACCCTGTATTTGTATAAAATATTTCTGTTGTTTTTATAAAGAACTGAATTTTCGCATTATTTTTTGTACATATATACTATGTATCTTAAGCAAATAATAATATTTTTATATAAAAGTTCTGCCACGTCTTAAAATCCAAATCAGTTTGAAAATGCTGGGCATAAAGTTGTTCATTGTTATTGCTGTTGCCGCGTGCCTTATAACCGAGCGTTCTTTAGTAACTGGCAAACGTCCTGTTTTTAAATTTTCCAATTGTTCAACATTGTATGAACCCATTTTTATGACAAATGGTACCACTTGTTACGTATTCCACAATCAGTGCCAACTTGCAAGAAACTTATTTAGCGGCCTAAATATGGCAGATCCAAGTAAATTTTGAACTAAAAATTTAAGTTTAAAAATATCACTTATTTTATTAACAACTTTTGGCAATAGGTTTTTATCGCACTTACAAAAATTTTTGTAAAACTCAATGCAATTACATATGTTCCCACGTATCAAAGCCTGTGTGTGCGACTCCTGATCTTTTTGAAACATTTTTATTTTTTAGTAATGAGTGTGAGCTAAGAGCGAAGGCCTGTGAAGCAGGAAAACGTAAGTTAAATCAAAAAGGAGGTCAAATATTTTTTAACTTTCGGTATTTTTTATTTACTTTTTGCAGCTATTATTAAAGTGTCCCAAGAAAAATGTTGGAGTATAGAATATGATTAAAGAGCAAAACTTTGCAGTTTAAAATATGCTCTAATCGTCAGCATTGTCAAAAAGTTAAACCAAAAATATGCTTTCTGTGAAAATATTGCAAAAAATGAAAGGATTTATAAATAAATATATTTACTTATGTATGTATGTATGTGTGTATGTATATAATAAATCATTTATAACCTACTAGCTTACCCGTCCCGGCGTTGCGCGGGAATAATATTAAAAGGTAAAGTTTGAAAGCAATTGTCTTACTTAAAAAAGTGCATATAAAACTCGGGGAAAATTACGGCATTCGATTCAACTCCAAATTTTGATCGTTTTGATGAGCTGCTTATACTTTTGGTATGTAAATTTTTACACGAAATACCCTTTAGTGTTGTTAATAAAACTTTTACATAAACATTAAACCCATAAACAATATTGTGTGAAATTATGCAAACAAAACCTAACAAAACAAATCTGGATTATTAAGTTTTAAATTACTATACAAATATTAATAGTTAAGTTTGTATCTTATAAAAAAAATGACGTTTCGTTAGGTACTGCATAAAACGCTATTTTACACTCTGTTAGGAGCATTTCCATTTAGTGCAAAAATGTGTAAATTTTATCCACTTAGTACCCTAGTACCCCTAGGGGGGAGGGGGGGAGGGGGGATTTCCAAGTGCAAGCCAGAAAATCCAGCAAACCAGAAACCTGGGATTATTTTATTGTTAAAGCAAAGGCTAGTTTGTTTGAAAACTGCCAGCGTTAAGAATTGGAAGGCAAACCTTTTGGATTACTTAGCATATGGAGCTTAAAAATATCTTTCCCTTAGAACTACCCTGTTGGTATTGTTGCTCCAATAATATTGTCATACACAGGGTGTCCGCCGGAAAGGTGGTTTATATGCACAAACCTTGCTGCTCAGATATCCCCACAAAAAGAAGTCTGGAGCAGTCGAATCAGGCCAATCATCATCACCATTTCTTGAAATAACTTATTGTGGAAGGAGATTTCGGAGAAGTTTCATTGTTATCCTAGCTGTATGCGATATCGCTTCCCATTACGCCGTTTTCCGTTTTAAAAAAGTAAGCTCCAATAATTCCTCCTGACCAAATTGCACACCAGACTTCCACTTTTAATGGATGCAAAAGTGACTGATGGATAATTTGAGGGGGTTCTATTACCCAGAACCGACTATTCTGGCTATCGACACATCCACTCAAATGAAAATATGCCTCGGCACTCATTATTATTTTTTCATGAAAAACGGGGTTGTCATGTTTTATTGATTAAAACACGTTGGGTTACTGAATATTTTTTCATAATAAATTTGCCATGTCTCTACTTCATGACTGAAAAATACGGGCTGTCGAGATTAACGTTTACCAAAATGACGGTAAAATAAATTAGTATACCTTGCCGGCGGACACCCTGTATATATCTATCGTTCTTAATTTATAGTATAATTACATTTCAAGTGTTTTTCAAAAGGAGTTTAAAGTTCTCTTATATTGTTATACCCAAATTTGATTATGTTTTTGTAAAAATATTTATACCCTACAAAAGTAAAGATCTCAGACCTGCCTCTAATTATACCGATCGACACAGAATCACTTCCTGAGTCGATTAAAACATGTCGGTCCGTCAGTCCGGCTTGGAGTTAATGTATTCTTGTGAACAATGTAGAGACCGCATTTTTGCAGATATTTCAGTGAAATTTGGAACAGATACGTATTTTGGCATGGCAAAAAAGCATGTTGTTTATGGTGATGATCAGTTAATTTTTTGACCTAGCTCCTATACAAAAGTCCTCCCGGATTTAGCGTTTTAGGCTATAACTGGCTCAAATATAGCTCTATCTTCAAATATTTTTGCACGTTTGTCCATATTTGTGCCACTAATTATTGTACCGAAAAAAATAAAAATTATAGGTCAATTTTTGAGCTTCATAAATATCGCAGCAATAGAAGAACCAGTATGAAGACTGTAATTTTTGTGGGCGCGGAAACCCCTAGTTCTTGTCCTTTAGAATTTTAGAATTAGAGGCCTTTTATATGTGCGCCAAGTTTGAAAAAAAATCGGTGCAATAAAAGTACCAGCAAAAAAAAGTTTCATTTTTGTGGGCGTGGCACCGCCCACTTTTTTACCTCCAAAATTTTAACTTGGAAGCCGTTTATATGCGAACTAATTTGAAAAAAATCGGTCTGGAATAAGTGCCTATCATATAATTTTTGTTTTAGGGGGCGTGGCCCCGCCTCCTTTTTTGCCTTAAAAATTTTTTCCGTTAGCGGCCTTATAAATGTGTACAAAATTTTGAAAAAATCGGTGCAACATATGCACCAGTATTAAAAGTTATTTTTTTACAGTAGAAGTACAGTTAGATTTGAAGTGCTGTGGGCGTGGCACCTCCCCTTTTTCCAAAAACGTATAGCCTATCGCACACCCAAAGCTTTAAGGTATTTGCATTCCAAATTTCATGAAAATCGGTCCAGCCGTTTAGGCGTGATTGCGTGACAAACAAACAAACAAACAAACAAACAAACTTACACCTTGATTTTATAATATATATAGGGATTACAGAAATATTTAAAAACGTTTTATATTCCTTTTCAAGTGCCTACAAATACATACATATGTACATAGTTACGTGGGCAAATAAGTTGGAGTTATTGCTTGGGTCTTAAGCGGTCCTTATTTAACGTCTACAACTTCGATTGTAAAACGTTTCATATTAAAAAGACGAGGGGTGCTTTCTCATATTTAATGCGTTCACCGACTACTCGTTGAATCTTTATCTGTCAAGTCTATCTTTAGACAGTTTGCTTAAAGACATGATATCTCGCATCGCAGTACTAGATCCAGTATGTGGCTGAAAGGTTTTTCAAAACGTCACACAACCTGCACCTTTATATTCCACTAAGTTCATGTAGTAAATAACTGCGCAGAAATCTATGCCTCCTGGCAACTAGGGTAGGATATTTGCAAAGAAGAATAAAAACCAACCCCCCCCCCCCCTCCCCCTTTTCCCTATTTTCACAACTACGATAATGATACCTAAAAGGAAGTATATTCGGGTGTTTACGTACTACCCAGTAGCCCGTTAGAACTAACATCAGCCTTGATACATCTTTTCGATGGCATCCCAACAGCTGGATCATACTCATGCAGTAAATAGAGGGTCATATCACCCTTACCACACTATATATGTCCAATTTACATCATCTTCTCTCAACCACTTAAGAAAGGACCTAAAGATCACACCAAATTAAAACTGCCCAGCAAAAAAAATTAAAAATGTAATCGAGTAGAGAAAATGGTATTTTCGAATAAGCAATTTCCAACTGCATTACCGCTTCGATTCTTATTACAAAGCATGATACTAAAGTAAGTAGTTGAGTTTGAGTTTTAAATCTACTTCTATAACTGTCTATGTATATTGATGTTATTTGGAATGCTATTGGTAATGCAGGAGGTATAATAAGCAACCTGAAATGTATTGCATTTAGGGATGCAACATCGGTCTAAAAAACATCGCTGCTTCCAAGTATTGATATTTCCATGAGAAACATCGATGTAAAAAAACATCGTTAATGGAAACGAAACACCGGTGTGTTTCCGATATTTTTATTTTTACATAGTTGAATGATTATATATAAAGTTAGAATTAAGTCATCAAAATTGTATTTGCTTAATTATCTTTCTAAAAAAGTTTATATTTGGTTAATGAAAGAAATTTGATAGTCTAGTTCATTTTTGACTGAATTTTGTTGGAAAATTATTTTTTGTGCTCTAATTGAGCTGGCTGAAGCACTGATATCAATTGTTTCTATTCTGTATTGTTGTAATCCGTAAGGGTTCTAATGGTTTTAGGAGTCTTGCTTTGCACGTCTGCTTCTTCCAAATTCTGCCAATACAACTTTTGTAAATGAACCCAAAAATTGATTCTATCTTTTTCTTTAGGTGTATTTGGTTTTGTTGAAATATTCCCAAATTTTCCTCTTGACATTAAAAATATATACAACTATTATTGCCTGCAACTTTAATAGTAGATTAAACGTTAACAAACAGCAATTACTTTTCAAAGTCACAAGAACAATGAACCTCTTTCTTAAGTCAGATAAGTGCAAATATACATATAATAAATGAACAATGTCAATGTTTTAAGTTTATTACGTCGATGTATTGCCGATGCATCGTCACCTATTCTTCACGCTTCCTGCCTCTGTCATATACCGGATATAAAGTGCTTGCAGCCCTTCGAACCTCTTCTGCATTTTCGAGAGCCACTTTTTTAACTCGCGAACTACATTACTTCATGTAATTTATTATTAAATATGATAAAGATTACTTGTCTAGCCCTGTGAGCGATTAGAAATTGGAAAAAACTGTAGTGCCTACGGCTTATCAACCCATCGAGGATTAATATCAAATTCTTCTTTGTCATTTATGTATTGATTACTTCTTAGTGTTTGGGGTTTCATACTTTGCATTATGTAGTTTCGATACCTTTTTAGCTGCTTCATCTATAAGCATAGCTTCTGCTACATATTGTGCTATACCTGCTATAAACTCTAAAATAGTTTTTTCTAAAAATGGAGACCAAGGTATTCTTGGCTACTTTTCTGAGCTTTCTCACACATTGTCTGTCGATCTTAAAGTTAGGCTTGAAGTATTTTTTTACTTTGCCTAGAGTCTAGGCCCTAGACACTCCTACGTTGCATATTATTCTTTTAAATGTATTTGTGACATCAGCTGCTATAACCTTTGATAATACTGTCTCACTACCACCTTCCTATATTTTAAGGGTTTCTCTTTCTCCGCCAGATCTTATTTTTTTGGACTGCGAGTTCAAGGTTTATCAAAGCACAGTTTTATCGCTCTAATTAATAGCTTTGTTCGCATATATTTTTACCTCGTGCATATGTGGCTGTACTTGTACATTGATATATAGAAATAATCCTTTTAAACCAAATTCCTTGAAACTAAATTTCTTTTCCTTTTAATTTCTAAACGCTTGACCTGGTTACTGAGTAAATAGTCTACATATGCCACTTTAGTTTGAATGAAACAAAAACTTAAAATTAAGAATTGAAAAGATGTTATTTACTTTAATGTTGATTTAATATGTTTTCATTATTTATTTTTTTAAATAAAAATTCAATATTTTTCTTAACTTTCTTGAAAGTATATTGTCTTATATACTTATAAGTTGAAAAATATTTTGGTAACAGGCAGATCTCCAACGAATGTAAGGAGCCCTTCAAATTGCTCGAAACGTTATTAACCCATCTTTATGAGCAATTGTACCACTTGCTACATATTTTGGGTGATCACTCGTACTAATTTTGTTAGTACTTGTACTGTTTTTTCATTTTGTTTACTGAATCAAAATGTGTGTACTGGAATTTACTGATTATTTAGTAAAGTACTGATTGTACTGATTGTTTAAGATAATTTGTTATTTAAAATTTTTTTCCTAAAAAATGTTTTAAAGTTATAAAAAAACTAAAGATTGATTTGCTATAATCAACTTAGGAAGTAATTAAATCGTTTGCCATAGTTGATAACTATTAGTCTAAATAAAAGCCAAAAAACCCTATAAAAACAAAAGATGTATTGATTTCAAATTAGAAATAAGTGGTCACCCAATACATATTCCATAACCAATGCCTTGTGAAAAAAAAAACTTCTTGAACGGTCTCCAATACACAGAAAAAAATAAAAATCAATGTTGATTAAAAAATTTGTTGATTTGATTAAAAAAATGTTTAGATTACAACCTATTAAAAAATTCGCATATTTAATTAACAATTTATAATAACAAACGATTGAATCGAAATATAAACAAATCTGAAATTCACTACAGATAAGTTAATTTAAAAATATATATATTTTTTGTTTTTTTTCTTTCTTTATATTTTTTTTATTTGTTTGTGTTTATTCAGTTTAATTATTTATTATGTTTAATTCATATTTTTAAGTAAACACTACAAGCCTCAACAACGACTCGAACCATGGACCATTTGAATACATGGCGTTCGCTCTTTCCGCGCAGCCAACAAGGCATTCTATATTTTCAAGTGGCAAACTAAGTTTTATTTTCTTACCTCCGCATGAAAAAATTCAAATCCAGCAACTGAACTTGTAATTAAAAATTAAATTAAAAAACCATTAAAATTTTAATTGAGACAATTAAATTTTGAATTAAAAATAAAAAATTTTTTGGTTAATGAGTTAGTTGAAAACAATTTTAGAAATATTTTTTTCTGTTTATATAAGACCAAGAACGAAATGTTTTAAACATTATTAATTTGTTTAACAATCTTTTGCAATAGATTTTTGTCGCATAAACAAAACTACTTGTCACACTCAATGTAATCAGGTATCAAAGCCCGTGTGTGCCACTGCTAATCATTTTTTATATTCAATTATTAGGGCTGCGAGATTGAAAAAGGTATGTTTAATCAAAAAAAGAAAAATAATACAAAATCGCTACTATATGATTTTTTATCTACTCCCTTTTGGCAGCAACTACTAAGGTATCGCACAAGAAAATATTAAAGTATTAAATATAGTCCTTAGTGTTTGATACATTTCTTATGACGGAGTGCTGCTAAGACAATTAATTCAAGTTAATATTTACTTAATAAATGCTTATCCATTATAATAATTTTTGTAAACAATGTAAAACAAGATAAAGAGTAAATATTGCTGAACATAGTTTGGCATTATAACAAAATTTGCATAAACTGATGAGGGGTCCACTAATTTTCCGAAACTTTTGAGGCCCATAAAATAAAAATGGTCGTTAATCTCGCCAAACTGAGTAAAGAATCTTACTACATACCTTTTGATTGAAATAATAAACCTATACTATCTCGTCTGTGTATTGTTTTACTGTTGCACAGTGTTGTTAGAAAAACCAAAACTAATATTTGTCTAAAATGTTTCTGTTTTTTTAACAAAGAACTAAAAATTTGCATTATTTAGGTTATATTATGTATCTTAAGCAAATAATAATATTTTCCTATAAAAGCTCTGCTACGTTTTCAAATTCAAATTAGTTTGAAAATGTTGTGCATAAAGTTGTTCATCGTCATTGCCGTCGCCTTGTGCCTTATACCCGAGCGTTCTTTAGTAACTCGCCGATATCCTCTGTTTAGATTTTTCAATTGTACAAGATATTATGATCCTATTTTTATGACAAATGGTACCACATGTTATGTATTCACCAGTCAGTGCCATCTTGCAAGAAACTTATTTTTCGGCCTAAAAATAGCACATCCAAGTACATTTTTAATTGAAAATTTAAATCTTAAAAATATTAATTATTTTTCTAACAACTTTTGGCCATAGGTTTTAATCGCACTGACAGAAATACTTGTAAAACCCACTGCAATCACATATGTTCCCACGAATCAAAGCCTGTGTGCGCGACTCCTGATATTTTCAAAACATTTCAATTTTATGGTAATGAGTGTGAGCTAAAGGCGAGGGCCTGTGAAGCAGGAAAACGTAAGTTAAATTAGAAAAATATAAAATATATTTTAACTTTCGGAATTTATTTATTTACTTTTTGCAGCCATTATTAGAGTATACCCAAAAAAATGTTGGAGTATAGAATATGATTAAAGAGGAAAACATTGCAGTTTAAAATATGCTCTAATCGTTAGCATTGCCAAAAAATTAAATCAAAAATATGGTTTCTGTGAAAATATGTCAAAAAAATAAAAAAAATAAATAAATATACATATTTGCTTATGTTTGTATGTATGTATGTATGTAAGTATATGATGAATCATTTTTAAACCTACCTGAAGGAAACCTGTGGACATTAAATGTCTTAAAAGTTTTCTTTAGTTTTGTAGGCAACTGAACTGTCGACTTTTGCGTTATCTTTTGGAAATAAGACAACCGTTATTTGTTTATTCTTAATAACATGGTACACCTGCCTTCATTAATAAAAATTAATTCCTTCAAAACCGAAGTTAATACCTGAAAAAAGTTTTTTCCGGCCTGTATATTTCTTTTTATAATTGTTATTGCTGCAGAATATTTTTGGCCAATATAAAACCTTATTTTAGAAATGATTGCAACGAATTTTTTTCGGTTTTTGTTGACCCATTTCAAGGAAAGATTTATGTTTTATATTAAATTACGTAGAAAAAAAACACTGTTTTACACTCCTTCTTTCTTAAAAGAAATTAAACATGAAAAATTAAAAAAAAAAATTTTTGATCTTTATCGCAAGGAGAAATTGTAACTTTCTCCCAAATGTAATCAAAACCATGCAACAGAATAAGAATTTTAAAAACACGCAACAAATATTGTTCTCCCAAGTGTACACAGGATGCCACAAAATAAGTTTTAACAAATTGGAAGAAAAAAAAAGAAGCAAGAAAAGAGTATCAAAAGGCCACACACACACACACACACCTTTCTTGCATTATTGTTGTATTTTTTATGTTTCCGCCAGAAATCTCCAAAGAACAAAAATCAATAAAAATATTAATTTAAAAAGACGTTTTAAAGCATTAAATTTACTTAATACGGCCACATACTTATCAAATATTTCTGATCTTGGCACGGATTAAGTCCTGAATCAACCAGGCAATGTGTATACCCTTAATGCTAACTTAAATGCACGAGACTTCTTACTCTAAATGGTAACATACTTATACACCATCCAACTGTCAAAACACACTGTTGTTTTGTCAGGCATAGGGACATCATGTCAAGTCTAGGTTAATGAAGGAATGTAGGGAGGCCTTCGGTAGAGTTATGGATATCTTCAACAGCAGACTATGTTGGGATAAGCGGTTTGGCACTTGTATTGACAACAAGGAGAAAGCTGGAATACCACCAATAGGCCACTTTTATGAAAAGATTAGACTATTATGGACTGGGATGCTTAACATGACAAATCTGCAGTGAGAAAACTGGAGTGACTGTAGGGTAAATAGGGTTATTTTGGGCAGGACTGAGCTCAGCAGACACTCATTGGGATCATAACTGGTTACTCTCCCGTCAGGGCCAGGGCAAGCAGATGACATCGCGGAACTCCAGATTATTGCACGACGTATAAAGATGAGAAGGAGTTTAAGACGATAGAGCATGTAATCTGTTACTCCCCAAATTACAAAAATATAGTGTTAAGTGGTTTCGTAAAAGATTCCACGATCAACTGGAAAAAATCATTGGTTTCATTGTGAAAAAAAGTATCTAAAGGATAGGCTATCTGGATGGAGGTCAGTCAAGTGTACTTGAATATTTATTCGGTTTCTTATTTTTTTCAATTTTTTTTTTTTGAAGGGACTTATGGAACCCCAAGGAGATTTCCGAGTATGAGAGGAACACTCTTTGCTCATTACCCTTCGCAACATTATCTAACCTAACCTAACCTATCCAAACATAGAATGGCTCTGCTCGCTGATGCCACCTGCCTTAAATACTCTACTTGCACAGCCTGTAAACTCAGCTTACTCTGCCCTTAAAATGATGCTATAGAATTTACACAGTAAAGGAAAACTATGCCGTTACCATAACAGCGAGATTCTCTTTTGTCCCGGAACCTTCTGTGTTTCTTAAGCCTTCGTCATCAGCTCATGGCTACCCTCGACTTCACTAAGTTGGCTCTCAGTGCTTTGATAGCAGTCTGACTGTCCATAAAGATGGTCGCTCAGATCGTTGCCTTGTCGAATTAGTCCTGGAGTTTACACTATCCCATATATTCCAGCTTGAAATACACTGATTTAAACTAATGCTTCAAAGATGTCCGTTCCATCTCTCTCCATCAAATTGATTGTGATCATAATTATCTCTATCACCTTTAGATGTTTTCTCTTTTCCATTGACTAAACATAACTTGACATGTCCCGTTTAAAAACTTTCACCGTGCACCTGATTCTGAGTTTAAAAGCACGGCAACTACACTTTAGAGAGCTTCCATGATACAAATTAAATCACTTCTATGAACCTTATTTAACATCCTGTGGTGACAATACTTTCAGACAATATCACGCCAGATTAACCACCCACTGGTAGTTATAGGGGAAAAAATTATCTTTATAGTTTAAGGAGCTTTAAGGTTTGTTTAATGAAAGTCTCCTACTTTGTGCTTCTTGGTAGCTAGTACTAGCTCGGTATTTCTTGGACTTTCTCCGAGTCCATTGGAGTTGGCTGAGAATGTTGATTGCCCAACGCTCTCTGACCAGTAATATAATCTTTTCAAAGTGGGCCACAATTCTTTTTCCCTCCTCTTTAAAGGGCTTATAAATTTACTTGACAAATATAACTTTCGCTTGCGGTAAAATACAGGCGGCTACTCTCTCACCTGGGTACAGATTGATTATCCTGCTCTTTAGCATCATTTTATTTGCAGTCCATTAGACCATTAGCTGACACAATCATGAGAGACTACATGATAGAATTTTCCTCCTCTCTTAAATTTTATCGGCCCTTAAAATACCATTAAAAGCATTATCGTTTTGAAATAAGCTTATATCAAGAACTAAGTTGGAGTTTAGCGCTTCCACATATATATCAAAGCAAATATATTTTTTTTGGCTGGGAGTGTTCATCCGCCTGCATTTATAGTTTTTATTTTAATGTAAAAATGGGGATCTGAAGACTAAAAGTAATTCAGTAGCTCTTTATAAAACTACTACGATGAAAAAGTGTTTTTGTTTTTCAATGGATGAAGTATATGACTTTCAAAATATATGTATTGCCCAGATACAGGGGGACTTGGGGTAGTTATAAATTTAATCTTAAAATGCTTTGCAATTGGGTTATTGCTAAGCGTCCAGAAATTGAAATTAAAATGCCGAAAATGCCTCACCAGCTTTAGTCAAATTTATTCGTAACTTAAAGCTTTAACCTTAACCCAAACCTGTGTTTTTTATTGCAAAAACAAAATGTATAAAATTATTAAAACTAAAACGAGATAATTCAAATAACATATTGTCTTCTTTCCTTTAAAAGCTAAGATTTTATAAAACTCATATGTACTGCAATTCCCAATAAGAAATGTGCCGCCTTTCTTTTATGGCAACAACATGTTTTACCAACAACATGAATTATAGTTTAAATTATTTCTTATTGGTTTGTTGTTGTTGTTGTTGGTACAGTTTATTGACCTATGGGCAGATCTAACCCAATTTAAAAAGAAGGCTGTAAAAATATTTCGGATGAATATTGTAGTACATACCCAGCAAAAACTTGCATTATTTTGTAATGAGTTAAAATGCTAAAAATTCCGTATCGGCACCAGAGATCTGCAACGAACACTCATGAGATAAGTATACTCGAAATATGATTCATTATTTTGTTGATCTTAACGCTTTCTTACTTGTTGAAAAAACTTCACTACTCACACCCACTTTTAAGTTTAAGGTACTCACACCACTCATTTTCAGCAGTACGTATGACTCGGGTGATTGCCATCATCGTGTCGCTATGAGTGGATTGTTAAAAAAATCTAGACAATTTAAATTTTATAAAACAACAAAAAACAAAGTACCTGCTGTGCTGTCTGTTCAAGAGAACACACGCAGTTTTTTAATTTGATCCAAAAAATGTAGGCAAAGCAAACATTTAAAGGTTCAGTAATACGTGACATAACTATAACCACAGGAAACAGCTGTTCGAACCAAACTTATTGGCAACACTGTATTTAATTATAGGTGCCTTGCCATTAGGCCGTAACCATAACCATAGAAACCAATTGAAATTTGGTTTTTATGGCAACGGTTATGGTTATGGCAGGTGTAATTAAAGCTTTATTGTTGATATTTTTAAGCAAGCCACGTTAACAGTGATTTAATTAAACGCTAGAGTTCGTTAAAACAAAATTTGCATTTATTTATAAATTAAATAATTATGCTTGCAAAAATTGTATATAACATTGGATATTTTTCGCGGCTGAAAAATATATTGTTTTTGTTGTTGAATCAACTTACATCACTCTTATAATATGAGTATTTTCTTAAAAATATGAATCAATGTGGGTACTTTTGCGAATCAAAAAATATGGGACGGTATAAGTATGAGTGCGACGTAGTACTCTTGTTCTATGTGAGCTGTATTTATTAATCAACCTGGGGCCAAATCGTTACATTCGATTCGAATCGAAATTTAAAAATTCTTATAAGAATTTCTATAATAAAAGCATTGACAACTCGATAAATCGAGTGAATTTTCGATTCGAATCGAATGTGACGATTTGGCTCCTGGTTGAGAGTATGCGTACGTGAGCTCAGTCAAATTTTAATGACTTATACAAACTGTTACTTTAATATTATGATTCACTATGAATAGGGAAAAAATGACTCACAGCTGCCTTCTGTTCGGCACTACTTACTCATTAACATTTTAACTCATTTTTTAACATGTTGATGTTATTGGGGGCATGCTCGCTTACGAAATAAGCTATTACTCTACTAAAAGTAGCTTTTTACTATTAACGGCTCCAATAACTCATTGCTGCTTTTTAAACTTTCTTCTTAGATGTTTTGGGTAAAATTGCTCTAAAATAATAAACTAAAATAAGATAAAAAAATTCTAAAACTAAAACTATGTGGTTAAATTTAATGTGCTGTTTTTATAAGACAAGTAGTGATCGTCTGGGTGCGAATTATATGTATTTTGTTGTTGTAAACAAAAACAAAATACATATAATTCGTACCCAGACGATCACTACAACAAAATACATATAATTCGTACCCAGACGATCACTACTTGTCTTATAAAAACAGCACATAAGATAAGAATCAACTCATTACCTAACAACTACTAAGTAATGAAGACAATATGTAATAGTCATTGAAAATCTAGTTATTTTTTAATGACTAATCACCAGCAAATGTTTGCTGGGTACATACATAAGTAAATACTGCATTATACAAGTGGCGAAAGGTAAAATATAAAAAAAAATGTGCAAATAAAATGAAACTGTTTCAATTGTTGCCTTTTTTATTAAGGTAAAGATAAAGAATTTTTCAACTTGAGCTTATGAAGTTGTTGTTACTTTTAAAGTTTTTGTTTTGGTTAAATATGTATAAAAATCTCAAGTAGTGCCGTATACAAGTTTTTTTCTTTTGTTTTTTGCCAAATTTTACATGCAAGTTCTTTAGGGTGGCACAAATTTGTTTGGAGAATGAAATCAATAAACAAATGAATATTTTTGTGAAATTTTCAAAAAAAAATACTATATCCATTGAAATAACTTTTGCTTTTTTATACAAACATTGCATACAAATGAAGTTATTTTTAAAAGAAATCTATTATTATTGAATTTCTTCTTCTCTTTTCAAAATTATATTTGTTTCATTAACATATTAATGCCACTAGTGTTTGTTTAAATGAAACTAAAAATCTCATTTAAATGAGATGCCATTCACATTCGAGTCTTATTTATTAGATAAAACTTAAAAATTCCAATGCAAACCCGAATCTACGAACTGTCGTAATAAGATTTTCTCAAACTCCCATAAAATTTCATTAGTTTTACAACTCCATTCACTAAGAAGAAATGACAAATATTTTTTTCATGCGTGTTAATAAAGTTTTACAAGAAATTTTAATGTATTTTACATATTTTTTGTATGTATGTATGTATATATACATATATTGATGTATACATATGTTTTATATTATTGATTTTAGTGCTAAATAATTTAAAACCACTTTCAAAAAAAATTTTTTTGTTAAAACCTGTCAAACAAATTCCAGTCAAGTGAAAGTGTAAAACCTGTAGATTTCCCAATGTTCGAATCTAATTAGAACGAGATATCAACAAACACAATGGAAATATGATATTAATTTGTTTTATTTTTTTTCTCTGCACACTGCTGCAGAAAGAAAACATCTCTTTTGTTTTATATTTTTATTAACAAATGTCATGATGTTTTAATATGAATAAAGATGATATCAATTGGGTGAGGTCTTTCTTGTTAAACGTTTTTATTTGATTTTATTTTTTTTAATTCAACACATGTTTGTAATTATATGTTTAATTTGAAAAATCTTTATTAAGAAGTCTATCAATATCAGAGAAATTTGTACCCCATGGCTGACCAAAACCCTTATATTCATACATTTTATTGTTTGTATTTATTAAGGAAGTTGATAGGGAAAACCCGAATTCCGAAATTAAAAAAAAAATCCCAGTATCTCGAAATCCCGAAAAGACCGAATTCTAGGATTCTTTGAAACCAATCCCGAACGGTTTTCGTACTTTAAATAGTCCAATTACTTTATTTGACAAATTTCTATGGAATAATTGTCAAAAGTAAAAACTCACAGGTTTTCATTTACGTAGATCTATCTCGTTGATGCACCATTTTTGCTGGGGCTTGAAAGCGAATGTGCAAGATTGATATTTATAACAAGTCCGTACAATTTTATTGCGCTTAATTTGGCAAACGAACACTGTTAAATAAATTTAGATAATAACGAGGGCTAGTTAAAAATGGCATCTGCCACTTAATGCAATTTTTACAGGGTTTCCCATTGTTTTGTAAAAAAAAGCCATTTCTTATCTACCTTACCAAAAAATGCATTGTAGAGCCGTTTGATGTGATGATGAGCTTTGGTTGCTTATAATATAAATATTTTTGCGAATTAAATATTCATGAAAAATGTTTCCTACTATTGCTGCTGTCTTGCATGCTTGCAACGTCCCTGTTTTATAAAAAGACAACACACATTTCAAATGCTCTTCTTCATTTTTTATGTCCTTCACATAAGTGATAAGGGTATATATAAGTTTTTTATTCCGTTTGTAATTTCTTTATTATACATTTGAGACCCCATAAAGTATATATATTCTGGATTCTTATAGATAGGGAAGCCGATTTAGCGATGTCCGTCTGTCCGTGTTATGGTTGAAATCAACTTTCTGAAGCCCCCCGATATCGCATAGACCCGTAAGTTGTAGCAAACTGTCAGAGATAGTCGCGAAAAAATCGGTATTATAATTCAGCAAAATCGCCCGATAAATGACCGAGATATAATAAGCAAAAAACCAAGACTTCCTCCTTTTTTTTAGTCTACAACAACAACAACAACAAAGAACATACTTATGTATGTAATAATAAAAAACAACAAAAAAAACAGAATCAGTCATGTTGATATTATTGAACCACACCCAAAACGAAAATTTTATTAGTATTAGTATTCATACATATAACAGGGTTGCCATACAAAGCTTAATTTAAACATTTTTAAAATCGTTCCTACAGCTTCCAGGGTTCTCCTACAAAGGTAAAATGTAAGATTGACCTGAATTATTTTACCCATTCAAACATTTTTGTGGAACATAGATACTCTTTATCTCCAGCCCCTGACATGGTTGCGATACAAAATTTTAAAAAATAAGGTAAAAACCGGTACAACTTCCTTGGAGTCGCCCTTGGAGGAAAAAAAAGGAATGACAGACTTCCATTAGTTTTTCCTCCCAAACGTATTCCTAGAGTATACTTACTCCCTATCTCCACGCCCTAAGGGGGTTACCATACAATATTTACAGAAGTGATGTAAAAATGTCCACAACTTCCTCAGAGTCGGCCTTAGAGCAATAAAGTGTATGACCGACCCCCATTATTTTGCCCTCCCAAACATATGCTTAAAATATACTTGCCCCCTATCTCCTCGCCCTAAGGGCGTTGCCATACAAAATTTACAAAAATGATATGAAAATGCCCACAACTTCTTCAGAGTCGGCCCTAGAGCAATAAAGTGTACGACCGGCCCCCATTAGTTTCTTCTCCCAAATATATTTCTAGAATATACTTACCCCCTATCTCCGCGCACTAAGGGGGTTGCCATACAAAATTTCCAAAAATTAGGATAAATACCCCAACAACTTCCCCGTAGTCACCCGTGGAGCGTTAAAAAATGACACCGATCCCTATTTAAAAATAAAAAATATTTCATAAGTAAAAAAATGGATAAAAATAAAAAAAAAGTTTGGAATTTCGAAAGGCCAATGTGAAGGGTATATAAGATTCGGCACAGCCAAATACAGCGCTCTTACTTGTTAATTTATCCGAGCATCTTTGCAAGTAACGTACATGTGTTACCATGAAAAAAGTTCATATAAAACCTTATATTTTTTCGTTCTTTTGATTTAATTTTATTGAAATTTCAAGCAAAGAGTCTTTCTATAAAATTAAGTTTGAAAGTTATCTATAACGTGAGAAATAGTGTTAAAGATGCCAACAAAGAATATTTTATTAATAAAATTGTCAAACGAAATACAGGAAATACATTGACTAAAAATAAAAAATAACATATATTTTAGCATACTTATATGAAACAAATGCATGTGTTGAAAATTTGTCTCCAGATTCAAATCCATTTTAGTTTGCTCCAGTAACATCTACTGATATCGAAAAAATATTCTCTATGTATTCAACTGTTATATGTGACAATAGAAAATCATTTCTTTTTAAAAATATTTAATAACTCGGATAGGGGAAGACGGCCGCAATCGGATTCAGAGGTTTTGCGCTGCTTTCGGTTGCTGGGTTGCGATTAACACCGGTCGGTTGCATAGCCTTGGTCGGGTTAATGGTGGCGACGCTCGGGCGGCGGTGTCCTCAGGTGATGGCGGATCGGATTGTAGGACAGTTCGTATAATTCTCTTTCTTATTGCCTAAGATTTAAATAAGAACAAGGTTATTTAGTACTGAATCATGGGCGCTTTCATATAACCTGCTAAAGGTGCCTTTACATGGTAACACAAAGTATTTAGACTTTGTAGAATCAAAATATTATGAAATTCTCTCCGTGTTTAAGAAAAGATAATTAAAGTCTGTTTTAAGTTTAATTCATGTTCACACGGATGGTATTGGTTAAATTTAAAGCTGCTTTCATTGCTTGTTTTCTTTTGTGGCAACGGCATATGGTTTAAGCCCTACAATTTTTACAAAAACAACATAAAAAGCTTCTGTGTTGGTTTTGATTGTTTGTGTTTTGTTTTATAAAATGTAGCCACCTTCATTAGATTTTGCTAGTGGCGCTAATCTTTCACCCCTATGATGTGATGCAAATATGTATGTTTCTAAAATGGTTTAGAAAATAAACATCTACCGAACACTTGTCAAATTATGTCTCCGTAGTCTCTCCCCCTCAAAACATTATGCTTTTACATAATGAGAGTTAATAATATTCCACAAAATTTTTTTGCATGTCGTAATACATTTTTTACCATATAAAGGCACCTTAAATTAGTAGAGTGACAGCTTAGTATTAAGTACTTATTATATTTTACAAGCTTTAAATTACCTTTTTTCTTCTAAATGCTTTATGTTGCACCCTAATATCGACACATCTACGTATACAAATTTTGTGATACTTTGCGAGTTCCTTTTAAAACTTGGTTAAGTGCCTGTTGCATTTGACTTTGATACAAGGTCAATAACAATATAAAAGAAAAACAACAACTCTAACGAAATTTTCAAAAACAAGAAACAAAAAAAATTAATATGGCGAAAGTCGCCTTAATTCTGCCGGCATTAGCAAGGGAATTGCATTTGTGAGGCAATACTCGTAAATAAAACGAAACGAAAAGATGCGCGATGCAATATAGTTTCGGTGGCTGCTGTTGTCGCTGTTCACTTTAATAAAGATTTCAAAATTTATTGCTTTGAATTTTCCAAAAACACAAAAACAACAAAAGATATTGTTCTTAGTCACATGAAGGTTTCTGTTTAATTCAATTGCAGCTGCATAATTTCTTGCATAAAAAGAATTTTTATTAAATCTTTGGTTCAATGGTCGGTGGAATGAATGGATGGGTGGACGAACGTATGGGATGGTTGTTTTATTTTTTTGGTTGATTTCATTTCTTTATTAATTTTGCAAGAACATTAAAAACATAATGATTTGATTGCTTCCATAATGAAATGAAAAAAAAATATTTAAATTGATAAAATTGTTGTTAAAAAATGGTTGTTGTTGTTATGTTGGCATAATTGAAAACGTAAGTAGAAGAATATATTATTGGCTTCTTAAGTTGTTTGCTTTAAACACATACATATGTATGTATGTATGTATGTATGTATGTATGTATGTATTTATGTATGTATGTATGTATGTATGTATGTATGTACGTATGTATGTATGTATGTATGTATGTATGTATGTCTGTATGTATGTATGTATGTACATATGTATGTATGTATGTATGTATGTATGTATGTATGTATGTGTGTATGTATGTATTTATGTATGTATGTATGTATGTATGTACGTAAATAAAAAAAAAAGTAAGTACCTATGTGGGATACAAAATTAAACAATATTGTCTTCAATTCTTTATCTATATTTTATATTTTTTTGTTTATTTGCCTGTCTGTCTGTCTGTTTGCTTTTCTTCTTCAATACTATTTACCTGTTTATACAATTCCATCTCTTATTTGCACTTTCATTTTAGCCAAAAAGAAACACAAAATAACCATAATGATATTAACGAAAGTTTGAACTTTGGCTTAAGCAAATGAGCGTGTGAAGGAATACATAAATGAATGGAGCAGCTAATAAACATGAAATTATTTAAATTGTATTTAAATGCGTGAAACGTGGGGTCGGTTGCAAATTTTATACAATCAAATTAAGATATTTGTAAGTGCTTATATATGTTCTCCAATATTGATTTAATCGCTGCCACAATTAGTGGTCATTGCCTTGAAATATGACGGGGATATGGCTTTGAAAAACATCAGTTTTGTTGTTGCAGTGGTTGTCAGATTTTGTTGCTTCTAAAAACATTGTTTGCTGCATGAATAAGAGATTGAATATTTGAACAGCGTAAAACCTCGTTCCGTTCTATATTGCTAGGATAAGTATGCTTGCAGATTACAACAAGACCTTGTATTATCAAGCTTCTATCCTGCACTCAATAACACCTAAATCAACCATCATGAAACCGGCAGTCTAAACAGTATATAACACACAGAAAAAACTAAAAAATGTTTTCAATTACCAAAATGATTGAATCAATCAATAAAATGTTCAAATTTGCACCTATCGATAAAATGATTATATTAATTACCTAAATTGTAACAACTGAAAAATAGCGATTTTTTATCCAATTAAACATTTATAAGATTTAAATTACTGAAATAATCAAAATTTAAGCTTAGATCAATCACTTCAATTAATTTTAACGGACTTTTCTTTTGGTCTCCGATAGTCAAGTGTGTAGGTACGCCAGTCAACCAGGCAAGGGTATCGTGGGTTCGATTTCCGCCAGATACTCTGGTAAGAGTCAGATTCTCTTTTATCGCCTATATCCACTTTTTTATCTTCCTCTGCAAGCAGCACCTAGGGAAAGAACAAGCGGACCCAAGTGAGCTGTATTCTTTTCTTAACCGGCTGCTTGTTATACCTGACCTACCTATCAACTAGCCAAACCAGCCCATACATGGGAGTTGCATTCCCTTTTTGATCTGATTTAGGTGGTATAAATATCAAAGAGATAAGATTTTGTAGGCACTTGGATGCTTCTTTCGACAGCAGAGAAACGTGTTCTATCCAACAAACATTGCACTGAATTTTCATGCCCAGAACATCAAGAGTTTCTGTCTCCTCAACAGTTATACCATTAGTGTCAAAAGACAACATTAGGTCTTACGGGCATTAAAAAAGATCCAATTAGCATCAGATCATACTCTGCCTTATAGCTCCGATCTCCAAATAGCTACGCCTATAGTCAAATGAGTACGAATGGCATATGCCACTGTCGTCTCCTAAGGAATGGATAGAATTCAAGGTCTAACTTAGAAGGTCATTATTAAAGACAAGGAACGAATTAGGAAAAAGGACGGAACCTTGTGGTACCCCTGAATTGATTTTTAACTCATTAAAAGAGATTCCATCTCTAACAACATGAACAGTGCGATCTATGAGAAAACTCGATATAAATCGAGAAAGCTTTTAATCGATAACAAATGCCTAAGACATTTTTAAGGGGGCAGTAGGTTCCCCGTATAACATCGATAAAACTATTTTAACTACACGAGCTCGAATAAATATGTCTGGCATAGTCCCAGACATTTTAAAGGTCGGGCAGGGATTTGGTATCCTCCGGCAAATGACAAATGCCTGTATGTTGCTCCATTCACTATTTAATCAAGGTGATTGTGCGAGTCAAATACCTCAACATAACGAAATCCTCAAGGAATAACGCGGCCAAGAAGAATTGTGAACAATGAAATCACCAGCAGTAATGATTTCATTGTTCACACAATCTTCAAGGATTCTGGTCACGAAGTCAGAGAGGAATTCGAGGTCACTCGTAGGGATATCTCTTTCGCCGTTTTAGCTTTTGTAAAGAAGTACGAAATACAGACTGTCCGGCCTGATTACCATTCCCGGACTTTTGAGTCGAAACTGGAAGTGGTTTCGGCCACGAGGGGTTACCAGTCCTTGAACTATTTGGAGTTCAACTGGAAGTAGCCTTGGCTTGACCTTGGCCACGAGGCCTGACCAGAAGCTTGTCATTCTAAATCTGGTACCACGGGTGTCAGGAGCCCCTAGAACCTCGGTTCTAGCCTGACAACGGTAAAGGCCCCTTTTGGGAGCAACGTGGTGTTTGTGGTTTATACCCAAGTCGCGGGGAGAGCTTCTGCCCGATGTGGAGTTGCATTGCAAATGGGTGCCGTGACCCATAGATCGATAGGAGCTTAGATAGGCTCCGCTCTTCACCAAGGGGGAAGGCATAACCAAATGTATGTCTTCGAATTGGTACTAATGGGTGATAATTTGTCATGTTGGCAAAGTATCATCCATGGGGGCGCTGGTCGACGCATTGTATTCACCTTGTGTTGAGGGCACTGTGAGACTGGGCCAACGCAGCAGGTATCTACATGAATCTTCGAAACTCTGTCCGGCCTGATTTTGAACATCGAGCCGATGGAGACATGCATATGAGGGCATAAACAGAAAAAAAAATCGTTCTTAGTCCACATATGCTACAAAGAACTTGATAATTTTACAGTTAAGAAAAATTTATTGCCTTATTTTCAAAAAACAATGATTTGCATCTTAATTCGAATAGTGTAAAAAACCTTTAAAAACTAAGTTGGCAACGCCTCTATAAAATACAAGAAATAAAAATAACAGCGTGGGATTGTGTGGCGATATTACGATAACAAATTCAAAAAGGAAATAAAAATGTAGCCGGCACGTGTAACAAATTCATAAACACTCCCTCCCACATGTGTTTGTGGGAACATGCTGCAAAACTCCTCCCTCCATTTACCCCACTGCTGTTCAAACCATTTTTGTTTGTTGTTTCAAGTAAAACTTCAAACAAACCTACAAATAGTACAAATAACAAATTTAAGTAATAGAAATTTAACTGCTTTCTTTTTTAAATTCCTTATCTTTTGTTCTCCTTAAACATTTAAAAATAAAAAATTCAAAAAATATTTCTCTTGGCCAGTACTCCACCTTAAGTCTAATAATACTCTACATTTAAATATGAATGTAAATGAAGTCTTTACTTTATTTGCAATTTTTTTCTTTTCTCTTATTGTGTTAATAGTTTTCGTTTTCAATTTATAAAACTACTTTTTTTTTTTTAAAAATACAACTCAAACTGTGTAGTTGTCTGAAAGTGTTTTAAAAATTAAAAACGTGTTTAACGGCCTGCTTTGTTGGTTTTATTATGTCGTCGCGGTTTCTTTGCAAATTATCATCTGCATTAAGTTTCTCATCAACGCTGTCAACTTTTATTAAACTTAATAAAAAAAAAAACTTTTTGCAATTGCCAAAAAAAACAAAAAACACTCTTTAACTACTTTTTATTATTGTTTTTTTTTCTACACAAAATTGAAAGAGTAATTTACACATTTATTTTTTTTAATGTCTTTGAATCAAAATATTTATTAAAACCCCAAAAGAGTTAAACGAAACCTTAATGGTACAATTTATATCATGAATAAGATTATTATTAAATAATAAATGCAGGAAGTATTAATATAATTTTTAAAGCTTTAATTTTGTAAATTATATAAAAGTGTCTGCAAATTTAATTTAAAAAACTTTTTGAGGGTAAAACTATCTAAAGCAATTGTCTGACATCGTAAAGTTTCTCCAAGATTTAGTAGTGACTTTCCCATATTTTAAATTTATTTTTTTTTTTAAATTTTTGTTTGCCAAATGTACATTTGTTTGTATTTCTATAAATATGCTCCAAATTTCTTTTTCTTTTAATCATCGCCATAACTTTAAAATTCCAAATACAAATTAATGCAATGTTACACCTGTTTGTATTGGTTAAAAAGAAATGTTTAATTTATTTAAATATTTAGTTAAAATTGTCACTTAAGTAACTAACAATAACCTAATTAATGAGTCATCGTATTCTACAGACGTTGCAGTTAACAAAACCCTTTTTTTAATCTTTTGAAGTACATTTGTCTTTTGTTAATTTTATCCGGTTTTTTGTTCATAAAAATAAATTTTTTTAATTTTCAATTGTTGTAAATACTTTCTTGAGGTACTTATGTAAGCAAACAAATTAGCTGGCTGTTGTTACATTTGAAAAGCATTTTAGAAAGAAAAAAATGAATCCAAAAGCTTAAGATAAAAGTGTGCCCAGAAGTGTTAAAGGTTTTTATATCATAGTCATTTTGAAGAGTATCTACTCGATAAGCGATCGACCATTTTGTGTAAAACCAAATAAACAATTTTATAGGAGTTTTGAAAAAAAATTTTTGGAAAAACTCCTTCTACTTTCAATTAAAAAAAATATGCTATTGGACAAATATTTATTTGGATTTTTTTTGTTTGACAAAAAAATCAGTAATTTTGTTTGTGTGTAAAGTCTCATCTACTATGAAAAAACGAAGAAAAGGGTTAATGAACTATACCTAAAGCTAACGACCCCCGCAAATCCTATATATAGAGAAGGTCCTGTGATCGCACTCCGCTTGAAAAGTACAAACCCGACTTCACTGCTTTACAAGAAGTGCAATGGAAAAGGAAAGGCCTCACAACTATACCAAAAGTTGTCGCGCTGTTTTATAGGGCGTTTGACTCGTGGATTTGTGGTGAGCCCAAAACTCAAACACCTCATCTCCCTATTTACTCCGGTGGATGTTAGGAAAGCCATAGTTCGTATAAAAGCCAAATTGTTTAACATCAGTCTTATATGTTCCCATGCCCCGACTAAAGGCAACGACGAACATACCTGTGCCTGGGAAAAGCATATGACCGCTGTTCCAACCATGATATTCAAATTGTTCTAAGGAACTTTAATTTGAAAATTGAAAGGGAAATTTAGCCTCCACGATAAAGGAATGAGGCTGGCAGACTTCACCGCGACAAAGGATATGGAAGCTGGCAGCCCCAGCTTTCGACATCTTAATATACATTAAGCTACCAGATCAAACAAAGAGAAACCAGATTGATTATATAAAGATAGACGGAAGGTATTCATATAGTCTGTAAGACCTATGATCGGGAGATGGACTCCGATAATTACCTTGTGACAGCAATATTTCGCATCCGACTAATTGTAGGAAAAAACGTACGAGTTGACACAGCACGGAAGCTTGATGTCAAAAATCTGCAGGCGCGACAGACCGCAACGGCTTACTTTGCTTGACTTATTAAACAGATTAAAGAAACCACTTTTTGTACGGATAATGTTTCAGTGTAATAGCAAAGCATTATTCACAACATGGAAAAACCCGCAATATCCATTCTTGGTTAGTGGAAGCCTTCCCCCAAGAAGCCCATGGTACGACGAGAAATCTCATAATGCTATTGAATGAAGAATTCGGTATACAGAGCAACCTTGCAGTCAGTAGCAAAAAGTCTTACAAAGGGGAGGTTTCAAAGAAAAGTAAGGAGAAGAAACATCTATGCTGAAGAAGTAAGAGAGAAATTGAAAGGCTTTAGTGTGATCCTTTTAAGATGTTCAGGAGTCAAAAATAAGTTTAAAAATTTTACCAAAAAGTGAAACTGATGGTTACTGATACACAAATTGTACTAAGGATATGGAGAGAAACTTAGGGTGCCCCGGTAGGTCAGTGGTAAGTGCACGAGTCTACCAGTCTGGGGGTTGTGGGTTCGATTCCCACCAGAGACCCTGGTAAGTCTGCTTCATTCTTCTGTTCTTTCTTTCTTTCTTATCTATCCTTCTCTAAATTTATTCTTTCCTTTCGTCTCTACCTATTCTATCTGCCTCTCCAGGTAACACAAAGGGACCGAATTAAGCGGACCCAAGTGAGCTGTATCCTTTCCTTCAACGGCTGCCTGTTCTACCTAACCTAACCTACCTATGGAGAGAAGCTTTTTTACAACGGTCGGTATCCGATAGTAGCGAAAAGGAAGATACTACAGAACCAAACCTAAAAGACGGTATTGATCGTACACCGCTAAAACATAATAAGACCAAAATAGCAGTTATCCGGCTTACGAATAATAAGGAAGCAGAAACCGATGGGTTTGAGAGCTGAATAGTTTAGGAACGGAGGCAACACGCTGATAAGACTTATGCGTTAACTTGCTTATACAAACTAACAACAAGAGCGCATACACGAGATTGTAATCTTTTTGAAATTCTAAAGGTTACACGAGCGGCAAATGTGAATAGAACTGGCATAATGTTACTTGCAAACAGCATATGTTACTTGCTTATACCGACGATATTGACATCATGGAGCGAACATTGCGAGCAGTAACTTCCACCTTCAAAAGAATCAATAAAGAATCTGGCAAAGTTGGTCTGGCAGTAAATAAAGGTAAAACCAAGTAAATGGTATTAACACACAAGACGTCTAGTAGACGTCAACAACTTTGAGATAAGCAGCGGTCTCATCTACTTTTGGTACTGATTAAATGAAAACTCTATCATTGTATACGCCAAATATAACTTAGCAACCAATTAGTCACAATATTTTGGTTTCATATTCTACAATCGCCACAGTTTTTTTATATTTATAGACACCCACCGGAGGGAAGGTTACCGTTAAATCGACTCGATAGGTTTTTCAAATAAACCATTTGTACCAAAATCAAATTTGGCAATAAAGCGAATGTGTAATATGTCTGATCTGATAATTTAAAATTAATGTAAATGCGTACCGAGTTTAATACTTTTTAAATATCCAATTCGTCCCCTTTGATCAAATTAGTTTTCTTGTCATTAAATGTTACATAAATGACACAACTAACACATGACCCACACATTCGTATTTAACACATGTTCAAGCATATATTTGTTAAAATGCTTTAAGGTATTCATGTTTAAATATAAATAATTCATCTACATTAGAGTATTAAAATTGTTTCTTTATTTTATTTAAAGTCATAAATTACATTCAATGAATTAAGTCTTTCTTTTTGCTTTTACTGATAGTTAAAAGGTACATAATTTCAAATGGAAATGATTTTGTAATATTTAGTCAATTTATTTTATAACAAAATTCAAATAATTTACACGTAACAAGGTCAAACATGTTAATGAACTCTTTTATAACAAAAGTAAAAATATTTGCAAAAGCATGTTTTAAGAATTTTAAGAGTTATGGATAAGAAAAAGGAAATATTTTGTAATTATTTTCAGTATAAATTTGTACTTTTATTGAGTATTGTCATTATAAACCCTCACTTGGAGGTAGCCCCATAAAATCGGACGATTTCGGTTCCCATGGCATGCCCCTTAAGCGACTGATCAGTTTTTGGGGAAAATGTTTACGAAGCAAATACATCAAAGCTCTGGCTGTGTGTGCAGTCGCCCCATCCTGTTGAAACCACGTGTGTGAAGAGTACGATGGATGATCTCGCAGATTTGGCAAAAAAAAAAATCCGTAATTATACGTCAATAATTTTCACCGTTAACATTTGTTGCCTGGTCCCGAGAATTTTCGAAAAAAAATGGTCCATTTATCTCATGCGTGGATAAGGTACACCAAACAGTTATCTTGGGGCAATGCAATGGGTTTTGATGTTTCAATCGAGGGTTTCGGGTTCTTGGAGAAAAGTAACAGCGGTTTTGCTCTTTGACGTGATCGTTTAAGTAAAAATCAGTCTCGTCGCTCCAAAAAATGGGATTAATTGTGCAAAACGCTCCAAAATCATTTCACAAAATTTTTTTCGTGAATAAAAGTCGCTTTCTTTAAGTTCTTGCACGATTTGAAATTTAAAAGTAGGAAACTTGAGCTCCTTTTTTAAAATTTAAAAAAAAATTACTCTTGGAGGCCAAAGTGAAGGGTTTCTTTTCCGTATTAAAAGCCGCAGATATTTTCGGGAGTATTTAAAGATTAACTAGGCCCTTGCCTCGAGATATTCATAGCTGAAGCATATGCACGGAACCTCTGCACCCACAAACAAATTAAATTTGCACTCGGTCGATGACGTTTTCGCCGAAACCCGAACTTTAAACAAAATTGTCGACGAACAATTACGTAAAAATCATTACTATTAAAAAATGTTTCTACAGCGAACGTGCAATGCTCTCTCGATCACTGCTCGATCGTGACTGACAAATCCGCACAATCGATAATTCTAACGGTGCCACCCTCTTGGTGGTTTGTTACTTTTTGAAATAATCGTTTTTCAAAATATAAATTTGCCACCAGACACCCTGTTTTATGCAGGGTTTTCTTCTCTGAATATTTTGTAGGTTAAATTCATATATGCATGGCTTAGAGTTTAGTATGTCTTGTAAAAAGTGGTTACTTTTAACTACCCAATACTATTTGATACTTTTTCAACCGAGTACTCGAAACTATTAAATACTTAAGCGCGCTCTGTATACAAAACTAAAAACGCGAATATATACACAAAAAGGAAGTTGTGAATTTAACGATCATGTACAGTTATGTATAAAATAAAATTAAATAAACAAATAAAAGTCAAAAATTAAAGCAAAAATATAAATTTTACATAATTCTTTAATTTTTTCACACAGTGTGGTATTAGAATAATATGTTTTTATACTACAAAATACAACTCTAAAATTACTGAGTACTTACTTTAAAGTATTATGTACCAGGAGAAATACAAGGTAATGAGTACTTAAATACTCAATACTTTTACAACACTATTATGTACTGCACATGATTTTATTGTATATTTGAATTGTTACAGTTGCTATTATCACATACTTTTAAACTTTTATATTTTTGCTGGTTTTGTTATCGGGTACTCAATAATTATATTGTTATTATTTTAAATATTATTAACAAAATGTACTACTTTTGTACAAACACGTGTATTTTTGCGCGTTTTCACTTTTTTTTATAATTAATTTAATTTTTTGTAGCCTTTTTTATGCAAAACGAACAAAACAAAAGCGATTTAAGAGTGAAACGCTTTTTTGGCATTTGTCCATCAAGTAACTATACATTTGTATGTACAATTGTATGTAATTTACTTGCTGTCGGTAGTGGTTCATTTTTATTTAGACAATCAAACATCATCTGCATAAATGATTTCTGCTTTAAAATTGTAGCAAAAATTTGTTTATGCCGCAAAATAATTGTTTTTATATTTATTAAACAGACAGATACGAAGGAAATGGATTTGCTTGATTTACATATATTTTGAAATTTGAATTAGCGTTTTAAATGCAGTTTAAAAGATAACACTTGTTAAAATTATTTCAAACTTGGAGAGAAATTATCTGAAAAAGAAAAGTTAGTTTTGATTTACATAAAAGTAATTCCATTATGACAGAAGGGGCCATTTTACGAAAATTTGTCATAAAAAAGGTGATAATTTTCAGGAATAGCCAGACCTTAAGCACTAAGTAATAGGTTGACATTGAAAGAACTGGACATCTGTCAGAACGACCACTGAAAAACTGTGACAGTTGTGACTTTACAAATTGGAGCCTAAAAGAATTTTAATTTTTGAGATCGTATTTTGTAAAATATTCTTACGTAAATAAATCTTCATTTAATATTTTTTGGAGGGTTGTAATCGTTTGTGTTTACATAAAGCAACAATTTAAAAAAATGAAAATGTGACGGGTGTAACACCCGTATGAAAATTGCAAAAACAAAAAGTACATTATTAATTTTATGATGATTTTATACTTTTGTTTAATTAATAAAAAATGTAAATCACTTGTTTTATCTTTTTCCACCCAAAGATTTCCTTCTACTTATATATGTTTTAACTTGATTTTTGGAATATTTATCCTAAGCCCTCATACGGACATCCGGATGTATGTACTGTTTTCCAGGCGGATATTCTGGCGATGGTGAGGGAAGCGAAGTAATTAGAGAGAAATACAGAAGGGAAACAGGATGTGATAACCCATGTCGACCATCAGGCCGCGCTTAAAGCTCTATAGCGGCACTAAGATGAGTCTAGACCTGCGAACGACTGTAAACTTGCTTTTAGCAAGATCGTGGCAACATGCAATGTAAGACTTTGTTGGGTACCAGGTTATTGTTACTTTGCCGATGAGCTCGCGAGAGATAAAACGGCCAATGCAGTTTTGTAAGAGCATGATTCCTGAACAAAGTACCCAAATAGACTGTTTGCAAGATAAAAAGGATATTAAATCAATTCTCAAAGATTGTAGAAGACATTTGCGGTGTATATTTGTGACGGTGATATTCAATGTGATAGGCGGATAGGAATACTCCAGGGTTTTTCCGGTTGTGTGAGGACGAGGAGGAAATAGAGACTATGAAACACCTTATCTGCCACTGCCCAAGACTGCAAATCCGCCGAAAGAGTGGGCTTAGAGGGCGCTTGTACAATGAACTTAGTGAAGTCTTTCGTCGAAGGCTAGGGGACATCATAGAACTCTTCAAGGTCGTGGTTGATGGGTAACAAGCAGCTTTTCACAGGTCTTAGGCGTTGCGCATGATTCGATGGAAACTTACTTTTTTTTCTCTCTCCTTTCTGTCTACAGCGTCTTGTTGTTCTTTCCCTGCGGAAAATGTGTCTCAATTGCTCGTCCTGTTACAGGTACAAAACATGAATTGGACAAAAGTTACAAGTAAGTATTGCTCGTGATCGACTAAAAAGGCACACATAAAGTAACTGGTTAAAAGGTGTTAAAGAAGTTAGGGATAAATAGAAATACTGGTCCGTATACACAAACATAGATCTATTTATACACAGACACACACACGCGTGTAAATACAAACAAGGTAGCTTGAACAGGATCTTAAACAATAGCTGCAAAAGTTGCTTATAAAGATTGGCCCGTTTGGAGGTATAAAGTTTTGAACCAATTGCCCCCTCCAATGACAACGCAATGAAAAGTGACAAGCTCCCTTCAAATAAAATGCAAGAACTAGAACCAGTCCCTACCCTAAGGAGCCGTTCACGTCAATAGTCTTAGACCAGTCTAGTTCCCCGTAGAGTTTTTCTACTTTTTGAAGGAACTTACAATAAGCGTAAAATAGCAAATATTTTTCATCACAGCCAAAAGAAGGATGAAAAAAAGAGGACAATATTTTATACGTCAGCACATGAATGCGTCTTGCATCCAATGGAAAAAAAGTAAAAAATGTCAAGTAAAGGAGAAAATAAATAATAAGTCTAAAATGAAGGAAAGAGATAGTCTAAGACACAAAAAAATTATCAATTCAAGTACCCTTTTAAAACCCCCCTCTCTATTTGCTATTCCCTAGCCACAAGAAAAATCAATCAAACGCATATACTTAGAAAGGAGGCCTTCATTTCACTGACTCCTTAAAAATAACACACAAGTTGTTCACGTGGTCAATGCATAGACTTCTACCTCTAAACACTCATTATTTTTGCCACAAGTTAGGTTCTAGGGGAGGGTGCCCTGGTAGGTCAGTGGTAAGTGCACGAGTCTACCAGTCAGGGGGTTGTGGGTTCGATTCCCACTAGAGACCCTGGTAAGTCTGCTTCATTCTTCTGTTCTTTTTTTTCTTTCTTATCTATCCTTCTCTAAATTTATTCTTTCCTATAACACAAAGGGACCGAACTAAGCGGACCCAAGTGAGCTGTATCCTTTCCTTCAACGGCTGCCTGTTCTACCTAACCTAATCTAGGTTCTAGGGACTATGACAGCCTATTGTTGATTATATGGTCTAATATTTTGTTGGTCCTGTTGGACAGAGTTATTCCTTTCCAGTTCTTGCATTGCCAAAAGCTACTTTTTTGTGAAGAAGAATAGCGGTGCTTTTGTTAAACATGTGGCTGACTTTCAGTTGCCCGGAATTCGCGTGCCTTTGGTAGTTTTAGGGCAATGCTGTCAAGCCCAGGGGCCTTGTTAGGCCTAAGCGACTAAATACTGTTAAAAAAATAGTTGAACTTTTATGAAATTTTTAACTGAATGTGGATCCGTTAAAAAACATAAAATTCAAAAATGTCGAGTTAAAACCTATAGACTGCACCATTTAGTTTACAAATTGGCGAATGAAGAATAATATTTCATTGCATTAGTTGCTTAATTTTTACAATTGAGAATGGCCTAAATACTCATACAAGTGCACCCAACCCATAATTTATAGAAAATTGTTTCCACTTAACCACGAATTACACTTGCCGGCTGACCGCATAGCTTTAGCTGGGGAGCGGTGTGTCAGCCAATGTGTGTCTGTGTGTGTGTTATAACACAACATTGCAGATTGGTTTGGTTTATACACAGCATTCGGCAGCATTTGCTTAAGCCATGGATGATTTATAGTGCGTTCCTTTATTTTGACAATAAACAATGGAAAAGAGGTGAAGTTTATGACCACGCAAGTTGTTTGTAAGTAGTAACATCTTGTTATTTGTTTTCTTCCCCCTTATACTCAGTTTGTAGTTTTATTTTTTTGGAATGGCTACAGCAGCAATTGCAATATGCCGAATTCAAAGTTACTAGTAACCATATATCTAAAATTAAATAAAGATAAATTAAAGTATTACTTGAATTATTAGGTAAAAAAACATAGTTGTCCAATTGCTTCTTGAAGAACATTTGATTTCGATATCTGTTATAGTTTCCGAGATATAGCGCATAAAATGTTTCATCAAATTTGTGCAATTGAAGAAAAAATACCACTTCCCCTGATCCTATCTGAAAAAAAAAACTTTTTCATTATTGAGATCCCTACTCTAAGAGAGTCTGTGCCAAGTTTTGTGGCAAGAGTGAATATACTTACTGAGATAAATAGGGATATATGGAGGGATTTTGTCCTTAAAAAATGGGTTGTTTTGAGTTTTGGCTTGTATTTCGGTCAATAGTAAACCGATTTTGCTGATTTTAAATAGCGATTGTCTCCAGGATATTTCTAATAGTTTGACACCATTAACTGGTCTGTATCTTTTTATTTGACTCCGGAAACTTGATTTCAACAGACGGACAGACGGGCATGGCTATATCAACTTCCCTATCTATAAGGATCCAGAATATACATAAATACTTTAAGGGGTCGCAGATGGATAATAAAGAAATTACAAACGGAATGACAAACTGATATATACCCTTATCACTATGTGAAGGGTATAAAAAGGCTTTAGCCAAAACTGCAGCTTTTTTTAAAAAAATTGTAAACAATTAAAATTTTAATAGCGAGAATAAAATTTTTAATTAAAAATCAAAAATTTTTTTAATGAGTTAATTAAAAAAAAAAATTGCTAATAATTTTTCTGTGAATATGCTAAAGCTTTTTGTTAATTAAATTCAGCAAAATTCTATGTATTACTCTGAGGAAAAAAATTTTTAAAAAATTTTAAAGCTACAAAAAAAATAGTCCTAAATTTTTTTTTGCATCAAAAGTTGTTGCCTACATTGACTTCGACCTTTACCCATTACTCTTAAATCATATAAATTTTTAGTTTTAGTTTGAGAAATGCAAATACTATTGCATTTAATAACAATAATAATGTTTGAAAATTTTACAGGAGAATGAATAAAGAAATAGGAAATAAATTAATGCAAATAACAGACACACATACACACACCCAGGCCCATTAACTCAGTGTAAGGAAAACAATTGGAATCGACACGCTAACCAAACTGTAAAATGAACAAATAAACAAGAAATAAGTCAAACATGCAAAGTCCATATATACCGGATAAAGTTGGTTAAATGACTTGACTGCATTCATGTGACATTAACTGTCATTGCAACAAATGAAGCTAAAGTAGAAAGAGAAAATGCATTCTTTTATTTCAATACCTTACAACAACAATAAACATGTAGAATTTCAATATTTGCTTAAAGTAAAAAGAAAATAGACAAACAAGCAAAAAAAAGGATTTGAAAAAAAATCCCTACTTTTTCCGAACAATTACAATTGAGAATATTTGTTGTTAAAATCATTTTTTTTTAATTTTTTCTAAATTAATCAACATAAGTACCTAAATATATTGCTTTGTTTTTGTTTTAAATATAATTATATTGTATTATCAAAGTTCTAGTCAGGTAAAAAAGTTTCTTTGTGAGATTTCCCTTTAGCATCTGATTAAGGGTAAACCAATCTTTTGGGCAAAAAAAAATATTGTTGAAATCGTTCGTTAGAAAAATCTCAGGAACAATTGAAAATTCTTCCAAAACAACCTGAAAAAATTTTTCTAGCCAAAGAGAGAAACATATCTATTGAAACACACACACACACACACTTTTAAATTCAAGCAACGATAACATAACAGGGCATATGATGTCAATACCGACAAGTGCTTTACAACAAACACCAACTATTTGTTGATTGTTGCTGATTGCTGGTGCTGCTGCATAATTTCTTAATGAATAGTTTTATTAAGCATCAGCATGTTTTAGCTATGAGAATTGCTGTGCATGTCTTAAAAGTCTTTTTAAATAGTAACTGGAATCTATTTAATCTGGAGAAAATTAAAGTTGCGGCTTAACATACTTAATTAAAATGGAACTAAACAAATATTTGGGAAAAAAGTATTTTAAATATTTTTGAATTAATGAATATCATTTGCATCTTTTTTAACTGTTTGCAAAATTTTTTATTAAATTAGTTTCCTTAGGTTTTATAAACAAGTAGGGTGTTTACGTATTATTTACATTAATAAATAAATAAGAAGTGCACAATATGGATATTGAACAAAATATTGTTGTACGTACGTTTTTTAACAAATATTGCAGGGACTGTAAAATTTATTACATAAAAATAAATTTTCTAAAAATAATTATTATTTTTGGACTTTTATATTTTGTTTTTGTGTCAAAAGTAGTTATCTTTTTTATTTTTATATAATTTTTTCCAGAAATTATTATTATTTTGAAATTTTTATAAAAATCAATTATGATAACAATAATCGTTATTATTTTTATTTTTATACTAACAAATCATATGTATAACAATTGTTTCAGAAATAATAAAAAAAATTAGTATTTATGCAAAAAATAAAAAATTATCATTTTTTAAATTAAAAATCAAACATTTAAAAATCCCTTGATATTCAAAAATCCTACTTCACGCTACTTTCCCATGTTTCCTTGTGTATATCCTTTTTTCATTAAGAGGTCGAAAATAATTTTATATTCAGTCCCTAAAATATTTGCGCTTTTTCCAGCCTCTGTTGTATCGTTGTAGCAATGTATGTACATATATCGTAAAATTTTCCAATCCTTTTTTTGTTTTCAAAAATATTTGTTTGAAAAAAAGTTGTTTTACAATATACAACTATAGAGCAAATTGGCCAACTGTTTTTGGATTAAAAAAATTTGTTTAAATATACACACTTATTTTGAAATAATATAAAAATATTGCAATAAGTTATTACTACAATTTAATGTTTGACTTAATTTACTTTGATAGTAACTCATGCATTCCCTGCATTTTATGGCAAAGTAAACCAAAAATGGCTTTTTTACAAATTAATGAAAAAATGTCATTTAGTGGCATATGCCATTTTATCTTGCCCTAAAAATTACCGATATTTTATTAAGTCACCATTGCTTTTTAAAAGCTAAAATTATTTTAACTTGACAGTTAGATACAAATAAAGTTTTGGTATGTATTCAAAATTTTGCATCTAAGGGGTAGAAAAGAGTACGAATTATATTTTAATATATTTTAGGCCCATTTTGCAACTTCTTAACTAATTAAGATAGAACCATTGTTTTAATTGCGTTTGACAAGTCTGGAAAAATATAAAGACGTTTTTGACAATTTTTAGAAAGTTGACCCAAGCCAATCTTAAATACCATTTACATTGTTGCTATTGTAATCTAATCACTTGGTCCTGCTAAATTCTTTTCATACCGTAAATATTATAATAAAATTGGCAGGGTTGTATGGGAGTTACCTTGTTTATAGTAGGTTTAAAGGCTGTTACAGTTTTCAAAATATAGCGTTTTAAAAAATTTCATAAAAATGGCTTGTTTTTAAAATAGCAACCGCTCTCCAAAAAAAACTTTTTTTTAATATAAACATCGTTATAGTTATTTTGTAATAAATTCGAAATCAGAAGCTGTTATAGTTTCCAGAATTAAGAATATCAAAAATTTCAAAAAAAGTATTCGTTTTTATGAAGGCTACTGCTCCCCTTGCTCCTTTCAAACTAATTGTTCACCCAAAAAAAAACCTCATACTAGAAATTCTCTGTGACAAGTTTTAGTTTGACAGCAGTTAAAAGTTTTCGTTTCATAGCGCATCGAAATTGCATAACTTTATGCAATTCAAGGAAAGCTTCCACTTTCCTTGTTCCTACCCAAAAGCATTTTTTTTCCAATTAAGCCGTCCTAACTCCCGGTTGATAAGTTACTGATGGAAGAGGAGGGTCCTCGGGCAAACTTCCATCAGCGCAAGTGCCAATCTCTACCTCCTCGTAGTATCAGCCGGGCAACTTTCAGTTTACTGGAAGGCCAAAAGGCATGGCTAAGTTAAAACAACCTCTCTTGGGCTTAATATGATCACGTGGTTATCTACTGGTCAAGCTTGAGGCAGGTTGTCCTTGTTGACGCTGTGACGTATTAGCTTGCCAATAACTGAAACAGCAATACAAGGTTTAAATGGTACCAATACCTTATCTATGTTGAATAGAATTTGGTAGGAATTGATGGAGGTCGATTTCCGAGGCTGACCAGAGTCCTATCTGGTACCATAGGAATCAGAAAAGCCCCTGTGTACTTATGTGTTGCATGGTCTGATTATTGGTGAGGTCTCCTTCTCCCAGTTGTCCCGCTTGGGGATAACCCAACTGGGAACGAGAGTTCATATACTGGGGTCCGTCTTGTGCGGGACCCAGAGTGATCGCGTAAGCAATCGTACATGAACTTAAGGTTCGCAAAAAAGAGTCTCTAAGTTTTGGCATATGAGCAACTGACGGAGTAAGCTAAATACTGAAAAGGTGTAAGTGTGCTTGGAAGTAGGTGAATAGGGAAACTGGCTTTGGCTGAGGACCCTAGGAACTGAAACAAGTAGCAAATCTTGAGATGGTCGGCATTAGCATGTTGAAGCATATGCATGATTCAGTCCTGACTGAGAGTTTGAAGATTATGAAGCGTTGATTAAAGTGGAGTGATTGATTGGGTTTTGCATTTGTGGAGGTGCGACATGATAAATCATTATCTGTTTTGATTGGAAATGGCGAGGTCAAAACTGGAGACGCAATTCGGGCTTAGATAGCCTAACTTCTCAGCAAGGGGTCTGTTATGGCTTGCACAGAGTCATGGCGGAGAATTGCTACCTGAGTGGACTAGAAAGCTATCTGGGTTGCCAAGTCACGGGCAATATCGTGGCGGTGTTAAGTCACCATGAGGTTAAGCCAACGCAGCGGGTGCTCACGTAAAGCTTTTTACATCTGTCCTATCTCCCAGGAGGCACAGATTTTTGGGTAGTAATGTACTGGATCCAGGTCGTCTTGATCCGGGTTCGGAGCCAGGAATGGTTATTTTAAAATCGGGTCATTGCGGACACTACTTGACAGCTTACGTTCTATGCTGGCTACCATCTAAACAAATCAAGCTCGCCGCTTTCCAAATATTCGTGCCAAGTTTTTTGACAACAGTGGCCATATTTACTGCGATATATAAGAAAATATATTTACTGATTTTGTTCTTAAAAAATGGATTAAGTATTTTAGGTTTTTCCTTATATCAGACTTGGTTTCGAAAATTCCATTTTAACACAGAACAGACAGATAGACATGGCGGAATACATATACATATGTATATACTTTGCGGAATGACAAGCTGATGTAAAATGGTACAAATTACATATATTGCTTATTAAGGAAAGGGCGTAACTCCACTTTTTTTTAAAATAGCGTTTTTTGCTTATTCTGGCAACCAAATATCAAATGAATTTTAAACTATTTGTCTTTTTTTAATTAAAAATGAAATTGTTTTTCTCTTTTTATAAAAAAATTCATTTAAACTTTTTTATATGAAAATTTTAAAAATTTATGTTTTCCTCCCCCCGTTAATGAGTAAAAAAAAAATCAAATTACGTCCTTTCTTTGTTACGGCTTCAAAATTTCGCTTTTTTTGTACCTTTTTGTTTTTTTAAAACCACAAAAAATATCATATTAAAAGCTTTTGATAAAATTTAAGGTTTAAGTGAAAAAAAGATCCTGTTTTTTTATTTTTGGTACTTTTTAGCATTTTTTTAAACTCTTGACTATTGGCTTAGATTCAGTTGGGAAATCAGAAATATGCACTTTTCTCAATATACGGAATATTTTTTAAAATCTTTTGTTAAATCCTTTAATTAGGAGGACCTTAGGGCTAGAAGTGTAACCATTGTTAGTTGGATATAAACGACGGCTTTGAAACTTTATATAATTTTAACAAGAGAATGTTGGTTTGTTTTCATTTTAAAATAAAATATTGTAAGTTTTTTATATCTTTTTGATATGTTTTTCCCAAAGTTAGTTCTTACCAGCTAAATATTTGACAAAATAAACGAAGCCATTATTCTGGTTAAGTTAAACATATTTTAAATAAAAAAAATACATACATACATACATACATACAATGTATCTACATTATATATTTTCTAATTAAAACAAAATTTTTATGTTTTTATTTCTGAGTCATGCGTGTTTTATCAAATATTTGCCTCTTTTGAACTAAGCCTTGGAGACATACTTATGACAACAAAAACTATAATACACTGTTCAGGTGTATTATTAAAATATTGTAAATTTTTTCCTTTAAGCCAAAAGCAAGTAAAATAATTTTTCTTTATTTAAAATGTTACACAAATCCATGCACGAGTTAAAAAAATTTATTTTAAAAAGAAAACGGCCTTAAGCATTCATAATTCTTTTCTAAATTGAAAAAAAAAAATCACTTACCAGAAAGATTTATTGTGAATTTTTTTGTTTTTTTTTTTTTTTTTTGAACTCATTGTCTATAGACCTGCAGCTTTCATTGCAGAGAACTAGAAAACCTCACAAGATCATAATAATCATGCCGGCAAACATACCGACACATATGCATTTACATTTATATGTCGTAATTAAGTCGAAATATATTTCGCCCAAAAGAAAATAATACAACTGTCTAAGTATGTACGAGAATGTATTGTTTTTTAAATATAAATAGATTTGACTGTTTGTTGGTAACCCCCCTGCCTAACTTGACTATCTTTCCACCCAAAGCAACGCCCGAAAAGAAGTGCAACGAAAAATATGCAGCAGCATAACATTTCCATTGAAATCTTATTCATTTTTCTCATTAACGATTTGCAAAAGTCGTACTTGTTTTATGGTGAAAACATGCCATTAAACTTAACAATTCTTAGACCTTTATCTAAATATCTAGTTTTACACTTGTGTCTAACGTGAGTTGTCAGTTAAAGATGTTAGTTTGAGAAAGGATAGATTAGATCGAAAGATAGTTGGAATAAAAAAATCTTTGGTTTTATTATTTGTATAATTTTTTGTTACAGAAATACACACACAAACAACAAATTATGGCAAAAAAAAGAGACGCGATTAAAGTAAAGTGGAAAAGAGAACATTTTGCAGTTTTTAGCTGACTGACTGGTGCATCATTGTACAGCCCAAATTTTGACTGTGGATATCTCTTTGTAGACCCAATAATTAGGGATTTCGGAATATACGAACCCTAAGGGAATAAAAATTAGCCAAATAGGAAATAATCTGTAAGTTGTTTAAATTAAAAAAAATTAAAGGGCATGTGTCCGTGTGATCCCTAAAGGTAAAAATCATATTTAAGTACTTTTTTGGTTTTTTTTTTAAATTTTAATCAAAAACGCAATAAACACAATTACAATTGCGTTCTGCAGGCTTTAAAAATTTTTTTTAAAGTTTTGGTACTT
Organism: Melanophora roralis; assembly: GCA_963583895.1. NCBI lineage: Eukaryota > Metazoa > Arthropoda > Insecta > Diptera > Rhinophoridae > Melanophora > Melanophora roralis. The sequence goes on from OY757189.1 coordinate 7,755,579, forward strand.
TTTTGAGCATTTGAAAATAAAAAACTAGAAAAGGAAATTAATTAATTAATTTAACTTTGTAACTTTGAAGCCAATTAAAGTTGTGTACAACAGGGGTCGAAAACAAATGAATATATTTTCGGTACTTTTTTGAAACTTTAACTATAGGCGAAAATGAGGGTAATAATTATATTTTGGTACTTTTGCAGGTACTTTTATTAACAGTTAAGGCAATGAAGAGAGAAGCATAATTAATACTGCGTTCGACATGTCTCGTAATTCGAGGGCTCAAGGGATAATTTACGTAGCTATTTTTGGTACTTTTTTAACGTGGATTTTTTACTTTTAATACAATTTATAACTGGCTTTAACAACAATGCTAGTATTAATAAAAAAGAAAAAATTCTGGTAATGGAATAAAAGGATTAAAAAAGTTACTAAATAGGAGAAGGCATGAAAATATAAGTAGTTTGGTCCTTTTTTGATTTTTTAGGGCTCAAGGATTTAATAATATGAATTAAGGCGGCACAGACCATAACTGAGAAGTAAAATCGTATCGTCAGGCAAAAAGTACTTTTACTTTTACGATTGAAGTCAAAAGTCAATTAAGAAAGCAAAAAGTACTTTTTTCAAATTTTTGGTACTTTCTTGCAGGTTTTGAAAATAGAGACTATTGCACTTCTTTCAACACATGGCTTTTTTATAATTTTTTTCCAGTATTTTTACATACATACCAACATACAAAATCTTTTTTCTATGTGTTATGCAAGCCATTTCGGACCTGAACTTGGTTGTAATACATCGTCCGAAAAAGTCCTTGACGTGTAACTGTGATAACCCCAAAATCCAATGCCCTTAAAGAAAACTTATGTATTTCAGTTTAATAAGTTTAAGTCTATTATTTTTGTTGTTGTTTAAAATTAAAACAAAATTGAACAAGTCGCGTGATCTTTACAATGAGAAGTCATAAATGTGCAAAATTTGTTTTAATCGTTTTATTTTGCTTATAAAAAGGTTTTTTTTTTTTTTTGAGTGAAAGTTTTTTTACTTTTTAGTTTTGAAAAGTTGTTACAAAATAGTAAAGCATTTAAACACAACAATCATAGATAAAATAAATTATGAAACCATAGATAGACAGACAGACAGACAGAAGACTAACACGCACTTCTTTCCTTTTTTACTACAGTATTGTCTACAACATTAAATAAATAAAAACAAGTTTAATTAATTATTACATATTTCAAACTTAAAAGTAATTATTCCTGGTTCTGGCAAAATATTAACGTAACAGGATGTGTTCTAGCCACCATGAATGCGTTTGTGCTGATTACACAGGCAAACAAAAAAAAGTTTTTTTGTGAGGTCCAAGGTTTTATGGTCAATTTGATAACAAAAAATACGAAGCTTTAATATCTTAAAATTACATTTTTTTTGGTTAACTTTGGTTTTTGAAACGGAGCGAATGCACCATATAATTGCTAATAACTCGAGCATTCTATTAAATAAACAAGAACACATGACAAACTGGAAATAAACTTTTAATATATGTTATGTATTTTGAAATGAATAAAGAAATATAAAAACAGTTGCTAAGAAAATCGTTTGGCGAGGTATTAAGGTTCTTAATTTTAGAGGCTGTGATTTGAATAAAGTCGGAACTTAAGCAGGTATTATTGTTATAATGGCTATTCTATGCTCAATACCATATATTTCAAATAAACTAAGAAACCTGAGGCCACACGATTTGTGTTGAACTGTGTTAGAGATGCCAAACGCACACCCCTGGTTTTAAGATTTTAATTTTAAAGTTCTGAAAATATCTGACCTAAAGTTTGGAAATTGTTTCATGTTATGCCTTTTGTTTGTTTTACAAGCAAAATAATTTAAAAAAGTTAATTTTTTTAAATTAGAATATATTGTCCGTCTGTCCTCTCAGTCGTCCATGTAAACCATGCAATCAAAATACAGGTCGTATGGTTTAGAGGTTCAAATATCCTTAGGACTTCAATGACTCAGTAGGTTCATAATTGATCATAGTTCCCATATAAGTCGTATCTCGAAAAGACTTGTTTAATCGCATAAGTGGCTAAGACTGACTTCGATATCATTTGCGATAATTTATTTCCTTGTAGTTGATTTTAACCCACTATTGGTTTTTAAGTGCGTAAATGACGGAAACAAATTACAAAAATACACTTTGGCAGTCAGCAGCAAATTGGCGGGTGTTGACTATGTTTACACATGGCGTATGTATTATTTTATTTGTATTTTTAAAGATGGGCATTGCTTATGTGTTTGGCGTAAATCACGTTTATTACGTGACGAAAAGCTTAAATTATTAAAATAATGTGGAATTGGAAAAATCGATTACTTTTTTAACGTTTTAGTATAAAGTATTTGTGTAATTAATTACAGATTAATAGGGATCTCATTAAGCAGGCCTTAAAATGCGCATCGAAACAGCAGATACTGGCCAAACTTAAGCAACAATTCTTTTGATAAAACAAGTGCCTAATAGCAGAGGGGATGCTTTTTAGAATTTGGTCTAAAGGCATTCAAGGCAAAATTTTTAAAATTATGGATAGTTGAGGACTGCCACAGAGAAATATAATGGAAAGGATTAGGTTAGATAGAACAAGCAACTGTTTAGGGAAATGATACAGCTCAATGGGTTCGCTAATTGATCTCTTGGCGTTGCCTGCAGAGGAAGTAAGAAATATTGAAAAAAAGAATGGAAGCTGTAGTACAGGGAAGGATTAGAAAGAAAAACTAAATAAAGCAGGCAAGCCTTAGACTCTGGCAGAAATCGAACCCATGACCCGCAGACTAATAGACTTGTTTGCTTACTCACTCACCGTTTAGGGCACTCAATGTAATATATAGTTATGTTTGCTTCGAGGTTTAGCTGAGTATAAGCATTGTTTGCATTCAATTATATTTAATAATTATATTTAATAATAATTATAAATATAAATATAATTTTAATAATAATGATAATAATATTAGTAATACATAATAATTATCGTCGAGGTGACATGTAATGAATGCCGCCGAAAGGATGGTACTGCAGGCCAATTAAGGTGAATTAGTATTTGTTAAGGTGCCTTTACATAGCAATACATGTAGTACGACATGCCAAAAATGTTGCGGAATAATACAAAATCTCATTATTTAAAAACATAATGTATTGAATAAGAAAGAATACGGATACAAAATTTGACAAGTGTTCGGTAAATATTTTTTTTTTTTCTTAATCATTTTAGGAACTTACGTATTTTCATCACATTAGAGGGGTGAAAGATTAGCAGCACTAACACCTAATAAAGGTGATATACTTATTTTATGAAACAAAAAACACACAATCAAAATCAACGCAAAACATGTTGTGTTTATAAAAATTGCAGCTTAAACCATATGCCGTTACCACAAAAAAAAACAAGCAATAAAAAAACAGCTTTCGATTATACCAACACAATCCGTGTAAACGTGAGTTATACTTAGATTAGACTTTAATTTTTTTTCTCTTAACACGAAGAGAATTTTATAATATTTTGATTCTACAAAGTCTAAATACTTTTTATTTCCATGTAAAGCCTCCTTTAAAGGTATATAGGGCATGATTTTACTTCTGGCAAGTCTTGGGTTAAGTAAAAGACTAGCAGGTGGCATCGAGAAACCCTTAAAATATTTTTGATTGTGTAAGACATTCCTGCCTGTTATTGTTCGAGAAACCACAGATTTCAACATTTGGAAAAGCTATTGCTTTTCAATAAGGGTTCGTTTATAAATAAATCACGATCACATCTCTGCTACATTTGTGTGTAAAAAGCCTTGTTAACTTGTTTGTACTAAGGTTTTGGCCCAAGTTTAATAATATGTAAACCAAGTAACACTATGTTGCATTTAAAACAACCTATTCAAAAGACGCTTTTTTAATTTTTTACTTAAATAACAAACTGTTACGTAGCTCATCTACAAATTCAAAAAGTATTGAAATAAAAGAAATGTAAGTATGTAATTTCAAAGTGAAAACGAAAGTTAAATTTTATTCATAAATAGAAAATAAAAAATAAATAAAAGATTGAAACAACTGCGTGAAGTGATTAACAAAAACACTTTAACAAACGCATGTTCCTGTCCTGCATTATAAATTTGAAATATTTAAAATTTTGCTTTCTGTATGCAAAGTGTAAGTAAAATAAGTCTGAAAGTAAAAAATTAGCTTTTTTAATGCAAATATCTCTTAAAATAGAAAATGCAATGTCATAATGCTTTAGATATGATTTTTCTTTAAATTTACTTGCAGTGTTCGAAGGGGTTTTAAATTGTCACTATGTAGCGCCATCTGTTGTAAAACTGTACATATTTCTATACATTATAGCCTAAAGTCCATTATTATACGTTATTTATTAAGAATGATTTAGATAAAATTGACTCTAGCTAAAGTAAACGATAAAGTGACTAAGGTGGGCCAAAGGAAGTCTTCCGATGTAGTTTGGCTCTCATTTTTTCTAAATGAAAAACTTTGATTCTGTTTATTGTTCACGTTTATTTCAACCTTTAGAATTTTATTGGTCAAGTCGAGATGATATCGGCCAAATGAGCACCGTCATAATTGAAATCTATACGGGCTCGTTTTATTGTTTTTTTTTATCATTCCGGCGAGAAATTCGGGCGATAGATTCTCGCACTCGTGTCGAATGTTGTCCTTGAAGGCTTCCAGGGTTTTGGGCTTGTTCACGTAAACACGGCACTTCAAAAAAATCACAAAAAAAGTCTGGAATGGTTAAATCGGGTGATCTTGCGGGCCAGTGTAAATGGCTAAAACGAGAGATGAGGTTAACTGGGAATGCCGCCTTCAGAATATCGGTTGTGGTTGACCTTGTATGTGCCGTTGCTCCGTCCTGTTAGAACCACATGCTCTCCAGTCTTAATTTGTTAAATTGCGGTAGAAAAAACTCGGCTAACATGGCCCTATAGCACGCACCGTCCACTGTTGTCGTTTGACCAGTGGCGTCCTCGAAAAAAATGGTCCGATGACTCCTCCAGCGTGCACAGCGCACCATGCAACCACCTTGAGGGGGTGTTATGGCTTCTCGTCCATCACTCCTAGAATTTCTGTGTCCACTGAGGTGGAAATGAGCCTCATCGCTCATTATGATTTTGTTCGAAAAGTCGTCCACTTTGGCTTCGAGATTAAGGATGGATTGGGATAGGTTACACACGTTTGACAGTCGATAGGCAGCTGATGCACGGACGGAAACATTCGTAGATCCTTAATCAAAATTCGCCTTAGGGACGACCGGCTGATGGCTTATTGCGAGGCACGGCGTTTGGTCGACGTTTCTGGCGACAGCTTGACATCCTTGCCAACAGCAACGATATTCTCGGCAGAATGGGAGCTCTGGGGCCGACCATTTTTGGCAGCGTCTCGTGTGGTCCCATACTTTTACAGGTTGGTGGACAAATGGCGCAGTCGGTGCCGGACAACCAGGGAATATACGACAGAATTCGCGCTGCGCCAACACGACTATTCCGCTTTCATGGAAAGTGTATCGCATTATGACTTGTTCACTTGTATTCACATTTGTCTGGCTTACAAATGTCGAAACAGATTTGACATTGGCCGCCATTTGCAAAAAATAAGAGCCTCTTCCAAAAGGGTGTTTTCTTTTGGACCACCTTGTTTTCCAGTACACAGTGGCTTACACCAACAACAAACAAACGAACAATAAATAAAGCTGTGGAAGAACTGAGAACTATCCAGTACCCAAATAAAAAATATTGTGCACTATTTTCTATCAACTTACTTACACAAACAGGCATATAAGTACTTGATTTCTTTAAGGACTTTGTTTATAAGTAATAACAAGGAGCAAAGTATTCATTTAATATATAAATTGTAAAACAAAAAAACCCATTTAATTATTTTTTATTTGTCCATAACACATATCGGAAAAGGCAACGCCATGTTAACAGCCTGTCCGGTCTTCCGGCCAGTAGCCCACTAGACAACTTCCTCGGCTAACGGAGCCAGAAACACTACCAAAACTGAGTTTCACCGTCACGTTTCACTTAAAAGCAGAAATGCATAATATATTGTCAAAGTATTAAGTTATCATGATTATTGGCAGGTGGGCAGTTTGGTCTAAGGAAGCAATAAATGCCACTTACATGCTTGCAGTCAGGGATGGAAAATGGATTTTTAAAATTCCGCTTTAAATTTTCTTAAAACTTTTTTAAAAAATTTGTCACTCAAGAAAAGTCGAAAAATTGGTTAAAAAAATACAACTTTTGCAGTTTTTCCATTTTATTGTACTTAAAAAATGTATTATTCATTAGGAGTGTTTTTTTTATTTAGGTGAAAAGAAAGTTACAAGTTTGATTGCGAAATTAATACTGGAGAATTTTGTATCTCAAGTGATTAGTTTACACTTGTATGGTAGCGGTGAATATAAGGGCTACCAGAGGCATTCCACAAAGTGGCGTTTTATCGCCCCTTCTATGACTTTTGGTCATCGATGCACTTTTGATTAGGATTATAAATTCGTATCGGAAAGGGTACAAAAAGCTCTGCATAAATTCGGAATGATGCAGGACTGCCAAAGAAGCGCTTAAAAAAATTTAAATTTTTTTTAAACAAATCTATAAATAGTATTTCTGTTAATCCACTAGTTATACTTATCAGTCGAAAAAATTCAAATTTTTTTGACATTCTTATAACAATTCTAATTTTAGCTCTTTTATCGTTTTGGTGCATTATAAACGGGCAGACAGATGACCTATTAATATGTTAATATTTTTATGTGCTTCATTTCGATGTCAAGTCTTAACTTTAAATGCAGCAAATGTTAAAGTGGTCAGGTGTAACTGTCATTAAGTTATGCAAATCATTTCTTCTTTTGCTTTAATATGGGGTCGGTCAAACACGTGAATTCAATCATTCTTTTTTGTGTGTTTTAACTTATAACAGTTATTATAGTATCATTTGTCCCACATAAGTAGGTTTTTTTAATAATGGTTTTTGGGTTAAAAAATTAAACAAAAACTCAAAATTTTCTTAAAAGAAAACCTAACAAAAACATTGATAAATATTGTTAATTAGATGAAAGTCGAAATCATTTGTTAAAGTTCCTTGTAAAATACTCGTGTTTCAAGTATTCTGGATTTTTTTAACCTTAATTATTTAATTAATTAATACACAGTCTGTTTTTCTTGAGGTCAATAAAAAATTTATTTTGCATCTCTTTATTCTTTAGCAAATATATCTATAATCTTCTTCAGGGAATTTTTTTATATAGTAAAGGGCCTAATTGCGTAAAACGCAACGCATAATAACGCAAACAATTGTATGCAAAAAATTAAAATTTGAAAAACTTTTCCATACATTTTGTTTTTGTTTTAGGGCTTTGCGTTTTAGGAAATAAGGGGGTAAAACAATTAAAAAGCAAAAAAAATAAAAATTCTCAATATTGGAAAAATAAAAAAAATTTTAAACAGTACATAAGAAAGTCATAATTTCAAGATACAGGGTGTCGGGTGGCAAATTTATATTTTTAAATACGATTATATCAAAAAATAATAAACAGTGCGGAAGCGCAGGAAATATTGATTGTGCGGATTTGTCAGTCACGATGTCGCAGTGGTCGAATGAGCATCGCGCGTTCGCTGTAGAGACATTGTTTAAGAGTCCAGATTTTTACGTAATTTCTCGTCGAAAATTCTGTTCAAAGTTTAGTTTTCGGCGAATACATGATGGACCAAGTGTAAATTTAATTCATTCGTGGGTGCACAGATTGCGCGTAACTTCTTCGGCTATGAATGTTTTACGGCCAGGGTCCAGCGATCTTCAAGGATTCCCGAAAACATAGAACTGGTTGAAAGCAGTTTACGTAAAAATCGGCGACTTTCAATACGGAAAAGTGCAGCCTAACTGGGACTTCCAAGAGTGCTAATTTATGAAATTTTAAAAAAGGATCTAAAAATCCATCATTTTTAAGTTCAAATCGTTTAAGAACTAAGGAAAGTGACTTTGATTAACACAAAAATTTTTGTAAAACGATGTTGGAGCGTTTTCGCACTTTAAGTCGCATATTTTGGAGCGACAAGGGTTTTTTCACTTAAACGGCCACGTCAACAAGCAAAACTGCCGTTACTGGTCCGAAAAAACTCGCAACTTTGTTTGAAACATCAAAAATAATTACCTCAGGGTAACTTTTTGGTGTGCCTTATCCACGCATGAGATAATTGGCTCATTTCTTTCGAAAATTCTCGAGGCCAAGCGATCAATAGCAACGGTGAAACCCATGGCACATGAACTGCGAGCTCATCCATCGCACCTTTTACGTACGTGGTTTTTCCAAAATGGGGCGACTGCAAACACAGCCGGTTATTCGATGAATTTGCTTCGGAAAATTTCCTCCAAAAACTGATCAGTCGCTTTGGGGCATCCAATGGCCACCGAGGTCGCCCGATCTAACTCCCACGGACTTTTTATGGGGCTATCTCAAACAAAGGGTTTATAATGACAAGCCCCAATCTTTTGTGGCTTTAAAGGTAAATATCCGTCGAGAAATCAGCTCCATTGAACCAAGTCTACTGTATGACTTACTCTTCAAAAAATAAAATCCGCATTTCCATTCTATCGTTCAATGCTCTTAATAAAAATGTGTATCAATTATAACGTTTTTTATTCAAGTTTCAAAATATCAATATGCCACCAGACACCCTGTATTTTTATTTTTGTTTCCAGTTTTTTTAACTAAATGCCTATAGCTCTGGGCAACATTCTCTGTATCCGCCTTAAAGTAAATCCTATGTTAAGTTGATATATTGATAATTTGAAACATTTTTAACATATAACGACGTTTGTAATTGTTTTCCGTATTAAAAATCGTTACATTTTTAAATTCTAATAATGATTTTAACTTTCGCAATTAGACGGTAAAACTGTTTTTTGTTAAGATATATGCCTTAATTTTCGATTAGATTAATGGTACGCCAATCTGGTTTTTAACTTGTTTTTTTGTGTACCTGAACTTTCTGAAAGACCCCAAAATGTATTTATATTAGCAGGAGTATGGTTTAAAACAGGATCCCGGGCCGGATCGCGATTTTTATGGATTTTATATAATGAAAACAATTTTTAAAAAAATAAAGTCACTTATTGTTTTCTGTTTTCTATGTAAAACTGTTAAAAAAAAACTAAAATCATTATGTTGGCAAACATCACAGCAAACGGCTTTCTTAAAACAACTTCTGATTTTGAGGGCATTTTTGAAGTCTTAAACGTATTCTGAATAGGATACCTTTGAATTTTTCCCCTAACATTATACACATATATAACTACAAATATCTTTAAGCGCCCCGGGATTTTGTCAGAACTGTGTTGTGCTGAAATGTTCTTTTCAGGCTTTTGATAAATTTTAATATTTATTTTTTAATTTTAGGGTAAGTAAATAGCAAATGCTTTTTTTAAATGAAGAATATTCAATACAATTCTTACTTTTTCTTTAACAAATAAAAAAATGATCTTATATTGAATTCTTTGTGCCAAATCAAACAATGAAGACTAAAAGCTGCTGAATGTTAAAAGAACAAAGAAAAGAACATACGAGAATTTATTTTGGAAACTCCCGCATATAAACAAATGATTAAAAAATTTTCCATTATTAAGAATTAAAACAACAAACAATTGAAACAGTTTTCAGTTTTGGAGATCCTAGAGCGAAGAGGTTTACAGAAATTCGATAACGTGAACGACGGCTCACATCTAAAGTTAGGTTAAGTTACATAAAGTAATGAAGAGAGGTAAACCTTTTCATATATCAGCTTTCAGGGGTCTCCTGGGTCCATTGTGCATCCTTTAAACGAAAAAGGAAAACTAAGACATTAAGTAAAGAGGAAAAAAAGTAGTAGTAAGACCAACAAAAACTGGAAAAACTGAAAAAGAATAAAACAATTCAAATACTCCTCCAAAAACCCTCTTCTATGCCTGTCTCCTAGCCACCTAATTCCCACGATGTACCAACGATGTTTTTTAGCTTACACTGCGAAACATAAGCTTGTTTTTTTGTGGAATTTTTTATTGAACCACTTGACCTTGTCGTACTGCAATCTCGGACAGTAACAGGCAACATGCCCTATCGTCTCGAATTCCTTTTCATACTTAACCCTACAATAATCTGGAGAGCTATTCCGTTTGCTCGTCATAGCTCTTACCGGATAGTGCCCAGTTATGCCCCCAATTATGATTCTTAATCACATTATCAACATAATGCCTGCTAAGCTCAGCCCCAGCTATAAAGCCCTAGCCACTCTGCAGTCATTCCTGTTCCCCCACTAAAGTTTCGTCTTGTCAAGAATCCATGTCCTAATCTTTCCATAACAGTGACCTCTTGGTGGTCTTAAAGCTTCCTGCTTACATGTCACATCCAGGGCTGAGCCACCACGAGCAAGCTCGTCGGCAACAACCAAACAAAGTCTGACGTTGAAAGTGTCTATTATCCCACCAAGGGCCTTTCTACAGTCGTTTTCGAGGCTAGACGTCTCGTATAACGCCTTCGAAGCGCAATCTGGTGTTCTCTCCAATGATATAGACCCTGACTCTGGTGCCTATATTCATCTTAGATCCGAAAGTAAAAATTGCGCACCCCTCATACAACCAACAATCCCTTTTCAGGGACTATTATCGGTGGTGTTTTTTCCGTGATCAGATAATCCGTCCTTGATCCTGAACCAATATCCTCAAGACCAATCTTCAATTATATCCTACCGTGGCCAGTATTAAAAAAATTCTCCCAACCCTGACTCTCTTCTCATCCGACCAAACTTCTTGCTGTCTTTCCCATTACCCAGAACTCAACAGGCACTGTGTGGAGAATGACGCATAGTGCCGGTTCAGTTATACTCCTCTTCATTCCATTGATGTGAAGTGAAGCACATCTTTTGACCTTGGTAAGAAGTTTTCTAAGAAAACCGTTTTCTACCACCTGCCACTATACAGTACAACTATACGTCAGAATAGGTCTTATAACTATTGCAAATCCAGCTTACCACCTTTGGCTGCAAGCCCTAGCCTTTTTCAAACTTTTGCATGCATATTATGCATTAGGGCCCATTTTGACACTTTTCTGGGTACTCCTTTTCATGACATCTTTCTATTTAGAATTATCCTAAGATGATAAACCTTAAAGACTAATATCAACACCACTTCATTTAGTGTTAAGTTTTTAAAATCACTGTTGGGCTTTGTTATCGGCAAAAGCTAGGAAGTTTCTTCCTGCACCCCCCTAAAATACCTGTTCTCTGCAACCCCGATTCGTGGAGGTGAGTTTGTAGGCACATTGTTTTGGTTCATGGGACAAATAGCGACATTCAAAACGAAATTTTATTTGATCGATCGTCTTATCTGTGCTTTTAATTAGGAGTTCTTGGTAGAAAATTTCAATTGACTGCCCTAGTATGCCCACTGATTTTCTCAATTACTTTTTTCTTAGTTTAATCCTCAACAGGTTACAAAAAAGGATTCTTATCATTTTGCTAATTATTTCATCGTTCATTGTTAGGCAATTTCTGCTCACTACTTTTTCTCAGCCTTCGTAGTAGTGAAAGGCTTTGGCTTACTCAGTTAAATTGATTGCAGTTTCCGTACTTTAATTTTAAATTATACTGCCCAGGCATCCATATTACTTATGCGTACTTTGCCATGTTTTGAGTAATCATTAATTATCCTTCTACATTGTAACATTGTCCTAAATTTGGTACCCTCGGATATTGCTGCGCCTGTGGAATCTTGGTTATTCCGTGCTTGATTGAAGCCCTGCTTGTAAAGCAGTGTGATGGTCTGGAAGGCGGAAAAAATCTCGTTTTCCGGCCTTTTGACAAGGAAGTCCAGTCCTGTTCTTTTCTCTGCCTTAAAAAGCAAATTGTTTTCTCAGGCAACTGGTTTGGAGTCCCAATCTTCCAGAGCAATCGATCTGGTATATAATAAAACAGTTCCACTGGGTCTGTATAACACTCAAGGTCCGCCAAAATATGTTGATGGTTAGATACATAGCCATTACAATCCGTCCCCAGGTTGCCCCTTACGCGTTTTTCTTGTTTTTTGCATGACAGTTAGACCTTTTGTAGGACTTTTATGTTGCACTTTTTGTCTATTCAAACCAAACCTGGTACACAGTTTGCGTAAAGCAGCCCTCTTCTAAAGAGGAATCCCTGTTAAAAAGGCAAATTTTTTTCCGAACCCAGTTGGAATGTGAACGCCTCTAATATGATCCTTCCTCTTACTCTTCTTAATAAGCCAATGATAAGTTATTAATTAAGCTTTTCGCAAGTATATAAACTAATAACGATGATAGTTTCCAAAATACATTGCATTGAATAAACGACTTTCTTTATACATATGTTGGACGTTTACGGATAAGTCAAAGGTCAAAGACGGAGTCAAATCTAAAGTACTTGTACTGTCAAGAACCGAGAACCACAAAGCGTTTTAATCTTTTTGATGAATGAAGATTCCTTTATGCCAAATTCAGGAAGCAAAGTATCAGCTTAACTTGCCTTGCCATCTTTGATTTAAATTTTTTTTTCGCTGGAGCAATTAAGACCACCTCTGCTAACTTCACTGGCTCCTTATCTTTTTAGGTTTGCAAGGAATCTATTGGAAAACTATATGACCTTAGGGAGGCGCATACTTATTGGGTTCAATAATGCAGAGATACTAAGGGGAATAACGTGTAAAAACTCTGCTGTAAGGAGCAGAGCCGCAAAGGCTCCGTTCAATGCCATTTTTGATAGAATTTGTCGTCCCTACGGCGAGCAAATTACTTGTGTTAAACTTTAAAACACTTCTGCATAAGACTTGTAGAGTTTAAGTAATTTATAAAGAAAAAAAGCTGCATTTTAATTATTTATTTCAATTTTATTTAAAGTAAGTTACATTGATAACAAACAGTTTTATTAAAATTATTGTTTACTTTTGGTGACCGTTGATCGAAATTAATTACCCCAACATTTTTTGTAAAAACAAACAAAATTAAATTAAAGAAAACAAATTAAATGAAAACAAATGCAAAACTTACGTTGTCCCTCAACACAGGCTGTATACATGAGTTCACAAGAGTTAGCAAAATAAGTGAAATTAGAAAATCCATCAGGTGTACCACAAACAGGCTTAAACTCCGCTGGACATTTACGATAACATTGGGTCTGACATATAGCTTTAGTAGTGGGAAGGAATTCTATGAGAACAAATTTCATAATAAAAGTTACTGGTTATTACTTGTTCAATTATTATAATTAAAATAAAATTTACCTGGTGTTTTGCCACGAAGATTCTGAAGAAAACTTTTTCTCATATGACATTCATTACGAAATACAAAGCAAGTAATATTGTTGGTTATATAAATGGGGTCATCAGAATTAGGGCACTGTAAAAATTTTGAACTATAAGGAAACCTTCCCGCTACTAGTACTTGCTCGGCCAACAAACGCAAAATCACAAAAGTAACGGAGAATGACTTAACATATAACATTTTGATGTAAATGGATGGATGTGATACTAAGTAATGTAGGCAGTTTCAAAATTTTGTATGAATTTTATAGACAAACAACGACAAGGAGTTGAGAAAATATTTTGTTTTTTCCCACCAAGGTTAAGTTTAAATTTAGCAAGTTATACAAAATAAAATAAATATTTAAAAAATTTGTTTTACCTTTAATCAAAAACATTTCTATGAGCATTTACATACATATCGATGACTTAATATTAAAAAGTTGTAACTAAATTTTTTTTTTGTTAGTGTTTAGAAGAAGAAGAAAACTACAAAATATTACATATAAAAAATAGGGCAGCGAATTTTTTTTTAGGTTAAACAAAAAATTTATGACGAAGTTTTACATTTGTATCCCAGGCCGTATTTTTAACAAAAAATCGTGTTTCACACTTTTCATATTAAGGCATCGATAAGTATTTCCTATGGGCGCTAATTTGTTTTTTGGGTGATTTATTTGGAGTTCAAAACTAATTGCATTTCTTCTTCTTAAAAAAGCCCTAATATTTTCCGTTGGGGTGAGTTTTGGGGCTTAACATAATATGAAAGCAACTTATTTATTGGGTCAATGTATAGATTTACTTAATTCAATGAAAAACCCATTGGTTTAATGAACCTGTTCACTAAATATTTTTGAGGAATTCAACGTATAAGCTCAATAATATTATTAACGATTTCATTGAAGCAGTGAACATATGCGATAATTTAGAAATTTTTTTTTTCATATTTATTTTATTATTGAATTTTCACTTCTGTGAACTAACAATAAGTATTCAAATCTTATAGATAAATTTTTAAAATTTGTCCAGCCAGTGCCAGAATAAAATTAATGTTCTTAAATAAAAATATTCACTTCGGATGGTTTCATCTAAGGGCAACGGTGTCCTTCTTCTTTAGAAATATGTACGTTTTTTAATGAATGTCTGTTCATTGCTTTAAGGTAACTGTGTATTAGTTTAAAATTAAAAAAAAAATTCATTGAAACAATGAACTTTTTCATTGTATGTATGTACCTTTTCGGTTCAGTGTAGATTAAAGCACATTTTTTTAAATTAAATTATTTGCAAATAGAAATGGTTTATACAAATATATGTATATGTAAATGTTTACTTTTTGGCAATTTATCAACAATACTTTTTAAGATAGAAGATTGAAATTCTTGTGTGTGTTTTTTTTTTTGACGTTACAAATACCTGCACAAACTCATAACCAATTGTAGAACTGGACAGTAACAGATAATTAAGGGACTTAAAAGGTGTTCTATTTGTCCTATTGTAATATTGTAATAAAATTTCACAATAATTTAAACGCCTTTACCAACTATTAGACACTCGGCGAAGGTGTATGTTGTTGTGACAATTTAATAAGCATATTAAACGGCGTAGTGTTCTTTAGAACTTTTTTGTATAAAAGATAACAAAACCATTGTGAAAATTTATAACAATAGGACAAATAGAACACCTTGTGAATCCCCTGACGCATCCAGAGTTTGCAAATAAAAAACAAATTTAAAACAATATATGTATTTTCAGAATGTTAAATATTTTCGTAAGAAAGGTAAAGGTCATGACCGATCATGTTTTAATATGCACCAAAATTTCTATGTTTGTACTTATATGTATATCGCTTATTTACTCAAAGTACCGTCATAATTTAAATAGTGCATTTTTGGATTAAAGATAAGGAATTTTAATTATGTTTCATACTGTATATATATTTATACCTTTTAAGGTATATGTATTTCAGTTTGTGATTCCGTTTGTAATTTCCTTAATATTCATTTGCGGGAAGTCGACTTAGCCATGTCGGTCTGTCCGTCTGTGCATCTGTTAAAATCAAGCTTCCAGACTCAATTCAAGTACTACTGACCAGGTTTTTAGGACAAAATCCATTTATTAAGAAAATTTGTTTTAATGTAGTTGCATAAAATTGGCTACGGGGATGGCAATAGACTTTAAAGCCGCCGCAAAGTAATTAATTATAACAACTTGGAGAGATCAGATGGCTGGGTGTTTCAAGATATTAATATGAAGGTTATATAAGATTCAGCACAGCCGAATACACCGCTCTTACTTGTTTATCTTCAAATTGTTACTACATTTTACGTTTTAAGAGAAAATGTTATTTGTGGCCGCAATTCCGGAAAGAAATTATTACTTTCTTACTTTCTTTTTTAAATAGAAGTTTGACACATCTATTGAACAAAGAATTTTGTTTTTAGTGTCAAGGTCCATATACAAAAAGAAAGTAAAAAAGTAAGAGAGTCACTCTCTTCAATTTGTCTTGCCTGCTACGTTATTTTACCATGACGCCGTTTTTCTCGATTTTTTTTTTTGGAATCAGTTTATTATTCACCACATTCCCCAAAACCTATACTCCCAGGAAGTACCGCACAAACTACAAAAAAAAATTAAAGGTATTTAAATAAAAATACCTTTGACCATGGCTGGAATAATAAAGGGACCTCGTCTCTACAACAAACACTTTCTTTAAAAGTCAGAATTTATTTTGTTGTTACTAAATTCTACCTATGTTGTCAAAAATGTCGCTATTACACATGCCCACAGTATACACAACAAAAATATAACATACAAAATTTGCCAGGCTAAGCAAGAAAACGTATGGCGGAAATAAAAGTCAGCTGATCAGTTGCTCCTACCTTTTTCAATGTACATTGACCATGACGTTTGATAACAACATCACCTTCGAACGTTTGACGAACTTTTCTCTGGTAAATAGTAGAAAACGACTAATATTAGAAAGTCGAAAAAGAACTCAAATGTCATTACTTTAATTCAATAAATAGTTTTAGTTATTGCTGGTAGATGGCAGCACATTTCCCATTACTGGTTATTACTGACAATCATTTATATATAATATATTATAAAAAAAAAACTGCATTTATTTGCAATAGGTAAGCTGGTGGGTTAGACCACTATTGCACTCATATATGTAAACGAACTGCAAATATAAATCATATTTCACGTCTTAACACAAATAAATTTTTTAATGTTATATTTCTTGTTGTAGCCCATGTTTGTCGCAGAATTTTTTTTTTTAATATTGAATTGACCAACATTTACTGTTAGGTACCGTTATAAGAGCTAAAAAAATATTAAAAATTTTTATATTTTTTTCCACTCCAGGACCAAATCTTTAACTTACGTTGTCCTTTGACACAAGCAAAATACAATAGCTCGCAATAGTTGGCAAAAAAATTAAAATTGGAATGTCCATCAGGGGTACCACAAACAGGTTCAAATTTGCTGCCACAGTCGCGGTAACATTGGGTTTGGCATACAGCCCAGGTAGTGCTGGAAAATTCTTAAAAAAAAAAACAAAAACTAATCAATCTCTTTAAATAACTAAATTTAATCAACTATAGTTTTACTTGAATTTTTAGCACGCAGAGCTTGAAGAAAGTTTTTTCTCATATGACATTTATTACGAAATACGAAGCAGGTGCTATTATCAGTTAATAGTACCGGTTTGTCTAAATTAGAGCATTTCATAAAGTTTGGAGAGTAGGGAAACCTTCCGGTTACAACTTTTGGATCGAGCATTAAACACAAGATGATGGCAACAAGGCAGGGTAACTTAATGCATACCATTTTAAAATGATAAGCGAAATACTGGGTATTGCAGCGAAATTCAAAGTGAAACTGAATTTTAATAAAAACCAAAAAAGACCTCTTGCAGAAAGCTTAAGAAAAAACAAACACAAAATAAGTATTTTTTTCCCCCTTATTTAAACACATAAAATGCACGTGTTTGTTTATAATTGACAAACTGATTGTTATAAGAAGTAAAATACTGTACAACAAAGTCGACCATATTGTGTACTACCCAAGAAAAATTATTCAATTTCATTGTTTTTTAATAACTTACAAAGAGTTTAGTTAATTTTTAAGTAACTTTTGTATAAAAGTTTGTATTTTTGTTCTATTGAAAAACGTTTTTTTAATATGATTAGAGTTACTTAAGATATAAGCAAAATATTGAAGCTAGAGATAGTTTCCCCCAAATTAGCTCTAGAGAAAAGCTTGAAAATCTAAAACCCAAAATAGTTAGAAGAAATCACTTAAATCGAATTTTTATCCAAATGGAAACTTATTATTGCTTCTTTACTTACATTTACAATAAATAAAAATTATTTTGTTAAGAAATAAGTTTTCACTAAAGAGTTTTGCTTAAGTTGGCTTTACATGGTATTACAAAGTATTTAGATTTTGTATAATCAAAATATTATGAACTTCTCTCCGTGTTAAAGAAAAGAGAATAAAAATCTAAGTATTTTTTATGTTTACACGGACGAGATTGGTAAAATCAAAAGCGGTAATTTCCTTGCCAGTATCCTGTTGGGGTAACGCCATATGGTTAAGGGTCTGCAATATTAACAAAAACAACATGAAAAATTTCTGCTTTGATTTTGATTGTTTATGTATTGTTTTATTAGATGCTGTAAGCGCTGCCAATCTTTCACACCTCTGATGTGATGAGAATACACAAGTTTCTAAAATGGTTTAGAAAATAAACATTTACCGAACACTTGTCAAATTTTGTATCCGTATTTGCTCCCACTCAATACATTGTGCTTTTACATGATGAGATTTTGTAATATTCTACAACATATTTTGACAAGTCGTAATATATGTATTACCATGTAAAAGTACCTTAAGAGAACCCCAACTTATCCATGAATTTTACTAAACCAACATTTTTTAGGGGATACATGTAAAATGGCTGCAAAAAGATTTAAAAAAAAAAATTGAATAAAAAATTTTACATAAAAATGTAAATCTTGCCTTTTCCATGAACACAACCTATCCGCATTAGGTCACACTGGTTACACAAGGCATAAGTCCTTTACATTTGTGTTATAACTGTTATATTTCAACTAATATGTGGTTATTCTGGCTACAAGCCTGCCTGCTCAAAAAGTTCTATTCATCGGTCCAGATCCATAACCTATTCAAGGACTACAGTCAAAGACAGATCTCGCTTCAAGTCAACTGATATACTCGAAGGTCAGTAAAATCTCTTGCAAGTACTTAGGCTCTTATATATTTATAGGATGGGACATACTCAATTTTTTGCTGGTATTTCTTATTTTGCAGGAGTAATTTGCGCCCTAATATTGCTGAGACATATCACATGGGGGTTAGTTTCTTAAACATATGGTTTATGGCGATGTAAATACGATTTGCGTAAAAATTATTAACGAAATGACAAAACGATTTACTTAGCCAAAAAAAGGAGGTGGCCCGGTAGGGGTAAGTGCATTAGCCTACCAGTCGGGGGGTTGTGGGTTCGATTTCCACCAGAGACCCTGGTAGGTCTGATTAGTTTTTTTCTTTATCCTTCTCTAAATTTCTTCTTTCCTTTAATTTCCACCTATTAATATGCCTTTTTAGGTAACACACAGGGACCAAATTAAGCGGAGCTATGTGAGCTGTATGCTTCCCTTTAACGGCTGCCTGTTCTACCTAACCTTACTTTAAAAAAACAGAAGCCCCGTAATTCTGTTGTTAAGTTAAAACGCAGCAGTGCCAAAAACCCTGTTACTTGAATCCTTTTAAACTAAAAACTTATTTTAAAAAATTACGTTCTTATTAACACATACAAAATCATTTTATTTTCTCTATACATTTTTAAGAAGTTTAGGTTAATTGTTTTAGGAAAAAATTCTATTAAATTTAGAAACTGTATCTTTTTCATTCGCATAGAATTATTGTTTAACAGCGCCGGCTTATCCATTTATTTTGATAAACCAACATTTTCTAGGTGATACTTGTACAATGGCTGCAAAAAAAATCTTTTATTCATTTAGAAAAAAGTTTTTTATTAAAAAATACAAATTTACCTTTGCCTCGAATACATCCTATCCGCATTAGGTTACAACGGCTGCTAAAAATTGTAAAATTTGAAACTCCATCAGGTGAACCACATACAGGGCTAAACACGCTGTTACAGTTGCGATTGCATTGAGTTTGACAAACAGCCTTGTTAGTGCGGGAATATTCTAAAAATTTAAAACTAATAAAAAATTTATTTATTTGATTTTTCTCTAGTTGTTACTTGACTGGTTTGCCCGGATAATATGAAGAAAATCTTTTCTCATATAACATTAATTGCGAAAAACAAAGCAATTGAAACTATCAGTGATATAGACGGGTTTTTCAAAATTGGAGCATTTAATAAAGTGACTTGAATGCGGAAACCTTCCCCATACTATTGATTGCTCAGCCATTAAGCAAAAAATAATACCAAAAATGAGAAAAAGTATCGTTACGCACAACATTTTTAAACGAATGAAAATCGGTTTCTCACTTGATAAAGCTTTTAATATGCGAATTGGGCCTTTTATAGCAAAAATTAAAAAAAAATTAATTTCTATTTAAGTTTTTAAATGAGAAACTAAAAATGGAAAAGTTTTGTGTTTCTTCAATAGTTAAAAAAGATTAAGAAAATCAAAGTTGATCAATGGTGGCCATGTTATATCCTACACCGCAATTCATTGTACCCAATAATAACAACATTTTTACTGCTCTATATCTCAGAAACTATAACAGGTATTAACTTCAAAACTAGTACAGCCTTATTTCAGTGTGTGATGTCTACGCTTTGGGAGAAAATTGTTAGATAGAAGCAAGGGAAATAGTACACAGAGAAAGAAAAAAACACTTTAGAATGTTGTTAGAAAATAAACTTTATATCTGAATTTATCCAAAATCGCATTTGAAATTTTTAAGTAAGGAGCGTATTTTGATTTTCTTAAATCAAGTCTATTCGACTGGTTCGGATAAAAAAACACGTACGTTTTTTGGTACTTTTAAGCATTTTGTGCCATATAGGGTTATGTTGTGGTGCTTAGTTTTCTTTTACTTTTTTAAAAATTTTGAGTATTAATTTGGAAAACTAAGCGTTATTATTCCAGATTAAAAGAAGAATTTTTCACACTTTTGATACCTTTTGCATTTTTTTAAATTAACAACCCAATTTGATGTCGAAAGTTAATTAAGTGCACAAAATGTACTTTTGGTACATTTTTGGTACTTTTTGCCATTTTTTTTATTTTATGATTCTAGAAGGATGGAGTTAAGTTTTCCTAATACTTGTTTGTTTATTTTTCGTTTTAAGTTTTCAAATTAGGTGTCAGTTTTTTAGCAACTTTTACAAATTTTCGCAATTTTTTTTTCTATGTTTTGGGATTAGGGGTCAACATATATGAAATAAACTAATTAACTAAGGTCGAAAGCCAAAAAAGGGGACAAACATTTTTTGCACATTTCTGCATTTTTTAACTCATGACTCTAGAAATATAAATTTAATGATTACTGATCCAGGCTAAGGTCTTAAGTCAGCCAATTAGCTTGAAGGTTCTTTTTACACGTTTTGGGATGTTAAATCCTTTTTGTCCCCGATTAAGGCTAGAAATGAACATAATGGTCATAAAGTACTTTTTCACATTTTTGGTACTTTTTCCATTTTTTTGGGATTATCATCCCACAAATAGGAAATAAATGACTTTCAAACAAGATTGAGATTAAAAGTAAAAAGAAAATTTTGTACTTTATATGTTTTGTGTCTAGAAACATAAATTTAAAAAGTCTTTACTAAGATTTGGGTTGAAAGTGAGTTAAGTTTTACGTTACATTTTTTGTATTTTTTTTTTTTTAATTTTTTTTCAAACTTTAGTTGTGGAGCTATTGACTTTATTAAAGTCATAATTATAGAAAACTACAGATTTTTGCTAAAGATTACAAAGAAAATCATGCAAATTTTACCTTTTTATACTCATAGTACTCCTCGTTTTCATTTAAAACATTGTTTTAGGTTATATTAAAAACGTTTCTTACGAAGTAGAGGGTTAGTTGCTAGTCTAATATATCTATAATAGTTTAACAGCAGTTTTTTGGCCTCAGTTTTAACCAGGTGCGGATTCAGGGAGGGGGGGGGGGGAGGGAAAATCCAAGCTCGGAAGGTATTTTTCACTCGCTTTTGCGATTTCGTATTGATGCCGGAAATAAAAGTTTAGGCCCCGTTTCTAAGTTTTCCCTTTAGATGATTCATATATATCGAAAGTAATTCAAACTGAATTTAATAAAAGTTTCCATAATCTTTTTTTAAAAATTATACTAAAAAATATTTATGACACTAAATATTATTCGATTATTTTTGACGAAACCACTTATATATCAGGAAAAAGCCAAATATCTTTAGTTTTATGGGATTTACCCAAGTTTGCTGAAAACACTCATTATTTTTTTTTTCAATGCCGGTCAGTAATGCTGCGGCTGAAATGTCATTTTCCACCCTTCGCCGCATTAAAACATGGCTGAGATCAACCATGACAGAGGACAGGCTTAACGGCTTCGCAATGTTCCTTTAGATAATAAGTATTTTGTGGGATCACAAATGATTTTTGCTGAAATTGCAAACGGAATGCCAAACCGATATATAACCATATCGCTTTGTAAAGAGAAAAATAGCAAATATTTGCAAAAGCTGTACCAAAGCAAATGTTTTTAAAAAATTTTTATTTACAAAAGCTGAAAAAAAAATTATTTTAAATAAATAATGTATACGAAAAAAAAGCATTAAATAAATAATTTATTGTATTTTTATATAAAAAGTTCTAGAACATTTAAAATAATAAAATAAATATAAATACTGGTATGTACATAAGTACGTATGTATGCACAAATCGTCTACCTAAATCTGAAAGGGTTTATCAAGCAAAGACTTATGTGCCGTTTTTGGAAGCCGAATAGTAATCGCCTTGGGACGAATTATATGTATTTTTTTATTGTAAACAAAAACAAAATACACTTATTTGTCTCACTTCTCGGCTTCCAAAAACAGCACATTAAGCACAAGGCATAAGTCTTTTACAGTATTGTCTGTTTATAACTGTTATATTTCAACTAATATGTAGTTATTTTGGCTGCAAGCCTACCTGCTCATCAAGAGCTACGTGGTGAGTGTTCCTTAAAAGGAGATCCCGCGGTGAGCAAATATGTGGGTTTGGCGAAGTTCTATTCATCGGCCCAGATCCATGATCTATTCAAGGACTACAGACACAGACTGATCTCGCTTCAAGTCAACTGATATACTCGAAGGTCAGTAAAATCTTTTGCAAGTACTAAGGCTCATATATATTTGTAGGATGGGACATACTCAGCCCTACAAGAAATTTGTGACCGAAACTAAAACTAAAACAATTTTTTTCGGTCATTTGTGACCAATATTTCTATCACATCTGAAGGTGCGAAAGAGATGCAAGATCACACGTACACAAAGTTTCGGTCATTTTTTTCACATCGCCCTTAAGAAAATGATAGAAAATAATGACCGAATGACCGGTCATTTGTGTCGGTCATATGACCGGCCAAATGACTGTCACTGTTCTGGTAGGGAGTATTTTGCTGATATTTCTTATTTTCCACCAATAATTTGCTCCCTTATATTGCTGAGACATATCACATGGGTGTTAGGTCGTTAAACATATGATTTATGGGGATGTAAATACGATTTGCATAAAATTAGCAACGAAATGGCAAAACAATTTACTTAACCAAAAAAGGGGTGCCCGGGTAGATCAGTGGTAAGTACACGAGTCTGCCAGTCTGGGGGTTGTGGGTTAGATTTCCACCAGAGACCCTGGTAAGTCTGATTCATTTTTTTTTTCTTTATCCTTCTCTAAATTTCTTCTTTCCTTTCATTTCCACCTATTATATCTGCCTCTCTAGATAACACAAAGGGACCGAATTAAGCGAACCCATGTGAGCTGTTCTACCTAACCTTACTTTAAAAAAAACAGTGTTAAAAACACTGTTATTTGAATCCTTTAAAATTTAAAACTTATTTTAAAAAATTACATTCTTATTAACACATGCAAAATCATTTTATTTTCTCTATACATTTTTAATAAGTTTAAGTTAATTGCTTTAGAAAAAAATTCTATTAAATTTGGAAACTGTATTTCTTTCTTTTGCATAAAATTATTGTTTAACATCGCCGACTTATCCATTTATTTTGATAAACCAACATTTTCTAGGTGATACTTGTACAATGGCTGCAAAAAAAACTTTTATTTATTAAAAAAAAAAGTTTTTTATTAAAAAATACAAATTTACCTTTGCCTCGAATACATCCTATCCGCATTAGATCACAACGGCTGCTAAAAATTGTAAAGTTAGAAACTCCATCAGGTGAACCACATACAGGGTAAAATTCGTTTCTGCAATTGTGATTACATTGAGTTTGGCAAACATCCCGGCTAATATAAGAATATTCTTTAAAAACAAACACTATTAAGTAAGTAATTTCTTAAGAATTTTGCTTTTAATTGTTAAGTACTTGACTGGTTTGCACGAAAAATGTAATGAAGGTCTTTTCTCATAAGACACTCATTGCGAAACACAAAGCAATTAAATTTGTCAGTTATAAACACGGGTTTTTCCAAATGGGAACATTTTATAAAGTGTCTAGAATGCGGAAATCTACCTTCTACTAGTGATTGTTTTGTCACTAAACACACAATGACACCAATAATGGAGAGTATCCTTATGCCCAGCATTTTAAAAGGAATGCAAATATGTATCACACTTGGTTAATTTTTATAATGCCACCTGGCAAAAGCTTAATGAGTATAAATTTTGAATTAAACATTTTCGAAATGCAACATTAAAAAATGGAAAATATTTTAAATTTATAATTTTATTTTGATACCCTACACCATTCTTCATTTTTTTTTATACGTCGATTTTGACAACTTTACCAAATGCAAGCAGGATAAGGTGACTTACGAAAGTAGTTTATCTTAGACCCCCTTAATTATTAATCAATTCTGGTCAAATTAAATGTTTATCTAAATATTTTTTTATATGCTTATGGGCATTTCCAAAATGGAGAACGTGACATTCGTACGCCTTTTAGTGAAAAAAAAATATATAAAGCAATCTGAAAACTTTGTTTTTTGATATTAATTTAAAAACATTTTAGTAGCATTATATATAATGCAAAACAAAAATTTTTTTCAAGTCTTTTGTTTCTCATATACGCGCGTTATATATGCGGTCGCGCACGCTACAAAAAATGAAAGTTTCTTTTGACTGCATCTAGAAAAATGCAATAATCTGCGAATTGGAATACAATTTTCTAAGGAAACTTTTTTAAGTTTCAAAAGAACTAATACGGCTTCCTTAAACGAGTTATAAAGTAAAGATATTTCATTTTGTTTTAATTTATTTTAGATTTAGTTTTGATCGGGCACGTGACATAATTTTCCATTCTATTTAAATTATATTTTATAAATTATTTTTTAACAAACAAATGCATTAAATACAAAAATATTTTTATTTATGTTTATATTTTTATGAATGTTTATTAACATATTCATATGTGTAATTATTTATATTTCTTATATGTATGTAAATATATAATCATAAGGGAAAGTAAGTTAAACTACTAAATATTGTTTTTTTGATGAAATCGCTGTTTTAGCTTATTTTATTTTTAAATATTCGTCTTAGGAGAAAAAATTTGGTTTTCTGATATCTGAAATATTAGGCATATACTTCCATTTGGTTTGCAACGATTTTGATGATTGTGATGATTTTGCATTTTTGCGGTATATACTTGTCTTATATGGGTACATTTGCGATGCTCCCTTCTTTTTTTTCACATTACTTTTACTCATCTACATAAATGTACATATGCATTAGTAAGTACAAAGAAATATTTAAAAAAATATTCGATTACAATGGAGCACGTGACAAAATTTGACAATAGAAATAAAATGTTTAGTGCGATTATTTTATCTAAACTTTTTTTTAAGTAGAAAGCACTTTATTTTTAAAATAAAATAAAATTTTTAGCTATTTGGTGTCAGCGGTCGCGAAGTTATGATAAAAAACGTTATTTTGTGGAAAAGAACGCGACATTATAATATGAATAGAATAAAGTTCAAAATTCACCCGTAATCGTTTTAGGTTTTGTTTTTTTTTTATTTTTATTGCATTAAGTTGTAGAAATATTTTGGAAGTTAATTACAACAATAATATAAATATTTAATAAATAATTACTAAAGAGAACAATTAAAAGTCAAGAAAATAACAAAAGTTGGCATGCTCAGTTTCCAAATCATTTTTCTTGCAATAGCACCATAGATTAGCCAAAAATGTATTATTTTATCAAAATTTAGACACTTTTTTATCATACCGTTTGAAAAACCCCATTTCTTTGTAAACATAAAAATTTTCGATCTCGGTAGACCTGTCGCTGGAAATGCCCATATGCGCTTTAAAAGCTTTGGCAAATTATGTAGAAAAATTTGAAAATAGATATTAAATATATAATTTTATGTTTATGTTAAAAGTTTTCCAAGATAGAGTTTAATCTCTTCTATGTTAAAAGACGTGAAAAAAGTACATTAGTATGAGTTTGGTGAACGGGTCATTATCATTTTCAGTTTTGTCTCGTTATCTTGAATCAATATTGTTAACAGTCTTGTCATTTTTAAATTTTTATTGCTCGATCTAGCACCTTGATTTGACTTGACAGCACCAACAAGCTACAAACTACTTCTAAATTTGTTATCCTTTGTTATATGAGCCATTTTTTTAAGACGCTGCAAAATTGCTAATTAATTAATAATACCCCCCGAAACTATAAGTGAAGTGTGTTCATTTAAAGTTCTAAACACGTGTTAATAATTTTAAGGCTATTATTAAATTTTTTTATGAAATATATACATTTGTATTGGAAGAGCTGCGCTCTAATCAAATACAATTATTTTTAAAAATAGAGAATTTGTTTCATACTTAAAGTTAAGTTTTTAATATTAATTAGCTTTACCCGGTCCCCTTTGCTAAAACCGATCCTACTGATTATAAGAGTAAAGTAACGTGCTAGAAAACTGTACTCCATTTAAAACCACACTCTAAATTTATGGCATAATTTGTTTAAAAAAAAACGACATTCTTGTACATTATGCCATATGTTATTTCCCTGAGTAGGTCCAAAATTACATAATTAGCTTCATCCAACCAAGTCTTGCGATTTTAGGAATTTTTATTTCCATGGGAGATAGTAGCCTCTTAACTTACTTTTCATTTCTTGTCCGAAATAAGAAAGTTATATTTTAAATTCAATTTACGATTAAATTAAGGTTGTTATGTCTTCTTCTTTCAACTTCTTGAAAAAAAACATTCAACTAAATGGTATTTATAAATCATTTAATGTTTTTCGATTGCACTGGGATAATATGTAGACCTCTGCTTCTCTTCTCGATTTTCAACCTAAATAAAGGTCAAGACACCACAGTTAGTTATACAAAATTTTATGACTGTAACTGCATGAAGTTTTAGAATTATATTCATCAAAGTTGCGTGATTAGGGATGAAACGATACCTTAACTTGATACTTTAACTTGATATGGTATCGGTTTGAAAGTATCGATACTTACTCGAAATCGATCAAAAAGCATCGGTACTTACTTGTATCGATCAGGTTTCTCATATGATTTCAAGCAGTGAAAACAAAAGTAAATGCACACACATGTATCGTATTTTGTATAAACGGTTAAAGCTTAAATTAAACGTGAAATAATCAAAACACCATAACCATTACAATTGGAATTTAAATTAAAAACCAATTGAATCCATTTGCCTTTTTAATGCTTATGGCTATGGTGTTACGGTTATGTCACGCATAATTGAAGCTTAAATTATTTTTACATATGACTTGTCACTTTTGCAACCCTTTAACTGCCTGTCTGCCAAAAGTTTTATTTTAAAGAATGTTAATAAATAATTTCTTGCTTTTTCATGTACATATGCAGTTACGTCTGACATAACCTTCAAAACAAAAATTAAAAACTAACATTTTCTTGTTTTTTTTTTTAACAGCTGACGTCATATCATAAATTTGTTATGTCGATTTAACATACATTATGCATTTCTCACAAGTCATTTACCGATTTTGAGGTGAAAAATTTTACAGGCCATAATTAAAAATATGTATGTACATTCCGTATAAAATACCTTAAGTGTTATTATAGATTTCATTCGTAAATACAAGGAAAATGTCGACGCATATAAAGCATTATGCGGCAGCACTGCCAATTTTTAGCGAAAACTAACTTTCGGTAAAACAGAGCAATGCAATCTAGTGGTGTTTACATGCTTAACCCTGATTGTTACTGGTCAATAAGAAACGAGTATGTTTTCCCCGATACGCGTACTTTAAACCGATCCCTACTTGGCACTCAGTTGTCAATTATAATTACCAAAAGTACTTGGTTTCTAAGAAAAACTATCGAGTGCTTGATTGTATTTACTCCTATCGTTTCATTCTTAGCGGCAATGCCCCGTTAAATGTTTTTAAATTGTAGGGGGTGCTACACCCCACTTCAACCTTTACTCTTTTACCCTAACCAGAACTTTAGATATAATAAGTAATCACACTAAGTTTGACACTGAAATAATAAAATTAACATTAAATTGTTTAACAATCATTCTTATCATAGTTGTCGTAACCCCTGATTTCTTTTCAGATTGTACGAGCGTACTACACGCCCCATTAATTTTTAAATAAAGCTTTAGCACCCGCCATACAGAGAGAAAAAGGAGCTCTAAACTTACGGCACGGTTGGTGTAAAATTGTGAACGAAGCCTCAATTTTTAGAGAACATTTGTTCGCAAATATAAAATCAAACGTTGTCAAATCAAAAACACAATAAAAAAAATACCAAATGTTTTCAATAATTAAGCAGATCGCCTTTTAACATTGGAAAGATAGATTTACTACGGACTGAGATGTAAGCAAAAGCCTGAGAAACCCCATTCCTACACACAAAAAACTACAAAAAAAAATTTCAAACAAATTCTTGTTCAAAATAATTTATTTTTTTAGTCAATTTATTTAATAGTCTCTAATAATATTTTTATTTGATTTTTAAATCAAACAAAATTTTCGCCTAGACAAATAAAATATTTAACCAGCTCAGCAAAATTTTTTAACAGAAGCTAAAATTCTTGCAAAATTGTTTGTCTAAATTTACAACTTTCGTTGTAGGTCCTCAGCCAGACAAAATATTTACTGATTCTCTGAAATTTGTTACTGATTCTACAACTCAATTTTTTCTGTGTAGGACAACATCCATGCATATATTCCTATATATCTCAGGTTATTTCAAGGCGGCATAGCAGCAGGGGCAGTGGTTACATAAATTTTATTAAATTTTCAAAACTATATATCTCGGAAACTGAAAACAGCTATCGACTTCAAACTTGCTACAGGGTAACCGTAGTTTAGCAAATCAAGCGAAAGGCTAGTCCACTTACAAACAAACAATTTTATAAAAATCTTGCCCTAAAATGAAAAAGGTATTAACAGGATATAAGGAAGGCTTATATATCACTTCCCTTATTTATCTTTCTGATTATCTTTAAAATATTTTTGATAATATTATATCACCACTGGAAACTTTATTTTAACAGGCGGTATACTTTGTGGGATCACAAATGATTACTACTGAAATTACAAACGGAATGGCAAACCGATCACACTCCTTTCACTTCATGAAGTGTATAATAACAAATATTTGCAAAAGTCATTCCAAAGCGAATGTTGTTTTATAATATTTCGAAAAACAAAGGGTTAAGAAAATTATTAAAAAATGGATAATGGATATATGTACATGTATATATGTAAATGCCCTGCAGGAAATGTCAATAATGAAACAGTACTGATTCACTATTGACTTTGTCACCAGAACTAGTGACCTATTGTACCCCAAGTCATGTAATTTACTATAGACATTTAACATTTGCGTGTCATTAAAAATTTACTACTGACGTTGGTACTTTTGACTAGATGGTTCTTGTAGGAACATATATGTAGACATTGTCTATAGAGAATCACTAGTAGATTTTAATAATTCTAGTCTGCACTACTAACAGGGTTGGTACTATTGGCTAGTTTTTGTGGGACCATTTATGTAGACATTGTATAAAAAGACTCACTAGTACATTTTAGTCATTTTGGTCTATATTTTAGGTACTTTTTGGAATATAGGTTGATAATGAAACTGCATACTTAGTTCAAATTTTGCATGTTATTAAAAATATCTAATTTTTCATTTGCATTTTATAAATAAATTTAACTAAATATTAAAACGTAAGATGGTACTTTTATAATGGTTCGCACCTAAAACGGTATATTTAAACACCCTCGAATAAAGCTCTCTGAATAAAAACTAATATGACGCCAGCAAATTACCACTTAGCTGACGCCACCGAAAGTTTGTAAGTGACAAAATTTTTTCTACTCATTAAAAGCAAATATTTATATGTAGACGATTTGTTGACAATGTCGCCGATAAGTCACCAGAATCGTAGACAAAACTGTTGACTTGGAGACACTTGCCCCCAGGCTTACTGCAGGGTGTGTATGTATAAGCATATGTATGTATGTATGTATGTACATATGTATGTGTGTAAAAAATTAAAATAAAAATAAATACTCATAAGGTTTAAATAATTCAGCTAAATTTTCATTCTGCCCCTCTGTTCGGTAACTTATGAGAATTTTTTACAGCGAGCAAATTTTCTAAAATATAATTTAAAAACAATGTAAGGTTTATCATATTTACCCTGTATTTAACAAGGTGACTAAAAGTTTTTCGTTTGAGACATTTTTTTCTTAAATTACAGAACATAGGCAGTGGTAGTCTGTATGATCGAGCCTTTTCTTTAAACAGACGGATAGACTTCAAATATTCATATAATGATTTAGAGATGACTGTATTGCTTAATTTTAATAAAGGAAGGTCATACGTCGAACCTCTTTAAGAATGTTAAAATGGTCCCAATCGGCTCTCCACTGTTCTAATGATTATTGTATGGCAATGTAAGGCAAGAGTTTCCCGGGGGACGAACACTAATCGGGTTTTACATGTACACAACAAGAGTACCTACACAAATGAAGAGTAACAACAACAACACAGGGGATATTGCATTGTTTTTTTTAATAAACACAAAGAAAAAGCAACCATACATTGTCCTTAATCATCCTCTCTCATTGGGCAACGCTGTGGTAAAGTGCTGTAAGCGAATTACCATCGACATGTATGTATGTGCATATGTATATTTGTATGTTGTTTTTTATTGTAGTATGCTGCATTTAGTAATACTTAATACATGGGCATTTGTCATCGGATACCCTGATAATAGCTGTAGCAGAAATAAAAATTAAAAATCTTTTATTAAGAACTATTTCTATTATCGGCATAACATACGTTGTCCAATGTGGCAGGCTGTCCGCATTAGCTCGCAATAATTATTAAAAATATTAAAATTAGAAACACCATTAAGTGAGCCACAAACAGGAATCGTTTCGGTTCCACAGTCTCGATAACACTGAGTTTGGCAGACGGACTTGGTAATGTAAAAGAAATCTATAAAGAACAAAACAATGTATTTTTTTAGCCACTTTAATTTATAGCTCCACATACTTACCTGAAGTATTGGCACTGAGAAGTCGAACAAAATCTTTTCTAAAAAAGCATTCGTTTTGAAACACAAAACATTTGAAATTATTGGAAATAAAAATAGGTTCACCAGAATAGGAACACTTAAGAAATTTTTCAGAATGTGGAAATCTGCCTGCTACTTGTAATTGTTCGTTTATTAAGCACAAAATCATGCCAAACACGGATAAAAGCTTAATGAACATTATATTAAAACAAATAAATGTTAATTAAATTTTAAAGTCAGTTCTAGAAATAAAAATTATGGCTTTTATAGCAAAAGTCGAGTATGAGTTTATGTTGAAAGTTTGCCAAATAAAAATAATTTTGCCATTTATTTTTAGAAACTTTTTGTTTTCTTTATTAATATTAAGCGCAATAGTTTATTTTTGTTAAGCAAAGAAAGTACTTAAACAAGTTTGAAAGGGAATTTTTCCTGTATTTTTTTATACCCTTCCACAGTGATAAAGTGGGTTCTTGTTTTAATTTGCAACCATAGAAATCAAATTACATACATGGTGGTAAATTTATGTATCAGTTTGTTATTCCGTTTGTAGTTTCTAGAATATTCAATTGCGGCCTCATAAATTATAAATGTATGTATGATTTCTGCCTTTCTGTCAGAACCAGGCCTACTAAACTGATTTCTATGTCAATATATCAGAAATACCCCCCCCCCCCCCCCCCCCAATCTTTGAACGGCAGAAGTGCTTTTTGTTGTCAATATCATTTATTTTATGTTATTTAGATGTTATCGAGAAAAGCAAACGGAGTTTTTAACTTGCAAAAAGAAATTCTGTTTGCCTTTATAGATAACTTGTGAGTTAAATAATTGATAAGAATATATTTTTATAAAAAGAAGTAATAAAAAAATGTAATAAAAAAAATTTTAAATTCATTTATTTAAAATTATACAATAAAAAAGATTTTAGGTTTAAACATTTTAATTTTTGACTGAAATTATTTCTGGCTGCAGTTAGTTGTTTCTGAGAAACTTTGATTCAGTAATACATTATACATGGACAGTAACTATTGGATACCTTGACAATCACTGTAAGAAAAATTAAAAAGTAAAAATACGTATATTCATATACATACATATCGTTACCTTAATATAGAAAGACTATAACTTTTATTTTTTTAAGTCGAAATTTTTTGGCTAATTGTGATATATGAGCAGACCATTACTTAAAAAGATACGAGTTAGGGTCTTTCTTAATTAAGTTAACGATATGTATGTATGACTACATTCAAACGAGAAAATAAAACAGAAAATTACTCCTATGAATTTTTTTTTGTTTTTTACACCTCTTGTCAGAGGCAAAAATTTTCATGGAAGTAATTTTCATAGAAAATTTCATCGTGTAAGACTGTTATTAGTCTAGTATAAGTCTAGTATTAAATTCAAATCATACATACATTCTCCAATGAGGCAGGCTTCTTTCATTAGCTCACAATAGTTTGGAAAAATTCTAAACCTAGTAAAATTATTAAGTGCCCCACACACAGGATTTAAATCTGTTCCACAGTCGCGAATGCACCTGGTTTGACAAACTTCTTTGGTAGTCAGGAAAAGTTCTATGAAATAAAAATTATTTAAATATTAATTGTCTTATGTATTTAAATAAAAAAAAACTATTACGTAGTTTATCGCCACGGGTTATCTTAAAGAGACTCTTTCTCATATTGCATTCATTTTGAAACACAAAGCAATTTGTATTGTCGGTCACAAAGACCGGTTTACTTGAACCATAACACTTCATAAAATTGCTAGAATACGGGAATCTGCCCAGAACTAGTGATTGTCCGATTATTATACATAATATGAAGAGAATTACACAGAATAACTTTATCATAATTGAACGAGACATTAAGGTTTAAAATCATTTATAATAAGGATTGGACACTTTTATAGAAGTTCAGCTTTTTACTAATATTTTCTGAAATAGAAACTTAGGTAAATATGAACAATTAATTTTTTGTTGTGTTAATTCAACAATATTTACTTTAGTTGTTAGTCTTAAATTCACAAATAAAAATTTTAGAAGAATAAAATTAATTTAATATATTTGTTGTTAAATAAGAGTATAAATGCCATTTAAGACCATAGAACCTAAACTCTACAGCAAAAAGTTATGCAACAAGGTTTCAATATTAAAAAGAAATATATACTTATGTAGATTTATTCATTTGTATTGAATATATTAATATATGTCACACATGACATAATTGATCCCCACAGATTGTGGCTTAAATATTATAAGAGAAATATCTGGATCCTTCAAACGACATGGGGCCGAGTTAAATATCGCAATGTTCAATGGAAATCAAGCAGTGTTTGGCACAAGCTTTCAAGAAGTATCCAAAATAGTTAAAAAGTCTGTAAGAAGCACGAAACCCTGTAAACCAAGCCGAGCGGCTACGAGTATAAGTATTTTAAAAACGTTGTATAGTAAAACCACTTACACCAGCAGCCGTATCATTAGTAAGAGTGGAACTCTTCTTGCAATTCCGAATGAAAACCTATTATGTTGGATGGAACACTTGATAATTTTCCATCAAGAAACCCCCTAAGATATTTAGCTTCAAATAGCTCTAACATTAACCTCATTAAGTATTGGGCTACTTAAAGCCGCGACCCTATACTTTCTGGTAAAAATAGCTAGTTCTCTTTTTTTAAGGTTTACGCCCAGCCCGCTATCCGACGTCCACAAAGAAAGTACACACAACTCCGTGTTCAAAAGCTTCCCGGCCGTTGGAAGAAACTTTCCCCTGACCACATCGTCTGCTTACGCAACGACCTTTTTTTCAGCATCAAACTTCCCTTATATACCGCAGACCGCAAAAAGCCACAATAGACATAAAAGAACTTCCTATAGTTATTTATCTCCTACAATCCACTTTTTTTTAGCATAGAACTTATAACCCTGCTCTCCAAGTAATACACCTGCCCGAGCTATTGCTATAGTCCAAGAGAACCAGTTTAAATTCAGAAAGAAACATGTTTAAGTTTATCTTAATCAGTGCAAATTGCCGTAAGCAATCTTGGAGTTTCACAACATCTACCTACTTTGTATTAATCGACTTAATGAAAACCTTTCATAAAGTTTTTTGAAAAGGATTTTGAAGAGACGTAGCATCCCACGTTAATGCCAAAGTCTATGCAATACGAAATTGGTAAAATTTATTTAAGGGTACTATAGATCTAAGGTAAGGATGTATTCCGGTTTTGAATGGCAGACTCTTCGAAGACTTGGAATATGCCGAATATATTTGACATCTGGGCCAAGTCTGTTCTTTTAAAACTAAAACATTGCCTTTTGTAGCGAAACCTGAAAACACATAAAAACAAGCAAAGCTGTAGATCTTAACAAACAAATGCCTGCGGTAAATTCTAAATATGGAATTGCCAATTCATATACAAAAAGTTTAACTGCTGAACACGCAAAGTCAAATCTCTGCTCCTGTGAAGATATTTAAGAGAAACTTACAGTAGGATGCTTGAGGCTTTCTGCTATTTGGCAGTTAAGAAAAACAGAACAAGGGCATAACAGCTGGTTAGCTGATTCTATTTGATAATAGATGTTATTTTAGACTAAGCAAACAATTTAAGAACCAGGTCCTTTCTCGGCAGACAAAGCTCATACTTTACAGGACACTTATTCTTTCCATACTATTCTATGGCACAGAGGCATAAATACTTGCTCAAGCAGATCATTGTGTTCTTGGAGTGTTTAAGAAAAAAATACTTTCCAAGATAAGTATATGGACTAATCTGTCTAAGCGGAAAACATCGGGGTAATCCAGAGGTAAGACGCAAAAGAGGACGATCGTGACTTCGTTGAAAACACCAAGCTCAGGAAACCTTTTCAAACTCAATATCAGAATATGGACAGAAATTGTAGAAGACTGAAGTGCTTTGAAATTCATTCTTAGTTCAGCCAATGACCGACATGGGTTGCTATAAATTACCAAGTTAGTAAGTAAGAATAGACCATATATGATCAGGAAGTTTTTCATATATTTTGCTTAAACGCTGAACAGGCTTGTCTAAGAGTCGAGAAGGTTCAAGTGACCTTAAAGAAGTGTTCAGTGCTTTCTGGAAGCTACTAAGAGAATAATTCATATAATATGCGACATGAGACATCAAGCATTTAGAGTTTCAAAAGTATTGAAAATTTAGATATTTAAAACTGTTTCTCACATCGGTCAATTGTTGTTTCGCGATTACTTAAGCACAAAATTGCTGGTTATAGCGAATTAATGCAAAAGCAATTTTTAATAGATAAAAGAAATACGTACTTAATTTAAAAGTTAAAAAGTAAATTGTTAAAAAGCTTAATTCTATAGAAAACGTTATATAAAAACGTTAAAAAATATTTATATTAGCTTAAAAAATTATATATAAAGGCACGTGTTAAAAACAGTTTTTATTGGCATGATCATTTAAAAAGGAATAATCTTTAAAAATGTTTGATTGATGCAAACATCAATAGAAATTTTCGGCTTGGAAAAAGTTGACAAGTTGTCACTTAACTGCGACAATTATGGCATTCCTTTTTTGTAAAAGAATTATTTTTATGGCTGAATTTAATTTTTTGACGATACCTACAAAATGAGTAAATTTTATACAGTTTTTCCCTCTTTTAGTTTGAAATTGCTAAACTTTAAAATAAACGGCTCATAGTTTATTTTAAAAGTGGCATAAGTCACTTTTTTTTAAAGTCGAAATATTTAAAGATATGAAAAAATTCCGTTCAATAGTATTTAGTGTTGCCATTAACTTAATTTTTTTCAAAAAGTGACTTATGACATTTTCAAAATAAACGGCTCATATGCATGAAAGAAATTTCAGCAATTAATCCTTTCCAAACTGCAATTAGCTATAACAATTACATCATGTTTTTTATGCCCTTCACGTACACATTAAAAAACATTATTTGTCCAAATAAACTATTGAATTGTACATATTTAAAAATTAAATGCCAGCAATGATCCTTATTTACAAATTCTTAATAAAATAATTTAAAATGGAAATATAATAATTTCACGCTTTTGTACACTTGTTTTTGTTATTAAGCGGCTCAAAAATATAAAGTTAACATGAACGCAAACATAAAAAAATTTTTACTTGAAAAATCTAATGGCTTTTGTTGAGTCAGTGGCAGATTCTCAGCCTGAAAATTAGAAGCTGTTAAGTTTTAAGTCTTGATTGGGTTGATAATTTTTTTGTTTTGCTTAGATGGATGAGATATCTCGCTTTAAAAAAATTTAATTTCATTTAAAGCGAGAGCTTTGAAGGACTTCGATTTTTGGCAGTCATTTAAACAAATAAAAAAATAAACAAATTTTTGTGTGTTAATTGCTGTTCGAAAAAAAGCTTAATAAAACTAACAAATAAAGGTATTTAAAAAAAATTTTTTTAACAAAGTTTCTAAAGCTCAAATTAATTAAACACACCCCTTAAGGGGGCAATAATTCAGGCATGTCCCTTGGATTGATAAGCATTATTAAACGTTTAAAGTTGTGCCATCCTTGGAAATCAAAGCTTTTTATAAAAACTTAGACAAAAATATGAGTAAAATAAATCGCCCATATTCATATTTATGTACATATGTACCAATTTACATTATGATGTATTTCATGCATAATATTTTTGTTTATAGGCCAAAAGGGTAATAAAGAGCCTACTTTTCTACACCCCTCGTATAGATAAATAAAATATCATGAGTGCAATTTCATGAAAAAAATCATCATATAAATCGACCCTATGTATGTTTTTATATACACATTTTTTTACACAAAAAATACTGGTGGGAAAAAAGTTGCCCTGTACTCACTCACTACACACAAAAAACTACAAAAAAAATTTTTCAAACAAATTCTTGTTCAAAATAATTTATTTTTTTAGTCAATTTATTTAATAGTCTCTAATAATATTTTTATTTGATTTTTAAATCAAACAAAATTTTCGCCTAGACAAATAAAATATTTAACCAGCTCAGCAAAATTTTTTAACAGAAGCTAAAATTCTTGCAAAATTGTTTGTCTAAATTTACAACTTTCGTTGTAGGTCCTCAGCCAGACAAAATATTTACTGATTCTCTGAAATTTGTTACTGATTCTACAACTCAGTTTTTTCTGTGTACATTGCTTATGTAGCAGGCAAAACATATGAGGATTTGGTTATATGCAGTGTGGCCATATTAGCTTTTTTAGAGCTAAATTTAGCTTTATTTTTCTTCATTTAGTCCGAAATATTTACATTTAGCCTTTAGCTTTTTTTTTGGCTTTTTTGGAAATTGAATTTAGCTTTTTTAGAAATTTTTGGAGCTAGATAGAAGGTTAAAAATTTTGTCGTATTATATTTTTTGGTATATATCTCAATTATACTGAAAGGTATCAAGCTCCAAATTTTCTTCGAAGTTACAACATTACAGTTTACGTACCATTGTTTTGTTTAATAATTTACTTTTAGCGACATTTAAAAAACGTGAAACAGCACAAAACTTCAATAAAACAAAGATATAAAGAAGGTATGGTATTACAAAAAAAAAATAAACGTAAGAATTTGTTTTTCCAAAACAAATACTTTTATATGCGGCAATTTTAAAGAAAAAAATCCAAATGCGACACAAACATTTTTTCCGTTTTTTGGTTATATTATAAAATCTTTTAATATATTGCTCAAAAATGTAAAAACCCTTATGTCTATATTATATTGATATTTTTATTTAATAAGAATTTTAAAGTGTATTTTTGTCAAAAAATCAAATCAAACAGGACCGAAATAATTTTTAAAGAAAAAAGCAAGCACAATGAAACATCGTAGGGTCAAGTAAAGCTTACCATTTTGATAGTATTAAACGATATGTGTTGAAAATCAAGTTCTTTGTAAAATTTGTTTTTTGTAGCAGGACGGTAATTTTTTTAATTTTAATAAAAATGATAATTATTATTTTTATAAATATATTTAAAAGTATTATAATATTTTTTATTTTTTGATTTTAATTTTTACAGTCATTGATTTGAAATACTTATTATTAAGGCACACATGTACAAATAAAAGTACTTTTAAAAATGCTTTCTTACAATGTAACTTTTTACATTAATTATTATCTTTTTTTCTTTTCTTGAACAAAATTTACATGAAGGCATTTTTTATGATATACATATGTATGTAATTATGTAACTTGAATAAAAATTTTCGATTTTTAACGAACTGTGTAGAAAAGTAGTCTCTTTATACTCGTTTTGCCAACAAACAAAAATTTCATTGAAGGAATATAAAAAAAATTGCATCGTGTAAATGCAATCTTATAGTTTCGATTTTTTTATTGTTTTCATGTGCTTGTATTTATGAAAAAAAGTTTGTAAATAAATTACTAAATTTTACGTGTTTTTGTAAAAAAATTAACGAATTGTGTGTGAGTATTTATATTTAAAACAAATTTTCGTTTTTTGTTTTGTTTTTAATATATGTATGTATGCAGCAAATTAACCAGCATATGTATATGAACACATATTGTTTTTCTTCTTACTTAAATCTAAAAAATCAAAATTTTTAAAACTAATTTTCTTTTTAAATATTTTTAGCACACAAAAGTTTCGATCATATTATGAGAAATATCTAAATAACGAAGAAATTTTTAAAAAACGAACTAAAAAACATAGCTTTATTTTTTGGCTTTCATTTTTTGTTTTTAGCTCTTTTTAGCTGTTTTTTAAACGTGATTTAGCTTTAACTTTACTTGAAAATATGGTCACACTGGTTATATGCTTAAGTACTGTAGCATACTTTTAGGTGAGTAGTTAGCTTCGGTGCTGCCATTTCAGTTATTTTTCTTTCTCTCCATATAATAATTTCTATTCATTTCGCGTTGTTTATTTTTTAAAATTGTGATAGCCATAAATGATTTTTTTTGAAATTCCGATATAAGCCGAGCTTAATCCATATTCGAAAACAGTAACACATTTTGACAAATACATTTGTTAATAGCTTCTTTTAGCCAAGTTAAATGCATTTTCGAAATCAGCTACAATTTCATGTCAACATGCTTTCTATTCGGTACTACTACAGGTTGAATGAAAATTTGTTTTACTTTAACAAACTTTTACTAGAATTAGTTACCGGAATCGTATAAATATATGTATAATATTGCTTAGACTTGCTGAACAAATAAAAATTATTATAAGATATAGAAAAAGTTTAAATTAATAATTATAAATACATTACAAAACATGATCCAATCTATAAAAATGAATAGAAAATGATCGAAAGCGATCTTGTTAGTCGGATGACAGGATGGAAAATAAAATATAAGTTAAAATTAAAAAGACTTAATGTCATCCGATAGATGGCCAAAAACAAAATAAAATAAATGAAACAAATACATAAAAGAAACAACTAGTGATAAATGCAAATAGAATGAGAATAAGTTAACATAAGGTTTAATGTAAATTTAGTATGGTCCAACCAATATTGAATATGAATATATGTAATTCCAGTATTCTAGTTTTAATAAACGTTTGCTTAAATAGAACAAATTTACATTGAGCCTGCAGAAGTATCGAATAGAAAGTATTCTTACAAGAAATTGAACCTGATTTCAAAAGTGCAATTTAACTTGGCTAAGAGAAGCTTTTAACAAATGTTATTCTTAAAATTTATTTGGATAAAGGCTGGATTAGCCGAGCGCAACCGTACTGTAATGTATCAGCTGTTGGCTTTTTGGCTTATGAGAAGCAATGCAAAAGCTTAGCGAAAAAAAACGTACTGTAACCGCAACGTATCATTCTGTATAAAATAGAATTTCCTTACGTTGTTGCGTGACATTTGTATGCCAGTGATGGGCTACTTGTTTGTTTTATAATTTGAGGGTATTTTTGCTCTTTTTCATGGTACTTTTTTTATATACTTTTATATGCGAAAGAAAGATAAAATAACCATTAGTACTTTGCGTGTTTCTTTTCTTTATTTTATTTCACGCATTTTTGAAATGTTGTTTTGTGAACTATGAAGATTTAGGTATTTTCTTTGTACACTTCTTACAGTAGAGAGATTAATCGATTGGTTTTATTCTATTCATTGTAACTCTCTCTTAAGCTTTATGAGCTTTATTTGTTTTTTGATATTAATTTTAAAAAAATGCTTTGAAAATAACACACTATAATTCCATTTTGAACGAAATAATTTTTGTATATGAGACCGACTCTGTATGACCAAAAAAGCGATAGTAATTGCTATCCTACAAAACATTTTCAGATTTTTTAAAAGTACCAAGTTTGTCACTTGTATTTCTGCGATTGCTTCTAAAAAATTGAATTAGAAAAATGTGCGAATGCAGTTTGTCTTTGGTCACCTTATCAAATAAAAAAAAAGCTTGATAATGAAGTGGTGGTAAATATTCATACATGCATACATATGCTAAAATGTACAACAAAAACAAATGCAAATTAAATATCAGAGATGGAAATCCTATTTCTTTTTAATATTTGAACATTTTTTATACATACATACTTTATTATATCATAACCACCTCCTATTTATAACTTCATAACGCATTTAGATACAGCCTGAGTTTTCCATTCATGTATTAAATAAGATGTTTCATACAAATATAGATTTAGCAACATAATGAAATATCAAAGCATTTTGGGTAATGTCTCGTCAAAAGAGCTGTAAAGGCAAACAAAATACACAAAACTCTGTTTAAAATTTTTTTCTAAACACAGAAATATGTAAGTAAACTTTATATATACCTGTAGATACACAAGTAGGTCAAATCCATATGGCTGCAAAATAATATGATATTGTTGATTAAATACACAAAATTTGTCCTTCAAAAAGAACTTATATTTTTACTGAAATTAATTTTGTAATAAAATAGAACTTAAAAAATACTGTACTCAAATGGTGGTTATGATAGATACCCTATGCCTTTTTGCGACATTTCTGTTAAATAAGTATGTAGGTACGTTTTTTCAAAGCTGCTACACTCAAATGTGTTTTTCATGTTAAAATTTTTAAGATTTTAGACTTTCAATCTTACTTTTAAAACTGTTTTTGTTATAAGCTGTGAGTAATTGAAAATATACATATTCTACAAATGCACAGAAATCGCCAACACTGTTTTATCTCACGCTTAGTTGGAATTTAAACAAAAAGTATCTTCATCCTTTTCCAAAAATAAAAAAAATAATTCCCTTAGGATCTTAACTGCTATTTATTAGAGTTGGTTTCGACTCGTTACTTTCGCTCGTTTTTGCCAACAACATTGTTCATTTAATCTCCAAACCCCATATAAATTACATTGTGGTTCGTGGAAAAAACCGAACGAGGTTGTTGGCAAAAATGAACTAAAGTATCCGATTGACCCAACTCTACTATTTAGGAATCTTAAATTTCCACGCCTGTTCCTTATAGTGTTATTAACAGTTTTATTGTTGTAATAAAGGTAAAATTTTTATTTATTTTTCTTTCATACACATTTTCTCCTAACAAGTTATAAAAAATTTAAAAAAATAATTTCTCCTAATTAAAAGCAAGCAAGTTGTCAGATATCAGTCTTCTATCGTGTGTCGCTGGGAGAGGTTGTTTGTACTTTAGATAGATTTGGAGTTTAACCCCTGTGAAGATAATTGGAATATTTAATACATAAGGTGAGTT
Organism: Melanophora roralis; assembly: GCA_963583895.1. Lineage (NCBI taxonomy): Eukaryota > Metazoa > Arthropoda > Insecta > Diptera > Rhinophoridae > Melanophora > Melanophora roralis. The sequence goes on from OY757189.1 coordinate 7,797,316, forward strand.
GGAATCTTAAAAATATAACATTCCAAGTATAAATTTGAAGGTATATTAATATTTAATTAAAAATATTGATGTTTAAATCGGATAAAATAATACAATCTAAGTTAAAGGGGAAAGATACGCACGTATACATTTATGTGTGTAGATATGTATGTAAATAACATACATATCTTGTGTTTCTGACATTCGAAGACTTTGTTAATGTGTTTTTATCCGATTTGTTTTTCTTTGCTTTGTGCAGTGATGGCAACATTTTATTTATAAAATCTCTAAATAAATTTTAAAAGTTGCAAAAACAAAATTTTTAATTAAAATAATAAAGATAAAAGTTTGTTAGACGTACATACCTAACAAATTTGTGTACCTACGTCACACGCCTAGGTACCCACGTGGTAAAGGTATTACATATGCGTTTTTGCAGATATTTGTAACGTCTAAAATCAATAATCTGTCAAGGTGTAGCTTTATTCTTGCAATCAAAGTACAGTTCGTATTTTTAATGCTTTTGTATAGATAATTTTTTAAATAGGGACCAAGCCAATTACAACCTTTGAAAGTCGGTTCAATATTTGACATAGCCCCCAATAAAAATTTTCTCCTGCATTTTTCCTACAATTTTCTTTTGAGTATGCTTTTATAACCACACAAGGCAACTTCTTCGGCAATTTTTCTTTTTTGTTTAGTAGACCCAACTCTACTCCGTTACTTTAGTTCGTGTTTGCCACAGCCTATTTCGTTGTCTCCACGAAAGACAATGTAATTTATATGGGGTTTGGAGATTAAATAAACTAGGTTGTTGGCAAAAACGAGTTTTAAGTAACTCTTTTGTTTAGCTTTAATCATGATACAAAGAATCAGGTAATCTCGTCGGCCCAGCTGATTAGTGCCTAAATGTCAAAATTACGCTCTCCCTGTGCAAATAAAACAACAAAAATTATTGCTCACCGTTTTTTTTCTATGAGCTTTTGTTTGACACTTGTGTACTAATATGTAGTTGTTGCAGGGACGAGATTACCTGATTAGTTGTATCATGGCTTTAATAAATTTTCTGGACATAAAATCACTAACATTAACAAAAAATATATTAGTTTTAAATGTAGACCGCTCATATTCACTTTTGTCGTTATATAACACGGTTGTTGGTACAAATGTTAAAACAACGGTGTTTTAATATCATGTGTAAACAACAATTCTTGGCTAATAGAGACATTAGGTAAAAAACAATAATAAAAATAATATATAGGTCCATAAATAAAAACGAATGAGAGAATTGCTCGAAATATCCGAGTATTGGCAATTGTTTTTTCCCTTTATTTCCTCTTATCTCAAAGTGAAAAAAACGTATATAAACTTAAGAGTTGCGAAACTCAAATCATCATGTGTAAACTTGGACTTAGGCTACGGTCAAATTTTTGCCCAAAAAAAACGTGGTCACTGTTTTAAGCAAAAAATTGTTCAATGTTATTCGCACTTAAAGAATATTTGATCGCGACATCAAATAAACGAACAAAAAAAAATCGATTACAGTTTTTATAATGTTAAAGATATACATATATATGTATGTCTCAATAAATAAAGAAGTTAAGAAGAATAATTTCAGTGGTCACGCTTTTTAAGGCAAATATTTGACATATCTGACTGTGCCCTTAACGTTTAATCGCATATATTCCCGCTTATTTATACTTCCTTTAGATAAACTACGCTTTTGGTATTTCCTACAATTTACAAACACTTCTTTCCCTATAATTAACATTTGATCCAAAGAAATCACTAGTGACAGTATTGAATTTAGAATTTTAAAAATAATAAATTCAAAGGTAGTATTGTGAATAAAATTAAACATTATGAACTTATGCAATTTTCATTTCAACTAAGCATTAATTTATACAATTTAATACATAATTTAACAAATTTGAAAAAAATGTAAATAAGTGCACGCATGCATACATACATAATTACATAGGACTATTTACAAATGTACTAGTACTTATTGTTTCAAAGATTCGCACAGAAATTTGTGTGCCTCGAATTGATTTTCGAAAAACTTAAATTTCTTTAAGACGGTTTTATAAGAGATGTATTTTACATATGACCTTTAAAATTTTTAGCTGCGAAATTGATACATATCGTGTGAACGCGTGATAATGTCACATGACAAATTTTAAATTAAGCGCGTTCTATTTTCATCTGACAAAGCATGTGTGTGTCATCAGCTGTTTTTAGGAAAAGTAAATTGTTTATTTTGGTTTGGAGGTTATGTCAGATGTAACTACATGCGGACGTGTGAAAGCAAAAATTTTAAACCATCTGTAAAATGACAATTTTGACAGACATACGCATTTACATGTGGATTGCAAAAGTGGCAGGCAAGTCATGTGTAAAATACATCTCGTATAAAGCCACCTTTAATAAGTAATAAGTTAAATAATGTAGGTAATTATGTATGTATACGTATTCATTTAAATCAAGCGTTTTTTAAAGCTAGTTCTTATCTATACATGGCTATAAATACATACATATCTACTAATCTAGCCTAGGTAAACAAGTAACATAACCTTTAAGCATTAAATACATTCCTCGCTACAGGCCACCGAACACAATTAGTCAAAAATAGAATACACGTGTGCTTATGAGAATAATTTTTTAATTGCTACAATGCAACACAACTACGGGTTGCTGTCAATGCTAATTTTGTGGCGTGGTCGAAATTAAACTAATTTCTATTTTTATACGCGACAGATAACAGATTAGTGCTGCCAATACGGTAAGATGCAAAAAATATAGCTTAAACAGTACAAAAAGACTTTAGGTGGCACCACAGAAAGTCATATTGCTTATATGTTTATATTGTAGTGGTAGTCTAGTAAATATTTCAGTAGCAGCCAGTCGGACACAAATTTAGCAAGAAACTTTTGTGTTCGTGTGTTCCTGTGTTCTTGTTGCTTGAATGTGTTTAATGCATTAATTAAAACATATGCATTCATATATGTATTTATTTATGTGCATATGTATGTGCTTTGCATATACACACATATCGTCACCTGAAATGTAAAAAAGTAAATTATACTCATTACAACTTTACGTAAAAGACAGGAAGAGCATATTAAACGTATTGTTGTTAAAAATAATTAATTAAAAAGATTTGCCAAGTGAAATCTTGGATTCTTTATGCTGAGATGCCTCTTAGCCTAAAACCGTTTTATAGAGAAAATCTTCTTGATTCTATTAGGTAGTTTAGGCTCTGTGCATGTTTTCGGTAATATGGTCACTAGTATAAATGTTGGTGTGATCTTGCAAATCTTAGATTTAGAATTTCGACTTTCAAATCGTATAAAGAACGCGCCAATTATTTTGATTGATACATTTAATGGTTTAAAGCAGGGATCGGCACACCAATACATTAATATGTTTTGATTGTGCTGATTGTTTGTTTTTGAGCGTAATTATTGGTGTTTTATGACACTAGGGTGACCATAGTTGAAAGTTTAAAATATGATAAAACTGCATTGTAAAAGTTTTGGAATGTAAAATTCAAAATTAAGCAGCTTATGTAAAAGTAAAATTTTTATAAATGCAAAATAATTTTTCCATATTACTTAGCTTTGCAAAATTGAATGGATATTGGCAATTTTTTTATGCGGAAATATGACCTTTGACATGTTTATTACTTAGCTTATTTCTGATTTTGCTTTTAACTATTTTTTGTAACGATAATGAAGGCTCGCAGATATAATTTTAACCAATTATTAAATGTAATTTAAAAATTTTTAATTAAACATTTTAAAGATCCTAGCTGTTTGCACTGGTCGTCTGACACAAGAGACTACAAAACATATATTTGTTTCTTTTCCTTACTCTCTTCAATGCTTAAATATAAAATATGGTCAAATAAATCGATCATTGTCATTCTCTGTATGATATAAATTGATCAGTTCTTTCAATAAAAAATTAGTTTTTTTCCCATTTAGGAACGTTTTCCATGGAACTGCAGAAGAGCAATAGCCATAAAGTCATAAAAATTTGAAAGTTCAGTCAAAACTGCTTAGTGCAGCTCAAAATGTTTCTGGGCAATTTTCTACATGTGAAAGTGTCATTTGCTGTTATGTCTTTTAATATTCTTTTTTTAAATTTAAAGGAGATTTTAAAATTTTTTCAACATAACGTAGTATTTTTTCAAACGAAATTTTCATATAAAGTCAGTATTTAAATCTACTTTGAATGTCAAATATTTTTTGGATACGTGTGCACATTTTCTCGTCCCTAAAAAAATATGAACAGTATATAAAAAGCACGAATAAATTTTTGCAGGTAAATATTTAACTAATGGCCATTTTTTAATGTAATAATTATCTCGGGCGGGTATCGATACCCGCAACTCGTACATTGATAAGTACATATTAATTCTTTTATGTCCCCTGACGAACTTACATATATATATAAATTGTACCCTACCAGAACAGTGACGGTCATTTGACCGGTCATATGACCGACACAGATGACCGGTCAATCGGTCATTATTTTCTATCATTTTCTTAAGGGCGATGTGAAAAAAATGACCGAAACTTTGTGTACGTGTAATCTTGCATCTCTCTCGCACCTTCAGACGTGATAGAAATATTGGTCACAAATGACCGAAAGAAAATGTTTCAGTGTTAGTTTCGGTCACAAATTTCTTGTAGGGGTAGTTTTGTACTTTAGCTACGCTTTTAATAAATAGTGGTGCTTTTTAAAAATTAAAAGTTGATTACTCTGTTTATCAGCTGCGTCAAACTAGTTTGACGTTCAAATAGACATACGTAAAGGTGACCTTGTCCCTACAACAGCAACTTTTAGACATACGCTGCACGCAGTTCTAGCCATCTTGTTAAAATCGTCATATATTTGTTTTTGTAGTATTGTATTTGCTGTATACTTAGGGCCCAATTAACAAAACAAATGTATGGGAAAAACTAAAATTTAAAAAACTGTTCCACGCATTTTGTTTTTGGTTTAGGGCGTTGCGTTTTTGAAAAAAAATCTCAATATAAATTTGTCAAGACAACTAGAGGCTATACAGGGACCAAGGTAGGAGTAACTGATAAGCTGACTTTTATTTCTGGTATATGGCTTCTAGTCATCTCATCAAATTTATATAAATAATTTTTTTCAAGATAGTATTAAGTTATAGCAAAACAAATACTGCCAAAACAAACATATGACGTTTTTTACAAGATGACTAGAATTGCATGCAAAAAGTTGTTATATATTCAAGGTCACCTTTTTTAATACGCTGACCCCAGTAATATACATATGTTTGGTTATTGTAACGCTGCCACCACCTTGTTAAACATGCTTTGGTTAGTTTTATTATTAGTGAACGCCCTAATCTTTGTTAATAAATGTATTCAGATTCTATGCTCTTTTTCTCTAATTAAATAAACCCCTTTTGTTTTTGTAAAATCTTATCAATAAATATTTGTTATCACTGAAATTTCAAGTTTGTTTGTCTGACTTTTGTAGTATAAATTTTCTCTCGTTGTTTGTCTTGCCTCTCCTGTTTAGTCAAATATTTCTTAACCTTAAATAAAGTACATTTAGTAACTAAATTTTAGTTACTCAATATTATTTTTTTAAGTTGACTACATAGGTATCTACTAACAGTTTTGTGTTCGTTTTGATATCAGAAAGTATTGCTGGGAATACAAAGTCTTTTTTTTTTGTTTGTTTAAGCAAAATAGAAAAAATAAATTAAAATATTTTATAAAATGTTTTCGTTACGATTAGCAACTCGTTGCTTTAATGCTACAGCTCCGATACTTTTAAGAAAAAATGCAGTTAACAGAACGATAATTTATGCCGGGGTAAGTTTGTTGATATTCTAATAACAAACATACATATATACGTATGTATAATGGAATAAACATATGTTTGTAAATAAATTAATAGAAGTACCAATGATGTCAATTGTTAAAAATGAAAAAGTTTGTGTGATAATAAAAAAATTTTTAGGTAATAGCCTAAACAGCAGGCAGCTATTTGATTCACAACCTTTTACATATATCGCATTGTATTGTGTTGTAGGTTGTAGAAACTATTAGAGTGTAGTGTGAATTATGCCAATCTTTTAAAAGGGAGAAGAAAAAATTATAATTTTCAATGTATGTACGATTTGTAGCGACTATTTCTATACAAAACAATAAAATATGTATTTAAAAAAACTCTAAAGACAACACTTATAAAAGATTTTGAATTAAACAATAGTTTAAAACGGCAGCAGATTTGTAAGTTGGGTAATGGTTTTAAAATTATAAGATTTGTACCAGGGTACACGTATATCAGATAGGATCGATTCTACAAAAACAACTAAACCGTCATATAAATGTCAAAGATAAATAACAAAAACTTACAAAATCTTTCTTCTTCTTTTTGAGCTTTTCTTACAATACTACAGTTGTTGTTTGTAAAAAAGGAAGAAAATGCACAAGCAAAATTTGACATTAATATAACGAAATACCGTTACTCAGCTGTTTTTCTAAGGCTACCTGATATCGGTTTAAACAATGGTTTTATTTATCTGGCATTTTAAATGTAGTTGAAACGAGGGACTTATTTATCACTTATCCGCTGAATTAGTAGATAAAGGTCGGTAACACCGTAAGAGTGCTAAAAACAGCTGGTTTTGTCTTATTTTGTATGGCCTTTTATGTGAAGTTTAAACGCCCACTTTTTTGATGTTGTTACTGGAGTTACTGATTTAAGCTTCTTTGAACTTAAAACTAAAATAGATTTGCACTGATTAGTTAGCCATTTTAATTAAAATTTATTTTTGCATTCCTGTATGTATATTATCCCATCACTGCAGAAACAACATTTATGCTGATAATATAATACTTATAGTAGGTTTATTAAAGGCTTATTTCACAGATGTGTATGACATAATTGTCAAATAAACCCTTAGTAAACAAGTATTATGAATATGGGCATTAAAATTTTTTTCCCCGTTTTTCTAAGCATCTACAAAATTTTTTCTAAACCTTACATAAAATATTAAAATTTCAGATGGCAACCAAGATAAAAACTGGTCCTGTTGTTGATATTTTGGGTGATGAAATGACCCGCATCATTTGGTCTTCCATTAAGGACAAACTAATTTTACCTTTCTTAGATATTGAGTTGCACACATACGATTTAGGCATGGAACATCGCGACAAGACCGAAGATCAAGTCACGATCGATTGTGCCGAAGCTATCAAGAAATATAATGTTGGTATTAAATGTGCTACCATTACTCCCGATGAGAAGCGCGTAGAAGAATTCAAACTTAAAAAAATGTGGAAGAGTCCCAACGGTACTATTCGTAACATTTTAGGTGGTACTGTATTCCGTGAAGCCATCATTTGCAAAAACATTCCTCGTTTGGTCAGTGGTTGGGAGAAACCCATTGTTATTGGCCGTCATGCTCATGCTGACCAATATAAGGCTACCGACTTTGTTGTACCTGGTGCTGGCACCTTAACTCTAACTTTTGTTCCTGCTGATGGTAGTGCTGAAATTAAACATGTGGTAAACCAATACAAAGGAGCTGGGGTTGCCATGGGCATGTTTAATACTGATGCCTCCATTGTTGATTTTGCGCATGCTTCCTTTAAATACTCTCTTTCCCGCAAAATGCCTTTGTACTTAAGTACTAAAAACACCATTCTAAAGAAATACGATGGACGCTTTAAGGATATTTTTGAGGAAATTTACCAAAGGGAATACAAGAAAGACTATGAGGCTGCTGGTATTTGGTACGAGCATCGTTTAATTGACGATATGGTTGCCTATGCTATGAAATCTGAAGGTGGGTTTGTATGGGCCTGTAAAAACTATGATGGTGATGTTCAATCCGATTCTGTTGCCCAAGGTTACGGCTCTTTGGGTCTTATGACATCCGTCTTGATTTGTCCCGACGGTAAGACAGTAGAATCTGAAGCCGCTCACGGCACTGTCACCCGTCACTACCGCATGTATCAACAAGGCAAAGAAACCTCCACCAACCCTATTGCCTCCATCTTCGCCTGGACCCGTGGCCTGTTGCATCGCGCCAAGCTTGACAACAACCAACAACTCAAGAAATTTGCCGAAACTTTAGAAAAAGTCTGTGTCGACACCATCGAATCCGGTTCCATGACTAAAGATTTAGCTATTTGCATTAAGGGCATGAACAAAGTGCAACGTAGCGATTATTTGGAAACCTTTGAGTTTATGGATAAATTAGCTGACAATTTGAAAAAGGCTTTAGCTTGACTACCCAATCCAGAGGATAAAAAGTCACATCTCTAGAGTTTTTTCTAAAGATTTTTGATAATGCATGTTAACTTTTATATTTGAAATATTTTTCATATGGTTCATCGTAAAGGTTTTAACACCATAGTGACGCTTATAAAGCGTCCGTTTAATAAAAGAAATAAATTTTTGTATTTTTATTGTAAAAGGACAAAAACGAAACTTTACTTCAATATTACCTTTTATCGACAGTTTCATTATATTTAATTAACTTATTTGCAGATTTTTGTTGTAAAAAAATATTTTTTCTTACAATCTATTTAAATACTTAGCGATTGCAACAATTTGAAGCAATTTGATTATATGTATCTAAGATTTGAATCTAATTTTGACAGAAGATCCCCTAATCCATTAAAAAAAATGTGTTAAAAATTTGCGTTCAGGAACTCCAAATTGATTGGGAAGCAAAAGTAAAAATTTGCAACATTGCCAAAGCTATTCTGAAGAAAAAGATATTTAATAAAATTAATTTTATCCCACAATCAATCTTTATCTAGTTTAGGAAAGATTGCGAAGTATGATACAAATAAATACTATTTCTCTTTTATTTGCCCTCGGATACAGAAAATTAGATAGAAAAAGTAGTAACATACGACGAAAAAGTAGAAATAAGAGAGAAAAAAACAGCTAAAATCCTGATGTTAACCTCCTCTGTCCATTATTCAACTGCAAGCCAAATTATTCTCATGATGAACTCAATTGTGTTTTTCACTACACATCTCCAAGCTTGTTTACGGAGTTTTTTTTGCCCAACCATTTGACTCGGGTAGTGGCAGATAACATGCTCATTGGTTTTTTTTCCTCCTTATCCTGACACATCCTACAATAAGCCAGAATGCCGCATAACCATTGGCTGTTTCTAGCCCTTACTAAATAGTGCTTTGTAATGATCCACTTGGAGGTCCTTAGACCTAACCTCTCCATGTTTTTGAGTAACCTTGTGTTTGGTGTACTCAACTCCGGCCTCTTACTCAACTAGCCCTAGCTACCCTACAATTAATCCTCTTGGTTCATTTAAGATTCAACATATAAGCCACTAATTTTTAATCTTCCTATAATAGTAATTCACTGGTGGTCCCACAGCTTCCTTCTTATAAATCAACTTAAGACCCAAGCCAAAACAAGCGAGCTCGTGCGTAAATTCATTGCCAAATAACTATGATGCTGTTTCAAAGAACTCAACATAGTCTGAAGTTAAATACGTTCATAATCCAACCAAGTGTCTTTCTGCAACAACCTCTCACCAACCTAGACTTGACGCAGTGCGCTTTCAAATCCCTGAGGGCTGTCTGCCTGTCCACATAAATAGTAAACTCACTAACCTTTAGAACATGTTTCACTAAACGGCTGGATCGCCGCCAAGAACGCAGTACAGGACAATTTCATATCCTCTCGTGGCATCATAGCTTTTGGATCCCATTAACAATTTTAGGGATTATTATCGGTGGTTTCCTCTAGATACCTACATTTACTCAAAGATTTATTTCTGTTAACCATAACAAGTGCAACTGTGTAATAATGGCGTTAAAGTCGCAAAGCCTTTAGTACTTAACTTTAAACTTTTACTATTATTCACTGTTTTTTTTTAACACTAGTTTACTATGTACAAAAGTTATCTATTTGTAATTTCACATTTTTAATCTAACGACCTAAAAGTACAAATATAAGTGCATATTAAGAAAATCATTATTTCGTGTTCTTCAATGTGCCACAAAAACTGACAACGACAAAAAAGAACAAGTTAAATCCATTTTCAAGGTTATAAAATTAGCACTTGGAAACCAAAAATTCCGCCATCAATTTAATTGGACATAAACCTTCTACGCTCTTTTCTACTTACTTTGATGGTGCATGTGAGTATTTAAAAGGTCTTTAACCTTAGCGCCAACATTAAAGTGTGGATTTTCCTTTCGAAAACCAAAGAAAATAAATGCAATTGTCAAAACGGCAAGTGGCTAGATAATAAACAAACCATTTTTACGCACCTCCCCATTACACTGCACGGATCAAAGATAAATTGAATATAAGCATTTGTTACCTACATTGTGAATTGGTAAAGGTAGTTGTGCTACTTAGTATAGGGAGACAAAGAACATGCCACTATTATTCAATAATCGTATATGGGCATTTTCACATAAAAAAGTACTTAAAGGGCTATGTTTACCCGTCATGTTTTTACAATAGTGTTTCTAAGAAAACACATTGTTTTTTTTAGAAATTTAGTATTAAATAGGATCGAAAATTTTCTAAATGAGCGCATAATAAAAAATATAATATTGATGTCAAAATTCTTTAAAGCTTAAGTTTGTAAGGTCACACCTGTCACGGTCTTCTTAAGTTTATACTTAACATAAAACATGTTTAGGGGACTCACAATGTTTCCTATTATGTCCTATTGCCAAATTGTTAAAAAATTTCAGATTGGTTTTGATGTCTTTTATACAAAAATAGTTCTTAAAAAATACTACGTCGGTTAATATGCTTATTAAATTGTCACAACAGCTTCACATTCACCTGCGCCAAGTGTCCAATAGTTGGTAAAGGTTTTTAAACCATTGTAAAATTTTATGACAATAGGACAAATAGAACACCTTGTGAATCCCCTAATTATTTTAGTGTCTATCTATAATTACTTAGCCATTTACAACCATTTTATATCTTAATGCCACAGACCTTTAAAATTACAATTAGAAAATGCATAAATCATATTTAAAACTGTTAGTAAAATGGTGACACACGACACTATGGAAGTGCCCATATAACAACTAACCGACATTTTTGAGGTTTCTTTGTAAAACTTTTATTTTATTTCTTAAAAGTAGACAAAAATACTACTCATGTACATTTAGTTATTCTTGAACTTGCTCCTTAAAATTCCCATGTATTATATTTTGTTCTTTAATTGGTCGCAGTCAAAACGTGTCTTACGAAGAGACAACATGTTTAAATTTAAAAGTGATAAATTTCAAAACTATTTATTAAATTTAAAAAAATAAGCACCAAATACCTTTTTAAGTGTTCTTTTTTTGTCTCTTTCCGTTAAACATTTTCTTTGGACGGACATGATTATGCTATCCTTTAAAGGACTTGACAATATCTTTGCCGTTCGTAATTATGTCGTAGTAAAAGTATCGGTTATTTTATGTTTTTTTATAAATTGTTTTGTAACTGCATATCCCCCCAATACATATCGTGATTTGGATATTTGTAATCATTGGAATGGACGACGTCATTTCTTGGAATTGGGTGAACGTGGAGATTTACATGCTCGTAATGTAACAACTTCAGCCTTTCGTGTACGAAATGTAAAATTTCAATATTTTTTTACTCTTAAGCGTTTAACAAGAAAATTTTTGATAAAAGAATTAAATTTTGTAGACTACACTTTTTGCACCATCCCCTGCAAATGGCAATTCGCTTAGAAATCGTTCAACTTTGGATTATTGGTACCAGTGTAACCTTGAATTAGTGACATGTGCAGAATGTGTTATACGTCTGACATTCAGTTATGCAAATTTCACCAAAAACTGCGAACGTATGGGCAATACAGCACTGGGCAAATCGTTAAAATGCCCCTGCGAGCATATGCAGTTTTCGGAACCTCCCTACGATAGTACAATATCAGGGCAAGAGTTTTGCGGCGACGGAAAAGTATTTCGTAGCAAAACGCGTACATTGCTATTGAAATTTTTCTATCGTGCCACCAATAGTCATGTTTTTTCATTGCAATACTTTTCAGAACGTAAGAGAATTATAAAAATTTTAAAAATTTAAAAAACAGGTTTTGGATTGAAGAACAGGTTATTAATATTTTCCCCTATTGTGGTTCACAACTGAACTCAGTTGAGTTGTAATTGTGAATTTTGATATTATGATTTCAACCAAATCTGCCAAATAAAATAATTTTTCTTTCACAACTTTGTGTTAGTTTGGTTAACAAAAACATCAAAAAGTTACGACTTCCGAAAGTGGGGCTAATATGTGCCCATGATCATTCATTACTGAATTCTGTAAAATTTCTTGCAAATAGTTTTTTTAATATAAAAATTGGTTAAGCTAAATTCAATTTTATTTTACAAGGTTTTTATGGGGGATGATTTTCGGCTAATTCCCTGCTAGTGGAGGTGAGGTCAAAAATGGGTCGATTGTAAAAAAAAAATGTTTGACTTGTTCCGGTAGAAGCTCTTATATACACCCCAAAGAATATTACATACTGACTGTCGAAAAATTGCTGGAAAATATTTAATTTTAAATCAAGCTTATTTATCTAAAATTTTGTTACGATACCACTATTCATAAGTTTTAAAAGAAACCTTAAATTATTCCTGGGTAAGAAAGGATTAACAAGATTTTCCCCTATGGGAGCTCCGGTACTTTGATTACAAGCATACATGGGCACTCATCCAAAAAATGATTCTAAGTGAATCAAATTACCGATTAAAAGCTATTAATTCAGCACTTTTCAAGGATATGAAAGTATACCGCCTTGTTAACTATCTGTAGACCCCCTCCCTCCATGGTTTTAAGGGGTTTGACTGGCCTCTATTCATCCTTTTGGTGGAAGAAAAAGTGGTGGCTCTAAATATTTCTAAAGGATTTGAAAATTCGCTTATATCTATACTTGTTGACTTTGGAATCGGTAAACAATTTTCTCGATTTATAGATTCATAACGAGTTTCTTAGAGATTACACAATTCGTTGGAATTTCTTCCAAGGAGGAGATAAGGCTTTGGCCTCCCTCCTACTCTATTTCTTATCTTTCTTAATGTCGTTCTTTGTTAGACTTCAGATCCTTAACATCTTTTGCAGACAAGAGTAGCAAATACTTAGAGAAAGAATATGAATGGCACACTTAACTAGGATTAAATGGTAATCTCCGTTTAGGCCCGTGCGAATAGATTAAATTTTAATGCCCGTAAAACATAATGTTTTGACACGAGCGGAACACATTTTTCATCTGTAGAAAGAAGCACCCAAGTACCTTAGTTTCTTTAAACAGTGTGGGAACAACTTCTGATCTCAATATTTTAAACGCATTTATCCAACCGACGATCAACCTGGATTTTGTGCGTTATAGGCGTCTTTCGAAAAGAGTACACCCATTTGCGGTCGACTGGCCAGTGAATCGCATTACTCATTGCAGGAAAACGTCGTTCTTTAGTCGCACAATTTGTTTGTGGTATAAACTTTCTAAAGATGTTTTTCCTGCCATAATTAATATCGAGAAAACTCAAATCGAATGTCCTCAAAACTTGTTTTCTTGATACCAACACAATGCACGTATGTAAAGAAGGCATCCGCTGAGTGCTGGTTGTTATAACAAACGTCAGATAAGGGCAAGGCGTAATGTTGGAATTTCCAAATTCGCCTATAGACTTGCTTTGGACAGCTGGCATGAGACAGCAATTTCTATATAGAGTTTTACCGCCTCTCCCCCCTCTCAGCCGGTCGCCAGAGCCCCGCTAGCGTAATAGGAGCGCCAAGTCTCTTTTGGACCTTGGTTGAAGTTAACAGCTAGAAAAAATTGGCTGTTTTTCATTTTACACTCCCGTTTTTACTTTTTACCCTACTTAAAACAAGTTCTTATTTAAGTTCTTCTTTTCAAACGCCTACTGCGCAAACTTGGCAAATCCAAACCTGTATTTTTTTTTACCAAATTCTATCTAGTAGCTTCTCTGCAATATTTTTAAAATCGATTTTTTTTAGGTAATGTGGATATTGTAAGTGGTTCACCTTATCAAAGTGCTGCCAGGGATGCGACCCCACAATTAATATCAACCCCCTACTTTCCTTTGACATATCCGCGTGATTATGGCACCGAACAGATACTAACTTGCGAAGCTGATAACTGCAATGTTAGATTAGATTTTACCGACTTTCAGTTGGGCTTAACGTCAACCTTAGAAATTTTTGATTCGAATGGTCAAATGATTGATTCATATAATGGCGAACATTTTCGGCCACCAATTATTATCAGTACTGGCAAGTCACTGCTATTGCAATTTCGTGGTAATGGTGCGACAGGTTGTGGTTTTCAAGCTGAAGTTACATTTGTTTCACCGAAACAAAGGGAAGGTCTCCTAATGCCCTACACAGGTGGGTAAATAAAAGAAATGTTCAATGTTTTGCAGAGATTTTAGATTTTTTTCAAATAGATTGTGGTGGCTTGGTTTCTGGTCCTGGTGGCGCCATAACTATGATGAATATGATTGAGAATGCTAGCGATGTGAGTTTTTTCGATTGTATTTGGATTATAAAGCCCGGCAACAATTACATGATGATGAAAACTCATATATCGCTTAGAATTGAAGAATTTCAAAGCATGGCCACACGATCAGATTTAACCATTAGACAGGGTACTACATCCGATTCATTAGAAATCGAAAATGTTGTATGGCCGAATAATGGTGTAAGTAAGGAGACGCATATCGTACCCATATTAACTGGCTATTATATACGTTTAAGAGGAGTATTTGGTATGTCTTCCAAACTGGCCATAGTCTATAGTGTTTTCAACTATTTAAGTAGGTTTCCTAAAGGTTTATTCAAACATATAAAGGAACATATTTTTAAAGTTACATTTTTCCTTTTACAAACATAAATATAGATTGTTACATTGGTTCGGAGTTTTTGTGTGGCAATAATCATTGTATTTCGATACGTTTGCACTGTGATGGTTTCGATCATTGCGGTGATGGCAGCGATGAACCTGAATCCTGCGAGGATGATTGGGCCAATTTGCAAAATGATCGTCGCTGGTATGCTCACAAGCCAAACTACTATTTTCCAAAAATAGAACAATATCCAGATCTCAAAACAGCTACTGGCATTTTTATCATCTCAACTTTGGGTATATTTGCTGTACTCTCGGGTTGGATGGTCATTTTATATCGTATGGGTGTAAGAGCGCGTCATCAAAGAGAATTGCAAAGTCATTTGCAAACCATAAGTGAATTATTAGGTTAGTACTAATGTCTGAAATGTAAAATGTTTTTTTTTATTTATACATTTATGCGTGGCTTAGATCGTCAAGAGGAAGTAACTACACCTGACAACCCACCCAGCTATGAGGCTCCTCCCGATTATGAAGAAATTATTAAAATTGGTATGGAACATGAAATGCGAGAACCACGTGAAAGACATCGCAAACATCGTCGGTGTCATCGAGACTGTAGTCGTGCCTCTAGCAATTGTACAGTTTCATCAACAGTACCAATTCATAATTGCAGCGATAGACCCTCAACTTCTGCGGCAGCCGCCTCTACGTTAATTGCCGAGAGTATGGTCCCCTCAGCCGATGTAAATGAAGCAGCGCGCCACGAACTAAGCCAGCATATTTTGAGAGCAACACAAACTTGTGGTAAGTTGAGGCATTAGTAGGAATT
This sequence comes from Melanophora roralis, assembly GCA_963583895.1. Lineage (NCBI taxonomy): Eukaryota > Metazoa > Arthropoda > Insecta > Diptera > Rhinophoridae > Melanophora > Melanophora roralis. Next base: position 7,813,005 of record OY757189.1, read on the forward strand.
TTTGACTTTCTTGATTTATATGAACAGTAACTACGTAAAATTATAGTAGTTGAAGGGCTTATTTATATTGTTTGCATTAGTCTCCCCGTCTTGGTCCCTATTTGATTAAAAAAACCACTGCTAGAGAATGATAAGCTTGATAGGCAATATTAACCACACTCGATAGTTTTCTGAACTTAAAGTACATGACCCGGACATCGTCCATTACGAGACAAAAGCATAAGCGGTGTTGAATACTTTCCTTCTTCTCAATATTTTGGCAGCATCTACAAAACTTTTTAAAAGGCAGCTCCATTCTACTGGCTTGGGTGTCAAATGACAACAACCATAAATAGCGGTCATGATGTCTTTTACCCACCGGTTTTCCAGATTGAGAAGACCCGTTTTGACCTAGCCTTGGCCATATTCCCTATCTAGGTTCATAAGAATATCTGGTTATAGCAAGTCTGCCAGTGTATATATCCACACGTAGTTTGCAGAAAAAGAAGGGAATGCTACAGAAGTGGCCAATCGCTCTGTCATTCAATTTCGAATCAGCCTTCGCCAGTGTGTCAGCAACACAGTTGCCTGCATTAGTTTAATGTCCATGCTGCCATACAAGAGTCATAAGAGAATACATCTCCGCCCAGTTCAAGAATGTCCAGCATTCGGGGACAAGTTCTGTTGTAAAGTAGAAATCAAAAAGGGGTCTAATGACCGCTCTGCTGTCAGTAAAGATCCCTATATTTTTGCCAAATATCGTTTAGTAATATAGCCAGTTAGCTGTTTTGCCAATCACTAATAGTTTTGCCCTCAGTACGCTGCATTCAACGGGTAGTCTGAACAAATTTTGGACTCCGGTTTGTGCAATGAATATGGCTTCTCCAACACCAACTTTACCCTTAGACCCTCTCCCAAGAGATGAGATGTCAAAGGAGAATTGGCAGTCCCAATAATACTTACGTAGTCCAATTTTTTGTGCCTATTCGCATAATATTAAGCGCCAGCTTCCTCGCCAGAAGCCAATTGAGTAGGGAGTCGATCTACTTACATATTTGCATCTGGAGTCAGAATAGTAATATTGTGCATCGACCGACTTTTTGTGGCAGAGTCCATAGCCTTCTTTTATAACTTTAACAGGTTTTATTATTGTCTTATAAAGCTAACTGTCGTCTCGGGGTCTGTTATTGCCAACGAAATATTTGTACACATATGCACATCGTTGTCTTCACCTTCATCACTTAAGCCCCTATATTCGTCGTTTTGTATAAGAAGTTTAACAATCATTAAACATAAGACTCTGAGACATTTTTAAATTTACCATTCCTTTCGTTTTTTTTTTTTTTTTTTTTGCTTTTGAGACGAGCTCCAAATATAATCAAAAATTATTGGAAAATAATTTTAACGCAAATAAAGAATCTCGTTTGCAGGTACTTCAGGTGCGCCTCAAACACCAAAGACAGCGACAGGGAAAGTTAAATGTTGCTGCAAATGTCAAGCGGAGGAAAATAGGCGGAAGTATCTAATGACATCACCAATTTTAGAAAACATTAACCAAAATGATTATTCGTAAGTGTAAAACAACGATTTGATTTTGCAATTTGGGCGGCAAGCAAAAAAAAAACATGTTTTTTTTTATTTCGCCCAAGATTGTGCCACAACAGTGCGTGTGTGTGTGTATAGATAATTTTAAAGCGAAAATGCTTTTTTTATTAAAATTCCAGCTGCAATACCACAACCCATTTGGAGGAATGTAGCCATGATTTTTGTGATGACACTTTAAACATTTCCTTTTCATTAGGCGTACCTCAGGCAAATGAAAACAATAACTGCGAAAGTGGTATGCAGTCGATTTGTTGTTAAAAACTTAAAAAAATTGGTATATTTTAACAAATAAATTTTTTTTTTATTACTTAAGCTTCCACAAGACCTAAAAGTTCAGTTTACTGTACTGAACAAACGCTTCTAAAAAAATCCTGGATTGTTATGAACAGTGGCGGCCAAACCTATAAAGTGCAAAGTTTGCGACCCACTTTCTCATCGCCAGAATCTTTTCTGCATGATTGGTCGTTTTATGGGGACTCACAAAACTATGGCTCTATTTTGCCACATGAAAAGAGTTTTATTTTAAGCAATAATACCAGCAACTTTATATCAGATCTTTCCAGAGATTCCTCTGCAAATAGTTTTGATAATCAAAACTCGAAAACAAAGCAAAAAAGTAATAACCCTAGTACTAATAGCGGCAGCAATAGCAACACTAACAATAATATAACAAATAAAAGTAATATAACCCTTTACGAGAAGGACTCTTTTAATTCGGCATCAACCTCATTGGCTGCACAACAGCGTTCAATTCATGGCACTCAATTATTGTTGATGACGGAAATGGAAAGCGATGATGGTGGTGATGCAAATATTTCGTGCTTTGGTACAGTTAACAATCCCTTTAAAACTAATACCAAAATAAAGTACACAGCTGTTGGTCGTACCCATATGCGTAGAAGGCATGCTCGCAGTCGATCATTTACAAATATTAAAGGCAGCGAACGTTCAACTAACATTATGCGTCGAAGTTCATCGGCTGATTTTTTATTAAATTTTAGAGCAAATAGTGATATTTTGTACAGTGATAATAGGAAAGGAGACTTGTATTTAATTTAAATTATAAGCAACTAATGCAATTGTTATTACATACATATATATTGATGTAAAAAAAAATCTTAATAAATTATAGATAAAAATTAAATTTAAAGTTTGCGTATTAGGACATTTCTTGAAAATATTTAATCATATTTTTTATGAATTAAAATTGTTTAAGGGTTATCACAGAAAGAAATAGCGGTCGAAATTTGATTTTAAGGCGACCAATAATAATTTTGAGTAACGAATTTAAAACTATAAGTTTAAGGCTTAAATTGAAGTTAGTATTTTCTATAAAAAACCAAAATATCAAAATTTAATTCAGTAAAATATCTATAAGAAATATTCAAATCCAATTTTGTCAGCATTTGATACCAATGACAACTCTGTTTTTTAATTTTGATTTTTTTTATACACCTGGAAATGTATCTTTTAAATTAGATTGTTTCTACTAAACACCCACAGATATATTAATAAAAAACTATCCCGAAAAATTTCGGTATTCGGGATTTACCGATCGGCATCCCCAGTACATACTCACCATGTAATAGAAGAGTTGCAATTGACAATTCATTTCACAGATTTATAGTTATATTGTTTATTAGTTAAACTTTATTTTTTGCAAATTTAATATTAAGGATGTATGTAGTAAATTAGTTTTATTCATATATATTTTTTTGGAATATTAACCATATAAAATGTAACGAAATTATTGGGAAAATACAAACTTATAACTTAATTAACAAATATCAATTATTTATTATTTTAATTTAAAGAAAATATGGCCTTTTTCATAAAGAGATTTTAAAACTTATAAAAAGACTATAGTTTCAAATTTTCTTGCAAAACTTGCTTTATAAACCTTTGCTCAAAAAATCGCTCCTAAATAGAAGGGGAAGGGGACTAATTTATTATACCCATAACTCGTTTCGCGTCACTACTTAGGTTCGGAGAAATGCGGTGCAAACTGAACATAATATCTAACCATAATATTGATTTTCATTTAACTGGTTTTAAAATGTATATATGCAGGTATTTAACTAATTTTTTTTTTAATTTATCAGCGTCTCTTAAATAAATGGATTTTTTGATCGACTATTTCCCATTGTATTTCAGAACTTTTTATTTAAATTAAAAGAAATTGCTAATTGAATTTTAAATTAGAATTTCAGAACTTTCTAATTATTTTTTTTAGTTTTTAATTTGTATTTTAGAATTTTCCATTTGTATTTGGGAACTTTTATTTGTATTTCTGATTTCCTAATTGTATATTGTGTTTCAAATGGAAAGTTCTGAAATGGAATTAAAAATTTATAAAATTTTACTAAAAAATTCTGAAAATAAATTTAAAATTTCTGAAATTGAAATAGAAAGTTCTGAAATTAGCTTACAAACTTCTCGAATTTCATTTGAAATTTTTTAAACTACATTAGAAAACCCTGCAATACAGTTTAAATAGTTTAAAAATTCAATGGAAAATGGTGCAGTTCGGGGATTCAATATCAACCTTTTTTTCTGACTTAAACCACTTCAAAATGCCCAATTTTTGTTCTTAGCTGATTTGCTTTTTTACTGACCTAATGTTGCAAAATATTTATATTATATTTTTTCAGCAAATTTAATTTAAAACAACTAACAATCTTAACAGGAAATCCCATTTTTTCTGTTTAGAGTTGTATGCCAAAGGCGCCAAATTAGCGACAACATCAACTCATGCGTCCAAATAGCGATTTCGAATTGAGTTGAGTTGTCGACGACTTTTGAATTAATTAATTTATATTAGCAAAGCAATTTTAAATTCACAAAATTTTTAAAAAAATTGTTTAAAAAAACTAAACCGCCACAACATTTTTTAAACTACATTAGAAAACCCTGAAATACAGTTTAAATAGTTTAAAAATTCAATGGAAAATGGTGCAGTTCGGGGATTCAATATCAACCTTTTTTTCTGACTTAAACCACTTCAAAATGCCCAATTTTTGTTCTTAGCTGATTTGCTTTTTTACTGACCTAATGTTGCAAAATATTTATATTATATTTTTTCAGCAAATTTAATTTAAAACAACTAACAATCTTAACAGGAAATCCCATTTTTTCTGTTTAGAGTTGTATGCCAAAGGCGCCAAATTAGCGACAACATCAACTCATGCGTCCAAATAGCGATTTCGAATTGAGTTGAGTTGTCGACGACTTTTGAATTAATTAATTTATATTAGCAAAGCAATTTTAAATTCACAAAATTTTTAAAAAAATTGTTTAAAAAAACTAAACCGCCACAACATGTGGTACTTATTAAGGGTCAGTTTGCACCGGTTTTATTTTTAACTCACGATATTTGTATTTGCGGTAAAAAAAACTTACGTTAATATAATTCAAATAAAAAATTTAACAAATTTTTTTGATAAAAGAAAAAATTGAACACGAATTGGTTAATATTGCATTGTTTATAAATTAATTTGATAATATATATTGTTTCCACTTGGAATTTTTTCTTAAGCCTTTGGATAATAGCCCCTTCCCCTTTTTTTCATTTGTTTTTTAGAATTCCCAGTCAGGCAATTACACTCCTCAACACATACATTACAATTATACTTCATTTTTAATTGTTTATTTTTGCAAACTTTTTACCAGAATCTTCAATTAGATTTGTATAAATGTTTGGCATTTTAAGCAATTTTTGTTTCTTTAAAGGTTAAAACGACACTTAACAGAAGATTTTATTGCATTACTAGCAATATAATACAGTCTCAAAATCAACTCAATAGCAGATCTGTTTTTGTCAGTAAATACCTCAAAAACTTGATTAACATTTTTTTAATGTCGAAAAATAATATCCTTTAGACACACTTGCATTATTTGCAAATAATAACACGGTCAATTTAAAAAAAAAGAGAATTATTTTATAATTATAACAAAAAAATATTAAGCATCAAACGAAGCATATTTTTTAATGCGCACTCCAGCGTCAAAACTTTAAACTTAATTAATTGTTCGCTGGCGAATAAAAAAAATTAATGTCTTAATATACAACATATGTATGTATGTTGTATTTGTATATGTGTATATATATGTATAATATATATATTTTTCTTTTTCTTTTTTAATCATTCCTTATACTTTTTTCTTCACTCGTTTTTTTTTAAATACGATGCTTATTGGAGAGAATTGATTTACTTAATCACATTTATTTAATATTGACGTAGTAAGTTTTATGTACTTCTGTTTTCATTGAATATCCTGTGTCTTGTGTGGAATGTTTGCTGCTTTTGTTTTCGATTCTCTAGATTTTCTAGTTGCGTTATCTGTTTCTCGAAGTTTAATTTAATAAATTTTTGCCTGAATTTTCCAAAGGAACCACTATGTTACGTAAACTATCAATACTACTGCGTAAACGTGCTGTTTGAAATTTAACAGGCATTTTAGGTGAGCTGGTTACGGAAAACGCTTTGAATTCCTGTAAAGATAGTTTAAACAAGTTAAAGAGCAATAAAAATAAAACAAAAAATGATTGAAGTTGTAGGTGAGAGTAGGTAACAATTGTACTTAATTGTTTTTTTGTTTATTTAATAAAAAAAATTATAATTATAATTCCAGCGAAACTGTAATGTGTGAAAACATATAAACAAAACTTAAAAACTATAGAGAACGAAGGAAAAAAAAAACTTAAAAAACTATTTATCTTTGTCATAGTCAAATACGGGGTAGTAATTCTTTTAATTTAGTGATATATAAGGAAAAAATGTTAAGTAATGAAAAATATACCAAGAAAATAATTATTTTATCCATTTACGTATTCGATATTTTGATTTAAAAAAGATGTTTTTTTTACTTAAAAATTGTTAGAAAAAATGATTTTTTATGAAAGTTTGTAAACAAAAAAAATATTCATTAATTTTTAACCATTTTTTTAACACAAAAATAAAATTTTCAAGTGCTGAAAAAAACTAAATTAAAAATAGAAATAATAAATTATAATAAAAACTCTTTAAAAAAAAATATCTTAAAAGTAAAAAAGTGAAAGTGATGGCGATAATGATGATGATATCTTGAAAGGGCGGTGGAAAGCATTGCAAAAGTTAGGGTTTTATGTTTTTGATACCTGATGACCTGATGGCGAATTCGATTCACTGCCTGTTGCTGTCATGTATGACTGAAATGTGGCTGTTGTTTGTGCATCTCGATGGCCTCGAGTTGTGACTTTTTCCTGCAAAGTATTCAAGGCTTTCGAGAAAAAAGGTTGCCAACTATTTCGATTTGATTGCATTTCAGTTATAGTTGTAGTAAGCTGGTGATTTAGGTCTTGATTTTTACACTCGGCTTCAACTTGTGCCAGTTTGGCTTGAGCTAATTCCAATTCTAGTTCACGTATACGTTGTAGGGCCGAATGAAGTGGATCTAGGGGTCCTAGTGGAGCCTCATTGGCATTTGTGTTAATATTTCTTAGTTTAACATTATCGTTGGTAGATCTTTTCACACTATTTGCATGCTTGTTGTCTTGCTCAATGTGTTTCGAACAGGTCTGGCATTTAGAGACTGTGATCTGCAAAAATTAAACAAATTGTAAATAAAACATTTTATCTGCTTTAATTTAAAGGACAATTAGTTATTTAATACACCCTGCTCTTTCAAAATTGTGATATTCTTCTGGTTATGGCTAAAAATTACCCACTTAAACGTTACGAAAATTTTAAATATGGTTGTAAAAGGTAGTACGTTTGTTTTTTTGTTGTAAATGAACCCATTTGTTAATTTAATAACTGTTATACTTAATTTAACTAAATCTTGAAACAACTAACCATTACAGCACCCAATGTCTCATTTAGTGTTGTCATATCTTGTTCCAAACGTTGTATGATCTTTTTGTAGTCTTGCATAATGCTTGTATGTTTCTTTTCCTTCTCTATGGCACACTCATTAGCTTCCGCCAACTTTTGTTGCAATTCATTAATTTCGGCTTGCAGTTTACGCCTTTCGCCTCCAAAACGATTTTCGAAGATTTGAGCTTCTTTTTCTAAACGTTCTTTGTCCTGTTTCTTTAACATAAATTCATCTTCATATTGTTTTAACTTTTTAATCTTACGCTCACAAGCCATTTTCATAACACGCCTGGCCTGGCTAGAACTGCGGCATTTTTTGGGTAAAGTAACTCGAAAATACTTTAAAATGCCCTCGAAGTCTAACTGGCGCAAGTCATTTTCACATATCGACAGCAAAGTAAGGGCAACTTGAAAGAGCAAAGGAATGCCGTCCAAAAGAAAGACGTCGAGTACATGAAATACAAAACAGAGTGGAAAACGGGCTGTGAATAGAGTAAGCAGCCACTGCGAGGCGTACATATGAGTTTCAATGCCACAATTAAGAAAATGTTCATAAAGTTTGGGTAAATTATCTTTAATTAAACGTTCGAGTTGATAGAGACGCAGATATAAGACCTCAAAGCCCTGCTTGTAAAGATCACGCAGACCATAATCGTACATAAGGGAAACTAAAACACAAAATGCATCCTCTTCGGGCATCTGTTACGAAAAACAAGTTGAATAAATTTTTCAAAAGAAAGTAAATATTAACAATAATAAAGAACCTTACATGAAGCAATAAACTTGCTGCTATAAAACTTAAGCCTTGGCAATAGCCAACTTCACTGTCGTATACCGCATACGCTTTAGAGACTTTAAAAAGGGCATCTTGACCTTAAGATATTTTAATAAAAATAAAAATTTTAATATATTTTCTCTTAATTTATTTTGTGAATTTACCTGATCCACCATTTTCTTTAAAACATTTATGTGCTGGAAATGTACGATGTATATCGCGTTGTATAACTGTCTCACATTTAGTTTCCTAAAAAACAAGTAAATACATTCAACTCCATTAAACAGCAAAAATAAGACTTGTTGCTCTTACTTTGGTTATTAAATTCTTGTACATATCAAGCATTTCAGTTTTAGTATCAACTCCAGCCAATTTTTTCCAAATCATTTCGCGCAATGCCTCCGGTATGCCTAAACGAACCAAAGGTGGCAGGTTTTTGGGCCTTTTTTCACCATCCCATTCTCTAAGCACCGGATCCCATTCGTCGAGGGTGTCTTGAGAACAATCTTTTGAAACTTCACCAGTGCCACTTAATAAGGGTTCATCACCATCGGACAGATCTTCCGGATCACTGGGACATTCGTCTTCAATTGACGCTATCGAGGTTGAGCGTACAATGCGTGACAGATTGTTCATGCCAAATTTAATTAAATATGAAGAAGATGTCGAGTGTTGTGGTGGTTCAATTATCTCCTCTGAGGGATCTATGGAGCTAACTTTCCAACTAAATTCGTCTGTGGTGCGTTTTAAATGTAAATAAAAACGCAGTGTCATGGGACGCTTTGAAATAAAATGATCCATTATGCGCAATTCTCCCGCAGACTGTATGGTAACCGGCGTCTCTATAACAAATCTGACAGGCTCCTGTATACCACGCATAACAATGTCAACTGCCACAGTAAGGAAAGTCTTTGCTGTTTCTACATTCAAAGATTCGAAAGCCTTTTCGCAGGCCTTCCATTCCGCACGAATATGATAGGGATTAAGGCATAATGGTGTTAGTTGTGCAGGAACATCACCATTAGCAGCTGCCGTAATAACATTACAATTATTTCCACTCGAACCGCTAGATGCAGCAGTTGCAGTTGGTTGTATATAGCCCATTGTTATCATATCAATTAATTGCATATCTGCTTGTCTCACCAACCTGCCGGGACTTAAGAGCACCCCAAAACAACGTTCAATTAACAGAGGTTGCAAAATAGCCGACGGTGTTTGTTTGACTGTTATAAAGACCTCTTTATCGGTATTGGCTCTTAACTTAAAGCACTGACGATCTCTGGGCACTGGACTGTATGAGTTTTTAGCTACCTTTTCTCGAATCTCTAAAGAAACTAAAAATTCATAACCAGCCGCATTAATGGGATTTCCACTAACGTCCGATGTTATGGAATTCATCATATTACTGTCTACTGCTGCGGTTAGACTACCAGTCATGCTTGGTGGATAAGTTTGGAATGCCTTTTGAAAACAGGCTGCATGCAGAAAGCGTTTAAATATGAAAATTCCTTGTTTTTTTTTTAATTAAAATGTTTTATACTTACCACTAACTTGATTTACAGCTTCTGGTATATGGCAACGAAAAACATGACACTGAAAGAGTGAGTCACCATGCAACCATGTAAAAGCGAAACAACCATGTTCGACGGTTTCTATGGGTCCTCGGAAGTATAATATAATACTTTGTATTTCATAGGTGGCAATTATAGTATTGGTATCGGCATCATGTAACACCACTAAGCCATCCGAACTGTTTGGTATACTGATAGAGATTTTAAGGCCATTTAAAGCAGTGCCACTGTTTAATTCACTCATAATGCGATAAACGTCTAGTTCCGACTTTGGAGCATTTATATTGGCTGCGCCCAAATAAGTGACACCAGAAAATATTGTGCAGCCCTGATCAATTTCTGAAACTTGGAGAATTCAAGAAGTTTTCTAAACAAATGTACTTTAAACTTTTAAAAAAGAAAGACAACTTTAATTCTATATTTTTGTGTGACTTAAGACATAAACTTTCTGTTGTTTTAATACAATGACCTCCGAAATTCCCAAAAAAAAAAATCTCGAAAATTGTGCTTTTTTTTTAATTTTAAAAAAATTTCGCAAATAAAAAAAAAACAAAAATAATTGTTGAGAGTTTTTTTCCATTTTGAATTTTTTTTTAAGCACACATACCTAAATTTAGTAAAGGAAAGGGGTTTTCTTGTTTGAAAAGCTTTGTCTATGATGATGCAAATTTTATAAGTTTTTAAACAATTCAAGCAGTTACCTGCAGTAAAAAACCAAAAAAAAAAATTGCAGAAACTACACATTGTGTGAAAGGTTTATGTACATACACATATGAAAGTACGTCTACGGCCGTCACAATAAATTCCCAAACTTACTTTCTTCATCTGTATCATATTTTTCTGGCTTCATAATATCTTGCTTTTCATCTAAATCAATACCATCTCCACTTGATCTCACCGACATGGCAGACATATTCCCAGCGGCAGTATCTACACAATCATAAAATACTGATTGGCCAACACGATTTTGTTCGGAATTGGAATCGTCACTTTTTAATGTTGATGCACTTTTGGAAGTTTTTACATCTGAACGTGGCATTATCTGAGTTTTTATAATGGTTGGTGCTGTTGATACAGATAATTTATCTTGTGGTACCATCAAAGCTGGACTTGTTGTACCCATTAAGGGTAACGTAAGTGATTTATTTTTAGGATTTATGTTATTGGTATCGCCACAATAACCTGCAATCAAAGCAAAATCAATTTATGTTCTTAGATGTACATACAAATATGAAGTAAATTTGCCACTTTATGACACTGAATGACAGTTGAATGTATGAAATATGTTATAGTGCAATATGTACCATGAAGTGTATTATGCCGGCTTGCCTGCCTTATTGTCTTTTACGTATGTATGTATGTACACATGTATTTACAATAAATTTAATTTTTGAATAAAAATTAAATAAGGGGCGTTTAAAGGTTTTGTTCTTTTAGTGTCATAGTTGTAACCATAAGAGAATATTGTTTATGAAGATTTTTTTTCTTTTGTAAATTTAAACACTTGTCTAAGTATTTTGAAGATGCTGTTAAATTTACAAGTGAAATGCGACTATGAGGTGTTAAAAGAAGAAAAAGTGAAAAACCTTTCGGTTCAATTTTTAATAGCTTAAGCAGCCACCGCGGTTTATTTTTTGTATTAAAGTGATAAAAAATTATTAATTAAATAACTAATTTTTATTTTTTACATGATTTTAATTATTGGCTATAATTAATAAATTAAAAAATATTAATAATAATAAACAAAAAAAAATAAATCCATTATAGTTTTAAACTCGAACTTAGGTCAAATTTCTGTTGTTTGCCGGAACCCAAACGCAAACCGACACAAGCCAAACGCATACTGTTTTGATTGTACACGTTCGATTTTTTTTATTTATTCATTTAAAACATAGTAAATGTACTTATTAGGTGATAACAGCAAGAAGAGAGTTATAGCCTCTCTTGATGTTTTATATATATGAAGTTGACACTTTTCCGTTTATAAAAAAGAAAATCCCAAACGTGACTGAGTCACAAAAAAAAACAAAAGTTTTATAAAACAAACATAAAAACGATTATTTGTCTTAAAAAGAATTAAATTTAAGGAAAAATATGTAAAAAAATACATTTAGGGCAAATATAATTTAATACACTAGAAGTCACTTATTTTAATAAAAACAAGCGCTATTATCGGCTGTGCTGAATCTTATATACCCTTCACACTAATCTTTTTGTATACCTAGTCATTAGACCTATTCAAGGGGTTTTCAAAACGCAAATTTTATTTTAAAAAAACTACTTTGTGTCGAGTTTAAGGCCGATAGCTATATTGGTTTCTGAAATTAACAGCTTCACAAAATTTTAACATTTGTACGGGCGATGATGCTACGGGATCCTCATCAACAAGTTTTTCTATGAAATAAAATAAATTATAACAGAAATATATGTATTGTTTAAGGTTAGGTTTCGATAGCTCTAACTGTTTCCGAGATATAGCTTATCAAAAATTTTATACAAAATTGTTCATTTGTAAGGGGGTTGCCACTCCCCCTTCTCCTATCCATCTAAATTTTTTTCCAAAATTTATGTATTATACTGGAACTACCTTTTAGCTGGTTTAAAGTCAAAAGCTGTTATAGTTTCTCAGATTAAACGCATGAAAAAAGTACCAAAATCAGGTTGCAATCACCTAGATATTTCTGATTATTAGAAATATTCAATTTTCTTTTCGATTGGCCTTAACTAAAAAAACTTAAAAAAGGTAGGGAAAAAGAAAAACACCGTAACTAGCTGAATTACTTCAAATTTTGATAATTGTCACGGAAGGTATACAATGAATATCTCTTAAATTTTAACTTAATATATTTAATCAACATTTTGCTTATTAAAAAGTTTATTTTATTTTGCATTATGACCTGAGGAAAAACACTTTTCGATATAAAACAACAACAACTTGTTTGTTATGTTAGTTTATTTATTCACGTTATAATAAAAACTGAAAATCCAAAAAAAAAAATAAGTACTTTTAACTTAAGATGTGATTCAAATGTGGTTTTCAAAGAAAAATATTTTTTATTGCTGTATACTTGTGTATGAATATACATTAGGCCATTACACCTTACAATCAAAAAAATTGTTATACATTTCCGACTATAAAAATAAATTTCGAAAAAAAATTAGTTTTTCCCATTATCATTACTTTTGTTTTGCCTTGAGTCATTGTCCCTCAAAATCCTTTTCGAAACGAGATACTGATCTTAGTATGTAACATCCTAATGTTTCACTTTAATGTCAAAAACTAAAATAGAAGTCCTAAACTTTGGTTAGAAAGTATCTCGACGAGGTCAACATAATTTTTATTTAAAAAAATTAATAATAACACAAGTATGTATCTATAAAAATACACGCAGGGCAATTAAAATAAATGCAGTTGTGGTTATAGTTAAGCATTTTGATAATTTAATTAAAAGAAAATAATATTTTTAATAAATGTAAAACAACTATTAGCTCTTAGTTAGTTTTTAAATATGTATCTTAAGCTAGGAAGGGCCCTTTTGTTTTTTTTTTGTGACTTACAAATGCAAGCAATAATAAATTTTCATTAAAAGTACGGTCAATGTTTGGTAAAACTCGGTAAAAACGCCGAAACCCGAACATGGGCCGAACGCCACTTTTTACCGAGCTGCAAAATCAAACGTTTGGTAAGAATCTAGTAAGCATACTTAGATACCTATTTAATTGTCCATTTTTTACACTTTATTATTTTTTAGTTTTTTGACTTTTTATTTATTATTATGTCATTTTTATACCCTTTACATACATACATAAGTGATAAGGGTGTATATCAGTTTGTCGTTCCATTTGTAATTTCTTTATTATCCATTTACGACCCCATAAAGTACATATATTCTGGATCCTTATCGATGGGGAAGTCGATATACATATGTATGTAGCTATGTCCGTCTGTTACTCTGTCCGTCTGCTAAAATAAATTTTCCGGAAACAATTTAAGCACTTTGGACCAGGGTTTGGTGTCAAACTAACAGAAATATTTCCGAGATGATCGCTATAGGCAGATATAGGCAAAAAACAATGGAAAATTACCATATATGTAGGTAGGTACGAATATTTTTTTTTGTATTTATTTAATATATGTATGTACATAAAAAAATACTAACACACACTTGGTTATTTATACAGGCATTAAACTGGGGGGCTGATTTTTGAACAAATAAATGAGTTTGATTATTTTGAAGTTTTGACTATTTATAATTTAGAGTGCGATAGTATTAATTAATATTCCCACAAAACACATTCGTTTAAATACGCTAGTAGATAGACAACAACAAAAACAAAGTTTTTAATAATAATAAAGCATTATTGCATTAATGCTTTTTAGTTTACTTCTTCTAATGGAATAAATTCGACAAGCAGAACTCAATAGTCCCTGTTGGTGATGCTGAGGTGTACATATGTACATTCGGAGTTCATGTTCATTTAAAATATTGGTATTTCAAAACTTTTAATTTTCATTTATTATTAGATACGTAAAAACGTAGCTATTGAATAAGTTGTACCTAAATTAAAATAATGTTAACAATAAATTGGTAGGATTGGCCGTAAAAAATTGGTATGTGACTCAGCGATTAAAATTTTAAAGACAGAAAAATGTTGAAGCCTCTACCCACACTTATTTAAACAAGCCTATTTACTTATTTATAACATTTTTAATCGTTATTTTAAATATTAATTTTTACTACCTTAAGAACCAATATAATTTTTTAAAAGACAAAATTTACCTTCTTCTGCTTTATCAGTTTCCAACTCTTTAAGAGCATCGGTCATGGCATTTTGTATATCCGAAATATTACAATTATTGGCAATATCCAGTGATGGTTGCATTTCAAGTGGTGTTAGAAAGTTACTATCATTAACAATTTCATATTCCCCACTTGTGGTTAGAGACGATTCCGACGATTTTCTACTTAAGTTCTCATCCATGTTTAAATACGTCTGTCGCAATTAAACGAGGAAGTCTCAAAGTAATTTTCCCTTTCTTATCTAATATTTTATATATTATTATTTCATAAACTTATTTTAAAAGTAGTGTTATTGTTTATTAATACATTTTTCAGTGTGCTGTTTGTTATGCACCATTTAGAAGCAATTTTAATATTTGTATTTTTGTTTAACTTTTCGTTTGGTAAATCGATGACGCTCACCTTCCTATTGTTTTTTTTGATTATTTTCACTATTGTGTAAAGTTATACATAATAAAAAATGTATTTAGGGTATGATGTGACTGGCAATCAATTACCTCCTCGAGGTTTGTAAAATTTTCAATAGCACGTAGACATATTTAATATTAAAATGAAGTATTTAATTTCCTAGTAGATTAAACACAATGATTTTGAAAAACTCACTTTCGTTTACATATTTGTTTATTTCTATATAATAAAAATATTTAATTTTTTGAAAGCAAATTTTCAACTATTTTTACGATTCTTTTCTTTGTACAAATTCTAATTTTACTATTATACCCAGAGACGGAAACGTTAACATTGTTATCATTTATGCAGTAGGATTGATGCATGAAGGTGGTATGTAAATACAAGTCGTCTTTATTGTACGTTTTGACAAGACAAATTAATGCCTAACCAAATGACAAAATTCATATAAAAAAATCCGGTATTTTTATACTGGGTTTGACGTTTGTCTAGGCATTAATTTGTCTCGTCAAGACGTAACTAAACTGGTTATAAATTGGATTTGATATTATATGCAAGTAAATGTATTTATAATACAGATAATATTAGAAACCCATATGATTATGAATATATAATAAAGTTTCTATAACGTGCGAAAAGTTTTCATATCGATATATTTTTTAAGATTGTAATAGTGTTCCAGTTATTAACAGTGTGAATCATATAATTTTTATATAATACAAGTTAACATTAAACAAATATAATATTGATTCTGTCTTTGACAGGGCTACTAAAAATTTCTCGACAAAAAACTTCTCAGGGTACACTAAACCAGGTAATATCAAGGCGAATTCAAAAAGTTATTCTTCATATCCTTTTTGTGTGTAAACGTGGAATGTAAAAACAAATGTAAATGTGAATGTCAAGTTTATTTTAATCAGCTGGGCTCTTGATACTACCTGTGTAAGTGTACCCTAGAATTTCTCACATTCAAATACAGAAGCAGGCACAGGGTACACTAATACAGGTAGCATCAAGGCGAATTCAAAAAACTTCGCTTTCTGCACTTCCTTCAAGTGTTTTAGAATGTGAATACAAAAAAAATTTAAATTTCAATCAAAATTAATAAATCTGAAAATCACTTTTAAAAAATTTCAAGACAAATTCATAATTAGCTGGATTTTCAGCACTAACTGTATCAGTGTACTCTTTGACTCATCTCTGTATTGTATGTGAGATTTTCTTTAAATAACTTAGTTAATAAAACTTAGTTTTTTAAGTTTATAGAAAAAAATATTAACGCAGATTAGTTAAAATAACCTGTGCCTGTGTTCTGTAACTTTAGTGAGAACTTCTCGCATCGAAAAGTTTATAGCCGCCTTGTAAAAGACAGGATGAACACGATAAACCTAATTATTTTAACTTCTAACGTTGTATAATGAGAGTTTATGTATTATCTAAGTCACACTGTTAATAATCGGAAGACTATGACAATAAAAAAATGTTCTCGCTGCGAAAACTTCTCGCCAGTTACAGAACATATATGCAATATAAATATCACAATGACAAGGCTATCTATTGTAATTATGCCATGATTAATATTTTATCATATTCTTCGAACGGGTGGTAGCTTAGGTTTTGTTTACCTGTCAAACGTTTTGCACGCCGCGTATTTTAGTTGTAGTTATAAGGAAGGTTATTTGTGCAATTAATTAGTTAATTATCTTAACAAATATTAATACTTTGTTAACATTTTATAAAGTGAACTAAATAGTATGTGGCCCCGCTTTGGAGTTAAAGTGGGCAATAGCACGCTATGCATAGCACATGTAAAACCGTCTGATACAAAGCCAAATGTTATAGCCAATAAACAAGGGGATCGTGTTTCGCAGGCTTGTCTACTGTGGGATGGCGTAAATGAAATTGAATGTGGTTTGACCGCAAAACAAAAAATGTCCTCGAAGCCCAAACAAGCAGTTGCAAATAGCTTTCAATTTCTTAAGGTTCCAGAAGATATAAATAAAGAATTTGCATCGAACGCCAGCAAAACGCTTCCATGTGAATATGATTTTAAAAAGCATACATTTGTCTTAAAATCAAGGCAGTGTTCTAACGAGGACGATTACAAAGAAGTTGTCAAGGAGATTTCAGCATTTGAAGTTCAAGTCAAGCTATTTGAGTCGGAGTTAGAACTAGCACGACAATATTACAGTGATTCTGCCCAAAAACCAGTTGTTGTTATTTCCATACCTAGCTATTATCCTGAAAATTCATGGGCATTATTGGCTCAAGCAGCAGAAAAAGCAGGCTTTCGTGTAGCGCAAGTTGTAGATGAACCAACTGCAGCCGTTTTAGCATATGGTATTGGTGAAGAAGTCTCTAGTGACGAGTCTAAATATGTGTTAACTGTTAAATGTGGTGGCTTGTTTTCGCACTTTGCTTTATTCGAAGTTAAGCATGGTCTATACACCAAGGTTGAATGCTTTGGGCCATTTCCTATTGGCGGAAAACAATTCACTGAGGAATTAGTAAAATTTATTTGTGAAGAGTTTCAAAGAAAATACAAATTAGATCCCCATGAAAGCCGTCGCTCTGTGGCCAAGATATGTTCTGCTGCTACTAATTGTAAACACATTATGTCAACTCTGCCTTCAACACAACTGTATATAGATTCTCTAATGGACGGTGTTGATTTTAACAATCAAATGAGTAGAGCTCGTTTTGAAAGTCTTATACAACCAGTAATAAATTCGTTTATGCAAATTCTTAACGAATGTGTGGATAAAGCTATAATGGATCACCCAGAGATCAAAAAACTAGATAATATTGTTTTGCTAGGCGCTACTACCCAAATACCCAAATTACAATCGGCAATTTCCAGCAAATATCCGGATGTTGAAATCAACAGTTCAATATCGGCTGATGAGGTTGTAGCAGTAGGTTGTGCGCGTCAGGCGCTTTTTCTTGAAGATGTTGAAAAACAGGTGCTTGAGCAATCCGAGGAATGTGTGTGTATGGCCGAAGAAGTGGCTATATGGCATGGTTCAGCTGAAAACGATGAAGATGCTCAAAAACTCCTTAATCCTGGTGATGTTTTACCTAAAACAGTTGTACTCAACATTAAGCTTAAAGACTCTTCAAGGGACTCGGAAATATTTCAAATACGCTATGGGTCAAACGTCAATGAGGTACATATCAAAAAGGCTGCAACCAGCATACCTGAGGAGGGCTTTGTACGTCTTGAAGCTGAAATTAAAAAAGCGGAAAATAGTTTGCCTGTCGTACGATTAAGATGTATATGAATGACGCAAAGGCATAGTTATTTAAATGACGTGAAAATTCTTAAGAAGTAACATAGACCTTTAAAAATGCGTTTTAGATTAATTTGTTTCATTTATTAAAACAGCTAATAAACCTACAAAAAATGCAAAAGATAAGTTTTTATAAAAAAAATAGTTTAGTTTTTAAAAATCCATTTTTTCTTCATTCATTTGTACAGTTTTTGCTTTAAGACCACTCTCTATCTTACGCAGGAACTCTTCAAATACAACTACTCCTTTAAACATACTAGTTTTTTTATAATCCTTGATTCGAAGTTTTTCATTAGTTTCTTCCTTAGTTTTAGTCTTTTCATCAAATGCATTAATTTCCTGCAGTAATTCAGCAATGTTTGCAACTTTAGTTGGATTAAATTTAGCAACAGCATTTACATTAAAAGGTACGCAAACTTTTCCCGTAGCTGGATGAATGCAAAAAGGAGCTTTCAGTAAATGATTAAAGCCTTTGGTAACGTTTATATCTAAACGAGGATACAGACAAGCCAATTGAATTTCTTCGACTATATTTTTTAATTTACGCGACCATGCAGACGCAGAATTACAACGCATAGAGTTGGCATAACGTTTGAAAGCTTCCCAGACTTCACGAGCTGAAGCACCATCCTTAATGTTATTAAGCAGAAATTGCTCAGCATCTTTGCGAGCTGTTTCATCCGTTATAAAATAGCATAGCCTTTCAATGCCCTTTGGCGAACAAAACAAATTTTGATCGCTCAAAATTACTTCTTCAAACATTGGCTCTATAATTTTAAATGCTCTCTTAACACTATGATGCATTTTTTCTCCTGTATGAACTCTAGGAATATTCTTCCCTTCCACCATTATATGCGTAACAACTTGAAAGTAATCGGCTACTGCTGAACGTGCAGCTGTGTCTAAATGACGCGCCTCGAAATCGCAAACCCAACAATGTACACCACGTCGACCGGAAAATACCCAAAGTATATGTTCCCAGCCAAAATCCTCGCGTACAGCTACATCTAGAACTCGAGCTGCTGCAATCATAAATTTCCAGCATTTTTGACAAACATCTGTACCACTACAGCATGTACGCACATCATCATAATCCGTCATATCGATATCAAACACCAATTCACGTTGTACTGGTGTCATAGCAGCCGAGGAAATACGATTATTTTGAGGCCTAAAAGACAACAAACGTAATTTTGTTCTTTGCTTTATTAACTAAATCAACTTGATTAATGTATATTTTATGCAATTGACCAGCAAAAACAAATTGAAGTAGTTCAAAAAGAAATCGTACTTTCATGATTTCCCTTTGCACTACTTATTTCTTTAAATGCGCATTAAACACATTCCAAAACTACATCTAATTTATAATATTCGAATGAATTAATAATAACCACTTCTTTTCTGCATTTCGATTTGAATCGAAATTTTCACCGTCGGCAACATACATATACATTTGTACAAAGCTGTTACTTGGTATATTTTGAATTTTTTGTCTCTTCGTACTAAATTCTTGTGCTTTTTTATAATTAAATTGGAAAAATATATATTTATACCCTTTCACCCCGGTAGGTCAGTGGATGTGCCCCGGTAGATTAGTGATAAGTGCACGAGTCTACCAGTCTGGGGGTTGTGGGTTCGATTCCTAACAGAGACCCTGGTGTAAGCCTGCTTCATTCTTCTGTTCTTTCGTTCTTATCCTTCTCTAAATTTTTTCTTTCCTTCTATCTCAACCTATTCTATCTGCCTCACCAGGTAACACAAAGGGGCCGAATTAAGCGGACCCAAGTCAGCTGTATCCTTTCCTTCAACGGCTGCCTGCTCTACCTAACCTTCACAATGTACTAATAAGAGTATATATCAGTTTGTAATTCCTACAGTATTCACTTGCGACCTTATGGTAAGGAAGGTTAGAGTTTAACTCGCCACCTCCACCCGGAGGCCCTTAGGCCAATTGTGGATCACTTCAAAACAGTCAAGAGGAAAAAATATCAAAGACAAGTATTTCATAAGTAAAAATCTAATTTTCGGAGCATAATAAAGTCGCACATAAAACGTTTTGGTATCAAACAATCAGAAATACCCCTGAGACAATCGCTATTTAAAATCAGCAAAATCGGCTTGCTATTGGCCGAGATATGTAAATACAGTCACTCTTAACACAAAACTTGGCATGGATACTTTACAGATAGGGACCTAAATTAGGAAAAAAATCGAAAAGAACAGACAAAGTGGTATCCCCCCTACAATGACACAAATTTTGTGAACTATTTCATGCGCTAAATCTGAGAAACTGTAACAGCTATAGACTTAAAACCTGCTACAAAGTAGTTCCAGTATAATACGTATGTATATTACAGAAAAAATATTAGTTGAATAGGAGCATGGGGAGAGGCACAACCTATTTGTGAACGTTGGACATCCTCCAATTGGACAACGATGCATTCTAACACCACTCTGGTATCTTTGTTGCTTACACACTTGCCAAAAGTGGTGCGAAATGGGATGTTAGGGCGATCGAACACTTCTGTGACATTCTAAACTCCGCGTGCATACCTTTGTAGCTGCACATTTATGTTTGAAACGTTTTTCAAATAGAGATATAAAAATAAATTAAGGTGGTACGCACTGAGATCTGGTGGCTACAAACTTGAAAGGGGTGCTAGAGACTTATAATCGTTCGATTAAAACACTGGTCTTTTAACCTGGTAACCTCCTTTTTGAGAATGCCCAATATTCGCCGGTGTATGGCGAACTTTATTTTTTTAACGGTCTAATGTACAGATGTATTAACATGCTTAAATTTTTTTATAAATAAAAACTACTTGTTTTTAAGAATGGTTATTTTTAATTGTTTAAATATTTTGCAAACATAGTAAACTAACTATATACATATTTGATGAGAAAGCAAACATAAAGTTAACGAAACGACCGGCGAAAGTGTAATGAATTTTTTTATTTACATTAGAAGGAATATATTTAATTAGCTAAAGCAAAAATAACCAAAACTACATACATACCTTGTATTCATTACAGCGCCAATATCAATTTTGAATGGGCATTTTAAGCACAGTTCCTTTTCCAGTTCACTTTGTGTTTCAAAGCATAAATAGCGCATGTATATATCATTATGTAAAGTAAACGAAATTTCACGATTGCTGAATATACCTTGTTCAGCTAAAAACAGAAATAGGTAAATTAAAATAAAAATAATAACAAATTAAAATTCTTGGTTACTTTTTAATTATTTTACACAAAAGTTTTTTTACATACATAGACCGTAAGAAAGCCACCTATAGAACGGCTTGTGAGGAAACAAACGCCTGTAGTAAACTGGTAGCATATCAGGTAGAAATGCAGGATCATAAATAGCATTACTTGCTGACGTTTTTTGAGTTGTGGGCTTTGGTTTTTCCTGTTCTAAATTCTCGTTACCATTAGCATTATTAACTTCAATTTCAGGCATTCTGTTAAAAAGTGCGTTAGACACATAAATTAAAAATACAGAAAAAAAAAAATCGAGAAAAAAATTGTTTAAACTATTTGGCGAAACATTTTTCTTTCTTTTAATTGTTCAATAACAAAACCAGAATATTTTTTATTGTTCCTTGCATCGCCTTTATATTGGTTTGTGGTTTTGTACAACATAACAAGCTTTGGTTTTTACTTGTTTTTAAATTTTTTTCAAATCACATAAAAAGTTTTTGTTGGGTTATTATTTAAAATAAACAAAAAAGGTTAATTTTTTTATTAAATTTTAATTTTATT
The DNA here is from genome assembly GCA_963583895.1 of Melanophora roralis. NCBI lineage: Eukaryota > Metazoa > Arthropoda > Insecta > Diptera > Rhinophoridae > Melanophora > Melanophora roralis. The sequence goes on from OY757189.1 coordinate 7,835,055, forward strand.
TTTTTATGTTAATAAAATATTAAAGATTGACAAAAATATATATTTTTTTAATTATGTTACCTTAAACGCAAAAAAGTCATATCTTACCTTTGAATATTTTACAGAAGCAAAAACTATTTATGTAAAAATAATTTTATTTTCTTTTAACAAACTTTTAAAGGTTGCATCAACAAACATTTAGTTAGGTCTTTTAGAATTTTTGTTTTTATTACTAATTTTTGTTTGAAGATCCTAAATTTTTTGGTGGATGGATATACCATTGAAGATAATAGAATAAAAAAACAATTTTGAATTTTTGGTAAGATAAGGCTGTTTGCGTTTTACGTAACGACATATTTTACTTAAAAAATACTAATCCATAACTGATACACATTATGTAAAAGTTTAAGCATATTTCAGAAATTAGAAAGTCCATATTCAAACATATTTTTAGTTTGACTTTGTAAAAGAATATATTCATTTGGTTTCACTACCTCTAAAAATCTTAATAATAATTACTTTTGCTTCTGTTATACTTCTAAATGTGGTCATATCTTTGCGGTAGAGTTAAATAAATGTTTCCATATAATTTAACTGCAAACATACAAAAAAAAATCACCCAGAAGCAATTTTATATCGACACAAAATACATATAATGAACCTTGTGCTTCTGCGATTATCATTATTTACGTTTAAACTATAACTAATGCTATACCACAGCGACTTTTCACGCTACCGTCAAACGTATATCTTGCATTTTATGCTGCTGCCATATATCTTCTGTGCGTTTGGCGGGTGTCGTACTGTAAAGAGTGACCGATGCAATGTGATTGTTGGACATTACTTCGAATATTACATCTTGATAGCCGTAACAAAAGGTAGAACCAAAAGGATTAGCAGTATTGGTAGATGAAGCTCTATGAAGAACAACCGGCCTTTCTGAAGGAGCCATTGCAACGCTTATTTCATTCCACTTAGAATAGGCATTTACTGTTAAACTACCCTTTTCCGTTTTGCAGTAGGAAGTAGAATTGCCTTCATTTAAGGCGCGTTCTGGCTGTAGTTGAAACTGAAATTCGCACCTATGATACATATTAAAGTTGAAGTGTCCCGGGTAGTTAGTGTGCAAAATAAATTTTTTGCAGGTTTGGGTGCGGGCATCAAATAAAATATCCAAGCCCAAAGTGAAGTAGTTAAAGAATATATCACTGCGTTTGCTTTGAGCTTGGCGATTTATATTGGAGGAATGTATTTTCATTTTGTCTTCACTTTTAAAGAATATGCGATTAGGTGCCCCTAACTGCGTGGTAACATCTTGGCAACTATCGCCAAATAGAATTTCCTTGGTGAAACATTGTTTTCGAGGCTCTAGAGAGCGCCCGGATCCCTCTGAAAACATTTTTAGTTTTAAGCCCTTAGTACTCCCTAAGACTGTTCGTAATACGGTTATAGATTCCAAATATATTTGACGATGATAACAGGACAGTGGCAATGGTGGAGTTTTATTTTCGGCTACATTATTGCCAGCGTATAGAGACATTTTTGACACCACTGGTGAAGCTCCACTTAAAAACACTAATGAACCTAAGCCATGTGCATAACCAGCATGTAATTTACTATCTACCGGAAAGTAGAAACTGAGACCCCTAAAATGTAAAGCAAATAGTTGTTTAGCAGCGTCATATACACCAGGATGGGTAGCTCCAAAGGAGTGCTCGATTTGTTCAATGGAAGGCAACACCTCAGGGGAATTGAAATACACACCGCCGTACTTTAGTTTAACCAACTTCATGTTGCAAACTTCAATAATCTTTAGGCGCTGATTGATAGGATCGAAAATCAACCTTAGACCATCTTGGGGTAAATTGATTATAATGTCCACACCCAAGGGATTTGTATCCGAGTACAAAACTTGTACGCCCTTTATAACACCCACTTGAGATTGTATTATTGCAATGGCCTGAGAAAAGTGCATCCCCAAAACAAACTCCCAAGCATCACATCCCAAGGAGATTTCAGGTATTATTTCTAAGTCCAACATAGTTGAATTTGGTTGGTCGTTTTTAATATCTGAAACTACGAATACACACCTAATGTCATAATCGTTATAATATAACAAATTCATTACCTTTTTCTTAAGATATAACAAAAAAAAAACTAAAAAAATTTTAGGCAGACAGCGTGTTGCGACTGATTTCTTCCTTATCAATTTTCCTTTGATTTTACAAATTGTCCAAATATTTTGTTGTTTGACCCTGATATGATATGAGCATATATATTCCCCTTCAATTGTTGTTGCTTTTCTTTGTTTCAGATCTAATATTTTTAAAGCGTAATTATTTAATAACTTCTTAAGACTTAATTTAAAGCATAATTACCCACAACTATTTTTGATTAGTAAATTTTTCTTGTTTAAACAATTTTAATAGCTTTTTATAAAATCTTATACGAAAATTTGTTTATGTCGTCTTAATTTTACTTTTTCTATATTTCGCTTTAAACTCAAACAAAATCCAAACTAACTCAGGAAAATGAAAACAATAGAATCACTCAAATGTCACAAACTATCAGCTGTTTATGAATTGGTAGCACTTTATCCTAAAGATGTGCGAGTTTTTGCCGCTTCATTTTAATATATTATATTGTATTTACTTACTTTCTGAGAGTTTAATTAAGCGATAGCTTAAATCAATGTTTTCACTTAAATTCCTTAGATTTTGGTAAATAATAGGTTTCGAACGTAGAGACTTTCTTTAAAGAATTTACCTAGTTCCTTGTGCAAGCAGAGAGCAATATAAACTGATGCAAACTTAGCTTGGAAGCACTGGTTCAAGTGCTGCGCACATATTTTTGTACTTTTTTAACGTCTTTTTGGTAATTTTTCGCTATATAGCTGGCAGCGTTGCCGTATGATTACATTTTGTGTAACCTTATGACCCTTTACGTAACAATTAGTCTCCATTAGCTATGAATTATAGTTAAAACCTGATGTTTAACATTTGCACTAACAACGGTGTTATAACATGAAAAAAACGTTAACATAAGCGTTCTACATTTGACAGTTACATGATGTTATTGTGTCATGTTAGTGATTCCATGTCTGATGGATACCGTAGGTACATGTATAATTTTAACGGGCTTGGTTTAATTTTCGTAACTTTTTGTACTATTTGTACAATTATGTATAATTTTTGGTGTAGGAGATATATTTAATGTAAATTACTGATAATTAGGACATTACTAAATCATATAAAAATAGTTTTTGACAGAGCGAAATAAAATGGGTTAGAAATAAAAAATTTTAAAAACTAAATTTTTCAAAAAGTAATGATTCCTTAGGATGGTAGAAAAGTGATATATAAAATTTTTTTGTTTCAATGGTTTTGATTCAGCTGCCTTATGACGTTATATACACAAAGTTGTTTGTTTGTATCACTTTTCTTCGAAAGGCCGTATAAATTCCATTTTTAATGCTATTTCAATACCTGTATTTTTATCATAAGTGCCCTCAATTTCTGGCATTCTAAAAGAATTAAAATAGAAACATCAATAGGGTGGCCATTGATTTCTGATTCAAAATCAGTACGCACCAATCAATCTTAAATATGTATACATATAATATTTGACCCCTATTTTTAAAAGCAACGAAAACGATCCAATGCTATTGCTTGCGTTCTGCTTATACGTCAAAAGGCAATGAATATCCAGCTACGCAACGAATATAAAGCAAAAGCAATGAATATGTGAATGGTTTCGTTGCTGATTAAGTAAAACCAAAAATTTAAAACATATCACCTTATTTTTTGTATTTTATTAATAATGAGAAAGAAAAGCCATATGTACATTTTTTATATAACTAAATAAAAATTATATTTTTTAATTGTTTTTTTAATTTTTTCACATTTTGTTTTTTGTAATGCAACGAGCTTTTAACAATGGCAACGAATGTTTTACGAAGCAGTGAATGGTTATATACAGTTGTGTTCAAAAAAATAGGAGTGCTATTTAATGAAAAACTAAATCTCCGTGTTTTCAAAAATTATTGTTTTATTTTAGTTTTTTGACTATTATATTATTAAATGATCGGTAATTTAATGTTTGGGAAAATGAAATGTTCATTTATGGCAAAAATATATAAAAAAAATTCAAATAAATAAAAAATTACGTAAAATTAATTGTTCAAAATAATAGGAGTATTTACTATTGGTTCTAAATTCGTAACTTAAAAGTAGTTATTGTAAAGAATTATTTAGGAAAACATGGATAACTAATAATATTTTGTTGAGTATTCTTTGCTTTTTAATAACTGAGGAGCATCTTCGGGGCATGGAGTCAATAAGGTCCTGGCAACTTTTTAATGGGATTTGCCGCCACGCATCTCGAACTGTACTCCACAGTTCGTTTGCATTTGATGGCATTTTGTCAGCCACATATTTTCTAACGTCTCCCCATTAATGCCCAATAGGATTAAGGTCAGGAGACTGAGCATGCCACGACATAACCTCAACCATATTGTTACGAAACCACTATTTTGCCAAATATACTGGTGTGTTTTGGGTCGTTGTCTTGTTGGAAGACCAATTTTAATGTCATATTCTACTCTGAGTATGGCAGCATCACTTCGTCCAATATTTTTACGTAGACATCCTTGTCCATTATTCCTTTTTATTGATGAATTGCACCAACTTCATTGTTGAAGAAGCATCCCCATATCATAACTTTTGCTCCACCATGTTCGACAGTTTTTTTTGGTATATTTTCCTTAATATTCAGTGTTAGGAGGACGTCGAACATACTGTCGGGAGCCGGTTCCACCAAATAAAACAATTTTAATTTCGTCTGTCCATAAAATATTTCTCCATTTTTACTTTGGCCAATCGACGTGCTCTTGGGCGAACTTTAACAGTGCAGTAGCCTGCTTGTTTGTTAACAAAGGAACCTTTCGTGGACTTCTTGCAAACAATTTGTTTTCTATTAGTCGTCTTCGGATGGTTACAGTACTAACAGGAAGGTTAAGCTCCTGTTTTATCTTTTTTGATGACGTCGAAAGCTAACTCTTTCTGAATCTAACTATAAGGCGGTCATCTACACTAGATGTTTTTTGTTTTTGGCCACGAGTTTCAGCCTTTTTTTTTTTTGTAGTTAACGGCATTGGCTATCATTTGGTCTGAACATCCCGAGGGCTTCTTCAATTTCTTTGTAAGTTTTTCCTTTTTGTCTTAAATTTTTTATGAGGGCTCGCTTCTCTTCAGAACAGTGTTTTTCTTATGCCACTAATCGACAAATTATATTTTAAAACTATAAAAAAAGACAAAACGAAACTTTTTCAAACTAGCTTTTAAATATCTTACTTCAGAACCAATTTTATTTTAAAAAAATCAACCACACTCCTATTTTTTTGAACAGTTGAAATTGTTCAACCATAAAAGAAAATAACAAATAACAATAGCAACACAATTTTTCAGTACATTATCACTCAAATATTACTCAGCACATTCTACTGCAAACACCGTTAAAAAATTGCGCGCTTTGGAAGCTGACATACTAGCAATTTTTGAGCATTGCAAATTGGGTAGCCACACTCCTATTATATTGAACACAGCTGTATATTCAATGCGTCATCTTTATAGTTCGTTTGTTGACATGTAATGGCATTTCCCAAAGCGAGTGTATTAAAGGCAATCATCAAAAAATATGAATGGTTGCACTGCAATAGCACTATTAATTGTTATTGAATAAAAGCAAAGCAATAAATATTTGAAAATGCAATAAAAACAAAATCATTTATTCCGTACGAACGTTAAAATTTTGTAAAGTTTTCTATTTCGAAAACTAGGATTGTATATACATATATATATATATACATATATATTGCACATCTTTTAAAAAAAATACAAGTTGTTTGGACAAAATACTTTAAAGTTGTACATACCTATATATATATACAAAATACTTTAAAGTTGTACATACCTACATATATATATATATATATATATATATATATATATATATATAGGTATGTACAACTTTAAAGTATTTTGTCCAAATAACTTGTATTTTTTTTAAAAGATGTTCAATTCTAATTCAAAACTTTTATATCACCAGCATCGGCCGGATTATTACATACTGTACAGCAAAATTTCGAATCTGTAAGTATGTTAGCTGTCAAACAATAATAACAGTATATGTGCTTACAACCCATACAATGCGGCTGAGTTGGACGTTCGCCACAATACACACAAGTGGAAGATAATAACAGTTTAGGAGTCTTATGCGATAAGGGGTGACGAATATCAGATGTACTAGTTTTAATGTAAATACTTAAAAATGTTTTACCAAGACGCTGCAATTTACGAAAGTTTATAACAGGCAAAACAAGACCTAAGATTTCCTAAAAAAACAGAGTTATAATATGATAACATATTTTAATCAATATTTTCTTACCATAAAACCTCCCCACAATAATTCTCTAGTTAAGTATTTGTAGCCGATATCCCTTCGTTGGTTATAGCGTAGGCTTATATAGTCTAATCCCAAAAAGAAATCTAATAATGTAGGCATTCGGCCGGTCTTAAGAAATCTAAAAAAATTTAAAGTAGATAAAACTAAAGCTGCATTCTCTCCATAATCGATGGTTTTTTGCAACCAATCTATGCTTCTACTAAGCCGACGTTCTTTTAAACTCTTAACATATCCCGGCAACACAGTAAGACAGAAATGTAAAATTAATCTGGATAAATGTAAACATTCTGAATCATAAGCTAACACTAGCAACTGTTGTCCGAAAGTAGAACTACGTTTACCCACTGAGCCAAACCAAATGGCCGATTGAATTATTAAATCCAATTCTGGTTGTATCTTTGAATATAAGATTGGCTAGACAAAATACAAATTATTTGAATTATACTATAAATGTAAGCACATAAAAACATACTGATATTGCCTGTAAATTTTCCAAGAGATTGTCTCTAATAAGCCGATTGATTTCTTTGTTTAACTGTATTGCATCAATCTACAATGGATGTATTTAATCGTAAATATTATTTCGACTTATTTTAAAATTACCTGATTAACTCTCGGCACATATTGGTCTTTTGTGTTCGCCTTGGAATACATTTTACACCATTATCCAAATTTAATTTATGACTACTATCATGTTGAAATTATATTTATTAGGTGGGTGTTACGAGCACAGCGGATCTACTTTTTACATGCATTCGAGGCTGGTTGTCAAAGTCCAAGGCACATTCATATCAGGTAGGAGCGATTCTACAAAAACAACTAAACCGTCATAAGAATGTCAAAGACAGATAACAAAAACTCACAAATTCTTTCTTCTTTCTTTTGATCTTTTCTTACTATACTACATTTGTTGTTTGTAAAAAAGGAAGAAAATACATAAACATAAACAAAATTTGACATCAATATAACAAAATAGCGTTACTCAGCTAGTTATCTAAGGCTACCAGATAAACGTGTATCCTGTCAAAGTAACTGATTAACAGCTGATTTGTTTTCCGTTGTCAAAATTGAATTTTTAATTTACATATAAAGCATACAGTAATAACGGCCTTTTTTAAAGAAATTCAATTTATTACCATTTTAGGGGCTTGCAAACCATAGGTTGCATTTAAACTATAAATATATGAAAAAATAACTGTATATTTAAAATTTATAAAACATTTTAAAATTTTAAAAAAATTTATAAAACATTAGCAATTCTTTGCAAAATGCATTACAATTTAATGTGAACCATATGTATGTACACATGCCCACGCAAATAATTGGCAAAATTTCTTTTTATTGAAAAATATTTTCCACCAAAAATTAAAGGGTGTTAAAATCATAAAAATGTTTTAACCGGCAAACAGGCTTACAAAAACCAAAACATACATATGTTTAATTAATTATTTATATAACAATAACGTTCTTATTGTTGAAAAGTAAGCAGTTTAATTTGCGGAACACACTTAAGAAGCCAGTTCTCGTTTTGTCAAAAAGTAAAAATGAAAATGATTTTCAACAACTTATTTGTATTACTTTGCACAACTGCCAAAACTTGCTTTACATACTGGCAAATTTTTCATCGAAACAACTGGAACAGAAAGTTTTTTGCATAATACGTACAAGAATCAAAAATTGTTTAATTGTGAAGAGTTATAGTGCAAACTAAAAATGAAAACAAAAAATTATCGCAAACGAAAATTGACAAATAATCCATACACAGCTTTCAAAAAAGTTCTGGTATCCTACTTTCATTTTTATGAATTTGAGCGTAAGACATTTTGCAGCTAGACAGCACAAGAATGCGTGCTAGAGTCTGGTAGCAATCAGTGACAGCTGTCAATTGTTTGTAAACTAAACGCATACATAAATAAGTGAGATTTTTGCCAAAAAAAGAAAAAAAAGTTAAACAAATTTTAAACAAAATGAGCTCTCCTTTGATAAAAACCAGTAATGAGTTAATTAACAACAAGCAACGGAAATCTACTAAAAGTAGTTTAACGACCAAATCTACAAATTTAGACACTAGGGCAGAACTTGCTGATTTAATTAAAAAGAAAGCCGAAACATCGGTAAGAATAAAGTTAATTATACATATTAACTTTAACACTTAAAATTGTCGTTTTTCAAACACTCAGGAACAACTAGCTAATTTGGAAAGGCAAATTTATGCGTTTGAGGGCTCATACTTAGAGGACACTCAACTTTGTGGCAACATCATTCGCGGCTGGGAAAGATATCTGACATCAAACAAGGTTACAAACTCTAAAGCCGACAAACGCAATCGAAAATTTAAAGAAGCTGAAAGATTATTTTCTAAATCCTCCATAACTTCTATGGCTATATGTAATCGTAAGTATATTTGTAACTAAATACAAAGTATGCTAAACACATGCTTACGCACCTACAATGTACATATAAACTTTCTTAGCTGAAAGGACAAGTGAATCTGATTCTGTAACTAACGAAGACTCAAGTGATAACCAAATTACTGTCAACCAGAATACAACTACCGCTCATGATGGTTCGATATCTATAAAAAGTTCAGGCAAAGAAGAAATGCCCGAACGCCCTACTACACCGCAAAGGGAACCTAACAAGGACTCTAGTATCAGCATCAACGCATCTACAAAAAGTAAACTTCCTTCGTCTAGTGTTACCGCAAAAAAAGGTGGCCACATTAATAAAAAGATAAGGCATCGATGATTTAGGGGGCGGCCGCGGCATCGTTCGGCATATTAAGTAATAATAGGATCCGCGACCTACCAGGCTGAAATAACGACATACTATTTTATCAACTAGATTTTCGTATTTAAACGTGTAAAATTTTATTCTTTATTTGTAAACTAATGATAATAAAGTTCGAAATATAAATAATTGTCAGTAACCCTTTGCTCTTTTTCATGAATATATTTCAACTATAAAATCATAAAGTATATAACAAGAGCAATGACTAACAACGTCACAAACATGCCGCCAAACATGATATATTTGTCCTCAACAAAACGTCTTTCAATTAATTTCATTGTATGATTTGATAGACCTAACGTACTTCCAATTGTCAAAAGACGCTTTTGGGCTCCCTTTAAAGTGCTTCGTTGGTTCACTAAGCTACTAAGTATATTACTACCTGTGGATAACATGTCATCAACACCGCGGTGTGCATTTCCCAATTGTGTATTGTGTTGTAAGGCATAATCAATATCCAGGCACGTTTCACCATTATTAGGTGCAAATCGATGACTAAGTAGCTGTTCTCGTTCTGATATTTCCTGCTGTCTACGCTGTTTTTTTTCCCTAAACATTTGAAGGCTACTTTGAAGATGTCGCACGTCATACTTAATTTGGTCTACACGCATTTTGGCACTCTGACGTTGGGATGCCGGTATCTTGTAGAGTAAAACATCTAATCTATCGCAATTGCTGTTAAACAAAAACTTTGCATTGTAATACCTTGAAGCCAAATATACCTATACTCATAAACTTTTTTACTTACGAATTTACTTGTGTTATTTTCATTTGTATTTCGTTTTCCACCTCAAAGTTATCAGTTTGTCCTGATGTTTTTACTAGTTGTTGGAAACTATGTTCAATTTCCTGTAGTAAACGGTTGGTTTGATGGTATAAAGTCTCCATTATTTCATGTTTTTATAAAGTCTTTTTCTATATATAGTTCTAATTAGTTAGTTGTGGTTTAAAAACTAGAAATTGTTTTGTTGTGACGTGTGTCACCCGTTGTAGAAGTCTGGCAAGTTATTAAGTATTAGTAAAGTTGCCAAGCTAAAGTCTGCCTAGGGATGGTTGTTTTATACATGCCCCTATTTTACATTTCGATTCGAAATTTTCTCTGTCGGTTCACTTCTCACTTCAATAGTTTGGCCACATATAACCTTTTCTTAAGTTGCTTTCGCACGATATGTATTTTACACATGACTTGCCATATTTGTAATCCATATGTAATATCGTATGTCTGTCGAAATTGTCATTTTACAGACGGTTTATAATATTTGCTTTCACACGTACACATGTAAATACATCTGACATAACCTCCAAACCAAAATAAACAACTTACTTTTCCTTGTTGTTATTCTTAAAACAACTGATGACACATGCTTTGTCAGATGAAAATAGAACACGCTCTAATTACAAATTTGTCATACCACTTTAACATATAGATATCACACATGTAATGTTTAAACAAGTTCAGACGGTAGATATCAATTTTGCTTTGCAAAATTTGACAAGTCATGTGTAAAATACATATCGTTCGAAAGCAACTTTACGCTATGTCACGCGTAACAAGAGTTTCAATTTTGTAACACTATTTTTTTTAGCTTTATAACCAAAAATTATGCTATTTTTAATAATTGTTAAGAAATTTAAAATTTAAACTCCTGGCCTTATAGCATCGTGAACAGTTTCAAGAACTTTTTCAAATTTTTTCAAAATCTCAAAAACTGGATAGGAGTTGCACATGAGAACTATGAAGTAAATTCAAAAAAAGCTTATTATAAACTGATTTAAAAAAAAAATACTTTTTGTGTTTAAGCTAAAAAACAGTTCTGTTTTCAACAAAAAACTAGGCAAATATGTAATATATTTCATCCTCTTGTTTTCTAAACCTGTCATCCCCGTCTCTCCGTCATGTTTTTCCAAATTTGTTTGTCGTTAAATGTATTTGCCACTTAATTAATCGTTGCTCCTATTTCTGCTTTAAGCTTCTGGCTGTAGTTAAACCTTTGATTTAAAATGTTAAAAAAGCGATTAATGCGCAAAAATATGCAGTTAAAAATTTTAAAATATGCTTTAAAAGTTAAAAATCGATGACTTCAAAAATAAAAAGAAACTAAGAAGGCTTTTTTTTTTTTATAAAATTTGACATTTTATGAACATTTAATATAATAATAAAGTTTTTGGTTAAACTTAGTACCACAAACGCACTTTTTTAGATATAACAGTAAAGCAGTCAAAAACCAACTTTAAAGTGGTCGTCGAAGCATGTAAACTTTAACATTTTTAAGCAAAAATATGCTGTTGTATGCAAGATATGCAAAAAATATGCCATAAATAATCGATGCCTTTATATTTGCAAAGTTCTGAAACTGATAAATAACAATGTTATACCTTGTGCAACGCCCAAAAATATTGCTTTGCTTATTTTCCTGTTTCCCTTATAACTAAATAACAAATAGCCCACCACAAAAGTAACAATTCCAAGAAGTTTCGACGCTTTTAAAATATGTGTATAACAAAAAAAAATGTTATATCAAACAAAACAATGAAAATATCGTTAGAAGCTATTTAATACGCGTTATCGAAAAAATTTGATGATTTTTTTAATGAACAATTATGATTTTCTTCTTAAAGCTTCTGGCAGCGCTGTACACTGGTATCTCTTTATTAGAGGCCATTTTGGAAATTTACGTGTGTCGCTGGTCGTTTGGTCGTGTGATAAAGGTATTATTTTAAGTTTTTCTTTAATACTGCTGATATTAAAGTTTACAAGTAAAATAGTGAGAAACTGCTTTAAAGAATTTGAGATCCTTAAGGAAATTGGAAAATAATCTAGAAATTACTTTTTAAAAATACTTTAATTATCTCTAAATTATTCGTAATTGGATTGTTTTACGACACTGTTCGTGTGTTTCACCACCGGAGGAAAAAAGTTAACAAAAAATATTTTAATTTTTGTTTGAAGCAAATCTTAATATATATTTTCAAAGAAATCATTTTCTTTGAATAACATTTGTAAACATGGCTCATTAAAAATGTCTAAACTAAAATTGAAAACGTTGACAAAAGCTCCATTCGGAGATACAGCTCGTCGCATTAAATCTTCCAAAACGAAGAGGGTAAGAGGTTGCGAAACTTCAAGGGTTTCTTTTAAATTTCATCAGTGCCAATTTCAAAAGGCTCTGATTTCTCTAATTTCTGATTATTCCCATAATATTCTTAACAAAAATGGACAACAAAAAAAACTTTTCACGAACTGGAACTGCGAAAACGTCAAATCCGACAACTGATTCTAACACTAAAAAAAATTCCTCGGGTAAGTAAAATATATAGGATTTTTTATGTTAGTGCTTAAATATATGTTTTTATAAAGACTTGCAATCTGTCAAACATTGGCCTAAAAATTCTCGTCGTCGTGAAAACAGCTCAACATCGTCTTGTAATAACAACAGAAGTAAACAACTATCGGCAAAAGTACGTCCAAATGTGGATAAAAGGCCACGTAACCGAAGCTATAATGGGTATAACAATGGTGGAGGTACACATCGCACAACTGATGAAGATTACTTTACTCCCGGCCCCGGACTAGGGTCTGGAGATCCAACGCTCGTCGACTTTTCTATTGATGTGTCGATGAGTCACTTTGAAAGCAACGATTATGAACTAAATTCAGTTAATGCTTCTGGAAGCAAAAAAAAGAATTTAAATCATTTATTAAATTTTTACTACACACCACGGGAAGTGGATCATTACGAGAATAGTGGAGGTATCCACCGACACAGTCATGGCAAAAAACATAAATACAATAAAGAACAATTTTTGCAAGCAAAGTAAGCACAACCAAATAATATGACAATCTTATTTTTTTTTTAATTTGGCAATATTTGAAGTAAATTTTGGGACTTCAAGATATGTACCTATTATAACAGAATTTCTTTGTCACTCTTTGTTTATAAATTGGCTTTGTAATCAAAAATGTATTGAAGCATTTATTAAAGTTATAGGTATGTTCAAAATTAATAGTTAGAAAAAATCGCACAATTTCTACAGTGCTGCCTGATGTAGCGCTCTAAATTGAGAGCTAAGTTTTATACATTTTTAAGATAGGCTAGGGTATCCAATAGTCATACATACACTGAACAAAAAAAGTTTTAAAATCAAGCAGAAACAGTCTTATTTTAAAAATGAAACCGTGACAAAATCGAACTAAGTTTGTTTTTTCTTATTTTAAAAAGGTTCGTTCTTGTTTTTAAAATGGAGAAATTGTAAAAAAACATTTTTAAATCAAAATGATTATCTTTTGTTTTAAAGTTTTTCATATTTGTTGCAAACTCTAAACAATCTTAAAACAAAGTTGACAATTTTTAAATTAAAAATAAAATGTTTTAATTAAAAAATGAGAATTTTTAAATTAATAAAAGAAGTTTTTATTTTGATAATGAAACGTTTTAAATAAAAAATATAGCATTATTAAATTAAAAATTAAGCATTTTTAAATTAAAAATGCGTGTTTTTTTTCGACACTGCATTATACTTACAATAAACGAAATAAAAATAAACCATTTATTTAACTTTTTACTATGTACATATATACATATATTTGCAAAAATATAAATGAAATATTGTGTTGACAAAACTTACTTTGTCTTAAGCTAAAAGGAAATTACTTGAAAGAGGTCGCGAATCTTGCAAACAATTCTTCACTTTAAAGGGACCCAAACATTTGCGTCATCGACATTCAACTGGAAGTAATAATAATGTATCTACAACTGCGGGAGCTTCTAAACTAAATTTCAGCATCTGAATTTATAAAAAATAAAATAATCATCATATTAAAATTTGTTGCCACCGAACTGTTGAACAAAAAACTTACCTTTTAAAAATAGCATTATTCTTCCCAAATCGAAACAGTTAAACAAATCCAACAGTGATCATATTGTTTCGTATAAATTTCTCTTTCCCCTAGTTCGAATTTTTCAAAAATGTAATTTCTTTCTTCCATTTTTTAAGAACTTTTGTTTATTAATTATATTTTCACAGCACTTTAATGTTATGTATTCGCTTGAACTTTTCAATCTACAAAATGGCGCTTGCTCAAAAATGACTAAAATATTATATTTTCAAATCAAAAACTAAAGTGTTAACAATAAAAATTTTAAATCTTAAAACAAAAAGAAAACATTTTTATAATTAGCAAAAAGCTATTCGTTAATAAAACAAAAACGAAAATTTTTGTTTTTAAAATGGTATAAAAGCGTCATTTTGCAAATAACAATGTTAAATTTTCAAATAGGTAGTAATAAAAAATCCTTGTTTTAAAAATTATTTTTTTAAAATACACTAGTTTTGAAACAAGAATGCAAAATTTTTGGTTTAAAAATGCTTTTTTTTGTTCTATTGTAAAAATAAAAATTTTAAATCTTACTATAACAAGAAAAAATGTTTATTCCCTAGCATGTTCACAAAAAAATTTCGTTATTAAAACAAAAACTATTTTTGTTTTTTTAAAATGTTTTATTTTTTAAATAGGATTGTTTATTTTCAAAATAAAGACAAAGTCTTTCGTTTAAAAACGATTTCATAAAAATGCTACAATTTAAAAACAAGAACGCCGAATTTTTGATTTAAAAATGCTTTTTTGGCTCAGTGTATGTATATAAGTACATACATTGAAAAAAAAAAGTTTTAAAATCAAGCAGAAACAGTCTTATTTTAAAAATGAAACCGTGACAAAATCGAACTAAGTTTGTTTTTTCTTATTTTAAAAAGGTTCGTTCTTGTTTTTAAAATGGAAGAATTGTACAAAAACATTTTTAAATTAAAATGATTATCTTTTGTTTTAAAGTTTTTCATATTTGCTGCAAACTCTAAACAATCTTAAAACAAAGTTGACAATTTTGAAATTAAAAATAAAATTTTTAATTAAAAAATAATGAAACGTTTTAAATATAAAATATAGCATTATTAAATTAAAAATTAAGCATTTTTAAATTAAAAATGCGTGTTTTTGTTTCGACACTGCATTATACTCACAATAAAGCAAATAAAAATAAACCATTTATTTAACTTTTTACTATGTACATATACATATATATTTGCAAAAATGTAAATGAAATATTGTGTTGACAAAACTTACTTTGTCTTAAGCTAAAAGGAAATTACTTGAAAGAGGTCGCGAATCTTGCAAACAATTCTTCACTTTAAAGGGACCCAAACATTTGCGTCATCGACATTCAACTGTAAGTAATAATAATGTATCTACAACTGCGGGGGCTTCTAAAATATATTTCAGCATCTGAATTTATAAAAAATAAAATAATCATCATATTAAAATTTGTTGACACCGACCTATTGAACAAAAAACTTACCTTTTAAAAATAGCATTATTCTTCCCAAATCGAAACAGTTAAACAAATCCAACAGTGATCATATTGCTTCGTATAAATTTCTCTTTCCCCTAGCTCGAATTTTTCAAATATGTTATTTCTTTCTTCCATTTTTTAAGAACTTTTGTTTATTAATTATATTTTCACAGCAATTTAATGTTATGTATTCGCTTGAACTTTTCAATCTACAAAATGGCGCTTGCTCAAAAATGACTAAAATATTATATTTTCAAATCAAAAACTAAAAGTGTTAACAATAAAAATTTTAAATCTTAAAACAAAAAGAAATCATTTTTATAATTAGCAAAAAGCTATTCGTTAATAAAACAAAAACGAAAATTTTTGTTTTTAAAATGGTATAAAAGCATCATTTTGTAAATAACAATGTTAAATTTTCAAATAGTAATAAAAAATCCTTGTTTTCAAAATTATTTTTTTAAAATACACTAGTTTTGAAACAAGAATGCAAAATTTTTGATTTAAAAATGCTTTTTTTTGTTCTATTGTAAAAATAAAAATTTTAAATCTTAATATAACAAGAAAAAATGTTTATTCCTTAACATGTTCACTAAAAAATTTCGTTATTAAAACAAAAACTATTTTTGTTTTTTTAAAATGTTTTATTTTTTAAATAAGATTGTTTATTTTCAAAATAAAGAGAAAATCTTTCGTTTAAAAACGATTTCATAAAAATGCTGCAATTTAAAAACAAGAACGCCGAATTTTTGATTTAAAAATGCTTTTTTGGCTCAGTGTACATATGTATGTAAATATAAATATGAAAAAAGTCTTCTGTTTCACCTTTATAATTCAATGCATTTTTTCTACTTAGTTAAAAAAAATTAATATTTGTTAAATAAAAAAATTTGAATAGTAAATTTTTATTTATGTTAGGAATTAAAATAAGATGTGTGATGCAAGTCTAATCATTTATATATTCAATCTTAATAGCTTTCAATTTGTAATAAAATCATCTGCTAAACGTAAAACAGATGATTCGCCCGACACCCTGATCGATTGGTCGTTAATTGAACAGATCAACATCCAGACACCCGATGAGCTCCAATGCCCCATTTGCTTATATCCACCAGTAGCTGCAAAAGTAACGCGTTGTGGTCATGTTTACTGTTGGTCTTGTGTTTTACACTATCTTTCTTTAAGTGACAAGTCATGGCGTAAATGTCCCATATGTTACGAAGCCATACATGTTGCTGATCTAAAAAGTTCTACAATTGTACAACAACAAGCCTTTAAGGTTGATTCTCACATCACCTTTCGCCTAATGCGTCGTAAAAAGGGGTCTTTGTTTATAGAAAACCACGATGTCCTAAAAATTGATAAAATCACAGAAGAATATCCATATGTTTGTAGTCCCATGGAAGAAAAATTGTTCTCCAAATTTATATTAGCCAAACGCAGCGATGTAGCTGATATTCTGGCTCGAGAAAAAAAAGAACTTCTAACTGATGTGGATGATTCTTGTCCAGAATATGTTTTCATTCAGCAAGCCCTGGAGTTACTTAAAGAAAGAATAGAAAAATTGGGGGATATTGAATTTATAGAAGATGACAAAAAATGCAGCAAGGGAAAAGAAGTTCCACAAGGAAATATTAATTTAAATGCAAATATTGATTATATAAAACAAACAGAATTGTTTTCAAATACTAATGACAAAAAGGAAATTGACGTAGCAGACCTGATCAATGATGCAACATTTTTAAACAATCACGAAAATAATGTCGAAAATCCCACGACGGCTTTATCTTCAACTACTATGCCTCTTTCTTGTACTCCATTAAATTGCATGCAAAAATCATCAAGTAAATTTTATTACTTTTATCAGTCTGACGATGGCCAAAACATTTATTTACATCCTTTGAATGTAAAAATGTTGCAGGCTTGCTACGGGAGCCTTGCTAATGCTCCCCCCATCATCAGCGCCCGTATCATTCAGAAGGAACAGCATTCAATGAACGAAGAACATCGCCGTAAATTTACTTGCTTAGGTCATTTGCCGTTGACTTGTGAATTTGCAGTCGTGGAAATTGAATTGCTGCCACCTTATGTCACGGAAGACATAATTCATGCCTTCATGAATGATATAATGTTTCGAAAGAAAGAACGCCAACGTCGCGCCTGCGAAGAGCGTAAACGTGAAAAACAGATTAATGTAATAAACGATCGTAAAATGGGAAAACTAATAGCAAGCACTGCAAACCTTAATATATCATCTTGTTCCGAATTTCCAACGGCAAGTTACAAATTTAATAGTTTTTTTTAACTTTAAAGAACATCCTGAGTCAATAAGCTAACTACTACTTATTGGCGTAATTTTTGTTATGGAATCCAAGTGCTGTTAAAATATAATTTAAAAAAATCAAATATTCCAATCTGAGAAACAATAAAAGGTATTTAGATTAAGTGTGCATATGCATACATATATGAAACTGAACTGTTGGAATATTTTGGTTTGAAGCTAATTGGATTTCATTACAACAATAAAAACAAAAAATATTATGTATATACAAAAATAACTAATTTCTTTACTTAAGATGTTTTGTAAAGTCTACTATATATAATATTGAAATAAGACATTTAAATGCAGTGTTTTTTACAGTGCGGTTTTGAAGAGTCTTTGGAACAGCCTGCAGGCGATGATCCAGAAAATGGCCCCTCAACTTCTATGAGTAAGCGTACTAAAACGATCAGCACTAGTAGCGCTGGTAGTTCCAGTTATTCTGCAATTGCCATTCATTGCAAGGAAGAACATACACCTTGGTCTACTGTTAATGCAGCCCAAAAATCAAGTCCTTCATTGGCTGTTGATTCAACAGAGGACGATGGAGAGATTTCCATTCTAAGTAGTATCCAAACCAATTTTGGTGATGTTTTGGCTCAAGCTTTATCGCAAAATAAGAACAAAAAAATAAATAAAATGAACAATAGCAACAATGCAAACGCCATGGGTGGCAATAAGAAATCAAAAAAATCAAAGAAAATGCTTCCTCTTTATTCTACTGGTATGAATTTTAGTAGCAATTGAACGGTAACTCTATATTGCTTATTTGATGTTTACCATGGTGTAACTATTACATATGTAATGTAATATTAAATTGTATACTATAACTCAACCATGTTATGCTGTTTAATAATATTTTTAAAACTTTTAGAAATTTCATTAAATTACATATATTATATATGAGTTAAATAAATATTAAAAAAAGTTGTTTTAATAAATTAGTGATATGTTCGTTCTCATGGGTATAGGCTCGTAATGAGTTCTGTACTTAATAACAATAAAGGATTCTTTACTTTTACGGCCAATGAATTCGATATAAAAATATTTAAAAAAAAGTGTTTAAATGTCATAATGCAGTTCAGTGATTCATTTGCAAACTGGTCTGTTGTAGTACCTAAACATTAATAAAATTTTCATAATGCTGATAGCCTTAAACAGTAAAAGATTCGACTTAAAATCTTTCAAGAAGTAGTTAAATTATGCGCCTGTTCAAAAACGCATCATTGAAATGCATCATGAATTTTAAGATAACAAAACGCATGTTTAATGCACAGATTTGCCTCAATAAAATATTTTGTAATAAATAATGGCAATAAAAGTAGTGCTTTAACGAACAGGCCTAATATTAGTTAGCAATATAAATTGTTTGATCGGAGCACGGAGAGTGGTAAAAGTACTGGCTGTTTCGTGCAAGAAAACGTAGATAAAGCAAGGTTACAGACAGTTGTTTAAAGGAAAAATACAACTTAGTTGGGTCTGCTAACTCGGTCCCAATGTACTATTTGTAAAGGAATATAGAAAGATTGGAATCTAAAATGAAGAGAAGTATAAGAAAAATGGGAAATAGGATGAAGCAGACTGTGTAGGGCCTCTGCAGGGAATCGAACCAGCATCCCCTACCTGGTAGACTTGCGCACTTATTCACTTGTCAGCCGGGACACAACAATATAGTAAATAGTGGGGATATGCATACACATGTATATCGATGGCTCAAAATAAAATAGCGAAATTAAATAATTTTGTTTGTTTTTGTTGTAAAAAAGTTTTAATGCAATTTTTAATAAAAAGATTTTTGGTTATTTCGATAAATGGTCTGCTTATTGTATAAAAGAGAACAAGTCCGAAATTTTTAATACGCACACAAAAGATATACATACATATGTATTTAATTTCAAATGGCGATTAGTTGTTTCCACTGTGCAGTGTACTGAACTATTTTTTTTTTAGAAATATTAAAAATTTGACTAGAATGGATTTTTAATTAACTTTCGCCATCAAATATTATCAATTTTAAAACATTTCACTAACGCTTCATGTTGACACATGAGTTTGCAGTGCAGATAGTTTCAAATAAATTGTTTTAAAAAATAATTCTTAAAATTTCTAGCATTTTGAAATTTTTTCTAAAATCGATTTTTTGGGCTCAATCGATTTCAGTATAAAATCTTTAACAAAGGGCCGATTAGGTTAGGTAGAACAGGCGGCTGCGGAAGTGATAGTTGTGCAGCCCACTTGGGTTCGTTTCCTCGGTCCCTTTGTGATACCTGGGGAAAAGGGCCGATTACAAACAATCGATTTTTAGGGAGTCAAAATCTATTTTCGTCTATAATCGAAGTCGATTATACAGTCCCTAGTTTGTATATGGATGGACGTTTGAAATGAAACGTTAAAAGTAAATTACAGAACACCAACAACTCAATTTGAAATGATTTTAAATTAAAAAAGGAGTGCATAACATGCCTAATAATCCTTTAATATTTTTAACTACAGATGCAAGCGTGTAGCACGTACAAAAATTAACAAAACTGTTCTGTGGGTATGTGCATGTACATAATTTGTTTTGCTTGAATATAACAACAAATATATACAGGTATGTTCTGAAAATCACGTGGTTTAAAATCACTTGTGATTTAAAAATTAATATTGTTCTTTTAAGTTATTTATTGCAAAATTAGAAATGTTATCACGAATACAATTAAGTGATTATTAAGCGGCAGGCATTTAGCTAATTGGTTTAAAATTTGTGTTTCTCGTGATTTCAAAACATGCCTGATAGCTTTGTGTATGAACCAGTTATTAAAAGCATGCCTAAACAATAAGCTTTTACATTTTGCTTTTGCTACCGCTTTAAAAAAATTTAAACAACTTACACCAATGGTCATTGTATTTTTTTTGGTTTTGCAGAAAGGACATTCCTTTATTTCGTATATTTTTACTTTCTGACAATTGCTTTTTGGTAGCTAGCGACGGAATTTAATAGCCACATCAAGAGCAAAACTAGTTTCAAATCGTTGTATAGGCTTTTGCTTTTTCAATCTTACCTAAACGAAGAGCCAAAAAAAATCTCGGCTTAAAAAATACAAGTTTGAGTCTTTCTATATTAAGGTAGCGATATACATACATATATCTTAAAATAAAACAAACAAATTAAATCCAACGTGTAGAGGAATTTGTCTTTTTTATTATTTTAAATTTCAAAGCAAGTTCAAAAAATATTACAAAATATTACTTTACTTAATCCAGTTTGTTATGATTTTGAATCATTCTAAATAATTTTGGTTGTATGTACTTAAGAACAATTTTCATAACAACAAGATTGCTATAAACGAACATATATATTAATTTTTTTTTTAATTTTAATTAGTTTTATTGGAACTATATACAATAATAGCAGCCATGCTAAAGTGAACGCCATCATACGTTAGTTATATAATAAATAATTGAGGATATATTAATTTCTTTAATATTTCATTTGTAGCGTGGCTCAACAGAATGTTTCTTATATTTAAACAACTATTAAATTGATTTAAAGTAACTTGAAATTAGTTTCATTTTGATTTATATATAAATTAATTACAGTTTAACAAAATTATAACAAACAAACAATGTTTGCAGGTATAGATAGATAGGTATTATGTTTAGTAAACAAGCAGAAAAAAAATTATAAAATAAAATGTACAATAAAATTTAATTTGCTATTAAAAATAATATTAACTATAAAAAAAACTAGGAAATTTATACATAAAAAGGACAAATATTATAAATTTTGTAATTAATATGAATTTTTCTTTATACACATACATACATATATATTATTTTTGGTTAAGATGATAATTTAACAAAGTTATTTATATATATATGAATAGGTTTGTTTTTAGATTTTTCTAAAAATTACAACAATTTTATCATTAAAAAGATGTTTGCAAATTATTTTAAATATATTTTAGGGTTTTTATGTAATAATCTCTCTTAGCTAATGGATTTATTTAAATTTAAATTTACCAGTTATTTTAACTCTCTTCTTTTTTTTTATTAAACTTAATACATAATACAAAGAAATTTATATACTTTTTTATTTATGAGTAGCCATTTTCTTTTTTATTTCTGATTGGTTAACGACTTTTGTGCTCAAGCTCTACATCATCGTCTTCATCTGGTGCATACTGCTCTCGTCTGGGTAACGTTGAGGGACTATTGACAACACGCCGATGATAAGTACGTCGCCCGCGCAGTGAATGTTCCATATGAATATTAGCTTCAGGACCATTGTCATTTGAGCGCCTCGATGCAACAGCATCATCTTCTAGAGCCTCATCTTCGTCATCCTCGTCATAGTCGATGTAATCACCGTTAACAGAACCACTGGGACTACCGGGTGGACTAAGTGCTTGTATCAATTTTCCCTTTGATTCATTCCACAAATGATTAAGACGCTCACGTCCGAAAAGTAAAAGAAAAGCGTCAATAAATTCACGTGATTTTTCTTCCCATTTCGTTATTATATCACCCTTGACTTTGGTCAACTCACGACGACCACGATCCTTAAGTTCGTCCATTTTGTTTTGCAAACGAAATTTCTTTTCGGAAAGAAATGAGACATTCAAGTCTTTAGCAGAATAGCCACGGGCTAAATTGCGACGCACGTACAAATCGTAATCTTTAACAATACGAGCAACAATATCTGAGGTAGAGACGCCTGAAAATGAAAAAGTTAGTATAAAAACTTTTAAATCTATAACCATCCATTTAAATTAAAAACTTATAAAAACTTTTGAGATATTACAAAAACAAGTAATTTTTTTAAAAATCCAAAAAATTAATTAAAGAAAATATATAATTATGCAAGCATCCTATTATTCTTCTTATGCACGACTTACTTTTGAAATCGCGCTTAACATTACATGATTGTAACAAAAATTGAATCATGATCATGCATGATCACTACGACATTCACGTGAACAAGGTGGCTTAAAAGCATTGCCATAATTCGAACTGGCTGTTAATTTTTTCAGATAGCGCTAAATGTTACTGCATTAACAATAAATATGTAAAATTAGATAATAAATAAACAAGCCGTTAAGTGATACACACCCCAAAAACGTATAATTTATAAATTCAGGTGACAAAAAACATTTTCGATTTTCCATATCAAGAGTTTACATATTCGAAAAATTTTTTATCGAATCGAGTTTTCTTCGTTATTTTTCCACTGAAATAGTTTGGTCACAAATACTTATTATATTTTGGATTTCTTGTTTTTTTCGTAATAAAATCTTGTGTTTTTAAATTTAAAGTTGGGGCAATAAAGTTGTTTAACAAAACTTTTTCGCTATAAAAAAGGGGTAAGGAGAAAATTCGATTTTAATTGAAATAAAGAATAGTTAGTAATTAAACATAATTATGTACAAAGCTAAATAAACAACCTTTGTTTTCGTTTTTAAGGGCCTAAAACCTAGAAAGAAATATTCGTAAACGGAATATGATTTCGAAAAAAAATTATTGTATTTTTTTCGTTTTGTCGTGCCAACTCCACTCACAATCAGACTGAAAATTTATTGTTCGATTCACCCCAACTGTAAAATATAGCACTTAAACTTTTTTTTGGCACATTTTTAGTTGGATATATGTTTATAAATTGTAAGACAAGAAAAATATTTTTTTTACCTTCGGTACGTTCAGTAGCCACAAACATCCCTTTAGCCTTTAACCAACCATAAATATCATAAACTCCATCGCCAGTGTAAGGAATGTCATCATGAGCAACAAAATCTATTTTGTGAGAAGTGATAAATTCATCAGTCAAAGTCCATGGAGCATTCGGAATAATCTATTTTAAGAAACAAAAAAAGTTTTTTTTTCTAATAACAGAAAAATAAATACACACAAAAGTAAATCTTATACCTCATCTACATAGCGACAATGACGTACACCTTCATAACGTTCAAAATCATTCATTACTGTGCGTCCCTTCATTTCATGGGTAAGCTCATCATTGCAAACACCCACAATTAAATAGACATTGGGAAAAATATTCTTTGCCTGTTGTAATAAACAAAATTTTTTGTTAATATGACTGAACAAAAATAATATTTAATTTATTTAATGAGCTTCGTATGTAGATTATAACCTGCATTAATTGTCTTGCATGGCCTTGATGGAATAAATCGTAAATACCATCAGCGTAAACACGTACTCTTCTTGCCGCTTGACCGCTACGGGCCATTTGATAAGTTATCTTGTAGTTATAATCACAGCGATCACGTTCCCGTATAGCTTCTTCATCGGTGGAAAATGGCGCCGGTTTGCAAATTGTCTATAAAAATAGTACCGAAACAATTCAAAATATTAAATTTTTGGCATTTACATGCAAAATTTGAAAATTAGAAAATAGATAAATACTCTTATATTTTTATTACAATTTCCTTTGAATTCATGCGCAAGCGCAACATTTGATTTTTGTTTTGATATAACAATAAATAAAAAAAATAAAGATCCCGTTTTTAAATTAACTACAAAAATTTTTTGATTCGGGGTTGTCATGGCAACCGATAGTTGTCAAAATCAAACTTAAAAGCAGGGTACAATAATAATTAGTGTACGCTGCGCAAAAGCAAACTAATAAACATTTTGTGTAACGACTTTTTAAATTAAGCCTACTTTATTGTCCGTCTTGACAAGAAAAATTTATACCAAGCCAAATGCAAATTAAAAAGCCGTATTTTTATACTGGGTTTTTTATACATATATTACGCTTGGCGTTTGTCTAGGCAAGAATTTGTCTCGTCAAGACGTACAATAAGTTTAGAGAAATAAAACCAGTATTCTAACAGACAAACCTAAACAAGAGCGGAACGCGTTGAGTCTTTTTCCGTAAAGGTCTAACCGAGGAGAAAAAATGCGTCAGGTGGTGGTGATTCTACAACAACTAAATTGCGGTGAATAAAATGTTCATTTTTGTTGTGGTTTTCGCTGGCTCATGTGTCAAAAAAAGATATGTAAAAGTAAACAACTTTGACAACCCAGCCTTGATTTATGCATAAAAAAAGTAGATCAGCTGTGCTTGTAACACCAGGATTTATGCATTAAAAAGAGTAGATCAGCTGTGCTTGTAACACCACCTCATTAATAATTTCACCATGGCTCTAACTCTTAACTTGCATACCACCCATTAGGTAACGGAGATAGGGGGTAAATATGTTCTAGGACTATGTTTGGGAGGGAAAACTAATGGGGGACTGTTATATATTTTATTCCAATAGAGGCGATTCCGGGGAAGTTGTAAGGGTTTTACCTGTGTTTTTTATATTTTGTATGGCAACCCCCTTAGGGCGTTAAGTATTTTCTAGGAATATGTTTTGGAGGGGAAACTAGTTGGGGGCAATCATACACTTTACTGCTCTAAGGCCGACTCTGAGAAAAATATGAGCATTTTCAAATCATTTTTGTAAATTTTGAATGGCAACCGCTTTAGGTGATCGTGATAGGGGGTAAGTATGTTTTAGGAATATGTTTAGGAGAGAAAACTAATGGGGGTTTGTGACACATTTCATTCCTCTAGGGGCGACTCGGGAGAAGTTGCAGGGGTTTTTAGCCTATTTTTTTTAAATTTTGCATGGCAACCATGTTAGGGACTGGAGATAGGGTGTAAGTTTGTTCTACAAAAACGTTTTGCAGGAGAGCTCTGGAAGCGATTTTAAACAATTTTTTAAAATGAAACTTTATATGGAAACCCTGATAGGGAGCGGATATAGGGTGTAAGTATGTTGCAAACAAATGTTTGTGGGGAAAAATTAATGGGAATCGGTCTTACACTGTACATTGTACGGGACAACTCCAGGGCAGTTGTAGAGGTTTTTATGTACAAATTTTAGATAAATAAACAGAGGTAGCCTTGGGTTTTGGCTTATATATCGGTCAGTTATCGGGCCATTTTGATGGATTGCAATAGCGATTTTCGAGCAGATATTTCTGATAATTGGATACCAAAAATTTTTTTTCAACCATAACACGGACAGACAGACAAATGTATGTACATGGCTAAATCGACTTTCCTTTCTATAAGGATCCAGAAAATATATAGGAGGTTATTCTGCATTTCGATTACGATTCCGCATGCAAATACACATATCGAAATTCCGCAATGAACTGATTTTTAAAGCATTTTTTTCAGCTGAAATGTGTGAAAAATGTCTAACAATATGAGCCGATAATGCGACCGCTAAAACCCCATTGCCTGATTTTTGAAATGTTTTTGTTATAATAGTTTATTTTTATTTTTTTGTGAACTACCTAGTTTTAAGCATGTTCACACTGCAGCCCAGTTACTTGTTTCGCTCTCTCATTCCTCATGAATAGAGCTGTGTAGCTCATGAACGAACGGGTCAAAATGAACGGATCGCCGAATTGAACGAAGTGATCCGGTTAATTTACTGAGCGCTTTTCGTTCAATTGTGTTCCGTTCAATGTTTGTTTCTTCAGGTCTTTTTTATGTCACAATTTCGTTCGTTCAGATGTGTTTTTTATGTTATGTTCTTTTGTTTCAGTTGATTGTTTGTGTATTGATAAGAGTTGCTTTAAAAAGTTTGCGAATGTGCGTACATATTTCTTTTGAGCATCGCTGTGGCACTGCCATAATTTTTTTAACACTAAGAACTTTCCATTTTTTTTCATTTGGAAAGCCATTAAGAAATAATTTCACACAAAACTTAGCACAAAAGAATCAGTTTTCGATTTTTCCAATTTTTGGACTTTTCCGGAGGGTGTTTCCAAAATTTTCTTCCTTAGACCTTCTCCTCCAAAATACGAACAACTGATAAAAAATTTTACAGAAATCGGCCCAGCCGTTCTCATTTTATGGATTACTATACACTTTTTACACAATTTTTA
Organism: Melanophora roralis; assembly: GCA_963583895.1. NCBI lineage: Eukaryota > Metazoa > Arthropoda > Insecta > Diptera > Rhinophoridae > Melanophora > Melanophora roralis. The sequence goes on from OY757189.1 coordinate 7,861,842, forward strand.
TATATGGATTATTTAAATTTTATTTTACAAAAAGTTTTTTCTATTTTGAATGTCAAAACCACAAGCTATGTCAAAACAAATCTTTAAAAAACATGTTGCCGTACTGTCGTTCAGAAGTGAACGATTGAACGAACGGGTTAATTTTTGTAAATTGAACGAAACTGAGCGATCACTGAAATGAACGATTTGGCACAGCTCTACTCATGAACCCCTTATCATTAAAGAAATAAAAATAGTTTTGGTAAAAAAGTTTAAGAGCAATTTATGAGTCTTTAGCTGATTGGGTTTAGCTTATAGCATTTTTTAAAAAGTTGAGCTAAAATCTTTATTGACTTACCATTAAATCGGAGCTGCCACTACTAACACTAGGTACAAGTGTCTCTGGTGGAGCATATTTCTTTTTGACTGGACTAACAGAAGCTGCTGTATCCAAAGTCAAAATAGCCACAGCGCCCTCTTCCTCCTCAGGTTCACTTTGTGATACGGTGCGTGTATTATCTTTAGTAACTGTTGTACTGTGAGATGATCCATCTAATTTTATCGACATCACGTCATCGGTTACAGCAGGTTGTGATGACGCAGGAGGCAACATAGATTTAATTTGTTCTGTGGCAATATTAAAATTTGTCGTCTTCGACAAGTTTGTGTTAGTAGACGAGGATGATGTTGTTGTTAAAGCCGTGTCGTAAGTTCTTTTACGTGTTGAAGTTGTTGTTGTAGCAGAATTAGAATCGTTTATTATTGCTGGTGTTGTTGTATGTGTTGTAATTGGATTATTGGATAGTATGGAGGATGATGCCATTGCAACGTTAAATTACCAAGTTTCAAATTAAAATAAGTAGTGGAAAGATGAATAAAATAATGAAGAACAAAACTAAAAAATTTCGTTTAAATTTCTTGGTATTTCTTTAGTTTTATTATTTTTTTTTAGATTTCTGGGTAATTGGCGTTTTTTCCAATTGAAGGTAATATTTCAATTTGAATGTGATAACGTTGATAATAGTTTAAATGTTTTAATTTTTTTTAATTACTCTAATACGTAGAGATTCGTTCAGTAGTCATAAAATTATACATTAACCAATGACAGTTGATATTTCCAACGATAATACGTATTGAATGTAATTTATTTATGTTTGATTAAAATGACCTGTAATTGCAAAAAAAAAATATTACAACACAAAATTTTTAAAGAAACATGTACATAAATATGTACAAACAAATCAAATCAGATTATACATTTATAGAAAAAAAATTATAAATAATATTTCAAAAGTTTATATTAAATACAATTGGTGGGAGCACGTAATTATTCTAAAAAAATATAGTTAACTAAATTATAAGAATAAAAAATCAAAACTAAAACTAAAACTTAAAATAACTAAAAATTTAGTATTTGACACTCTACTAGCGCTGGCAAAGTATTGAGTAGTGGGTACCAATTGGCGAGAATTTGGCATTTTCTTTAAGTACTCAGAAGTAGTTACTCGATACTTTTAGAATCGTATTTTAAGCTTTAATTTAATTAATTAAAATTATTTATAATTTATTTGTAACAATTTAATTAATTTAATTAATAAAATTTAATTCTAATTTAAAAAAAACTAGAAGCATTAAAAAACCCTCGTGTAAGTTAACCCTTAATTATAAAAAATTTTAGTTTAAAAAAGGTTTATAAAACCATTATTGTATATAAATTTCGTTTTGTAAATCTTTTATAAATTTGATGTTTATAAATGAGTATTTTAATGAGAATAAACGTTATATCGAATTCTTAAAAAAATGCATGTTGTATTTACATATTGGTTTAAACGGGTGAAAATTTAAATTAATTTTTAACAGAAATTTTTTAATGAAAATTATTTTTGTTTTTTTTTTTCTCCTGTGTATCAGGCCACTTTTTTAAGTCCAATAACGTTATATATATTTTATATTTAAATTTAAAGCTATTTTTCATTTTATTTTTTTATATATTTTTGTCGTTTCAATGTCAGATAAAAAACAATCATTTAATTGGCGGCAAGTGCACTGCCTGATAAATTGTTTTTTTTTTTTTATTATTGGCAGACGTCCCTGCCCCCATGCCTTACAGATAAGTTCAAGTGATGCACATTTGTTTTTGTTCAAATTTTTAAGGGTGCATTTTGTAAAATTTTGGGACTTTTTTAGGCATTGTTTGAAACTTTATTTAATTTCTTTATTTTTGCTTCAAACATAATAATATTTTATTGTATGTATTTTATTTTTGCCTTTTTATAAAATGCAGACTTTTAAAAAAAATTGATAAACGATTTTCAGTATTTTAATTATATTTAAAAACACACATATACATACATACACATGTACATATTTTTTTATTTTATTTTACTTAGTAGGAAAGAAAAATAAATACGTTTTAGCCGCACAAAAATACTTAGACGAATGATGAATAATTAAAAAGAATTGTATTTGAAACACACAACAAATGAAACTTAGTGTTGGTAATGGTCAAGTGTGGCGCGATTAGGTAAAATAATATAAAAAAATAAGTTGAAGTAAACAAAAAGAGAGAATTCAAAATTCTTTAATAAAATACATATATAAGAAGATGAAAAAAGTAAACCTAATTGAATAATAATTAAAAGTGCCGGTTGGGTATAGTAAGTTTACACAGGACAGTAACAGTGCAAAAAACCCAATACACTTACATTTTCTTTTTTTTACTAACACATTCAAACTTTTATAATACATACCCTACAGATCAAATAACTAGTACAAGTTACAAATGTACTAGTTGCTTTTGACTTCAAACTAGTTGCATATCTGACATTTTTTCCATTTCTAACTATCGATTTTAACATTAGGTTGTCCTACGGTCCCTAATAGTTTATTTTAATGTTGTTATATACTAGTTAAAATACTAGTTTTTTTTCATTTTTAGCTTTTTACCTGTATTTTATTTTTCATTGCACTTATGTATGACTTAGCGCAGTTAATGTGTAAAATATTTTTTTTAATTAAAACTTTTACAACAGTCCTGGTTGCAACTAGTATAAAACTATTCTAAAACATTACTAGTTTCAACTTAAGCTGCAGGGTAGATAATAATAAGTGTGAAAAAATTTTGTGCTGTCATGTGTAATTGTTCTCTTAGGCATTGTTGCTTAGTCAAGGGTTTAAATAAGTTTTGATTGCGTAAACAAACTTACGGCAATTTCTCCTAGGTCATGATTATCTAGGTATCGAACAAAGGTCTTTGTAAAAATTGTTTATAAAAATATATGTATAAATAAAGTGATAAAATATTGTAAAGTGATTGGTATTGCAGCAATAATTGATCTAGTATGTATAAAAAATTAATATGAATTATTAATTTACCATCTTTTTGTATTGAAAATTGATACCATTTAGTTTAACATACCAAATAAGGTTTTACAAAATTGCTAGAAGCAGATAATTTTGTATTATGTATTCCATTATTTTTATACTGTTCACGAAAAGTGAATTTAAAAAAATTTTCAATTTCAAATAAAAAAATTTTGAATAAAATCTCAAGATGAAATCATGATCAGCTGGGGTCTTAACACTACCTGTATAAGTGTACCCTGATAAATGTTCGATTTCAAACATAATCAATAAATCTGTAATTTAATTTCACAAAACATTAAGATGAATTTATAATCAGTTGTGTGCTTTCAATAATCTGTACTAACTGGGTTACCCCGTACAGGTAATAATAAAAACTCTGCTGATTATGAATTTTGTATAAAATTTAAATTTTTTTGTCATTCACTTTCTCAAAACAAACAATAAAATAAAATGCGGAGGGCGAATTTTCGAAGTTGCCTTAAAACTAACTGTACAGGATACACTAATACAGGCAATATTTAGATCCCAGTTGATTATGAATGTTTGAGAAAGTAAATGTCAGATTTAAAACGTTTGTTTGAAGTTTTGAATTTTTTGACATTCACTTTTTTAAACACAAGAAGAAAATGCGAGAGCGAATTACCCTTGATACTACTTGTATTAGTGTACCATGTACCTCTATAAATGTGCCTTAATAAAAAGATTACACTTATGCTAACAAAGTGTTAAATTTTTTTTATAGGTATTTTTATTAATTTTTTTGTTTATGTTTTATTTCCTTTTTTCGATTCCTTTCAGCCTTAATCACAAACTTTTAAGAAACTTATGTAGAAATAAATGCAAATCTGCCTAATATTTATTGCAAAAATGTAGTTTAATAATTTTAACCAAAATGATCAAATTAATTTAATGTTAAAAATAACGACATCATTTTATTAAAATTTTATTTAATTTGTATGAGTTTACAAGTACACATGCAAATTTAAAATAAGAACACGCTTAACATAAGCATGAGTAAACACAGATAGTACCAAAATTATGTTAAATAAATACAAACATTCATATATGCTGTTTATAGAACACGAAAGCCGAAACGTCTTGGACGTTTTGTGTGTATTTTGTTATTGTGTCAAAAACAAAACACATACAAAACGTCTAAGACGTTTCGCCTTTCGTGTTCTATGAATAGCACATTGCAAAGCATTTGTGTACTTTAAAATGTGTATGTGAAACAATTACGCATAAATTAATTTAAACAAAGGGCTGTGATTTTTGCTTCAAATTTAATTGAAAGTTACTATAATTTTTTACATTTATACATAAATACATATGTACACTCATGCATATGAGCTGTAATATGCATATAAAAGTGGCATATAGCAAGGTCCATTAATAAGGTCGGCAACAACAAAAAGGCAAAAACAAAATACGAACATTTTGTTTGTGCAAAACTTCACCATAATTGTCAAAAACAGCTGACTAAAATACCACTTTTAACACTGATAACAATGACACGGCACTTTATAAAATAAACAAATATAGAAAAACAGCAATGGCAACCTATATACCTATGTAAACAAATTTTGACACTACACCATTTCCAATTGTATTTCAGAACTTTCTAATTGTATTTCAGAAATTTCTAATTTAATTTCAGAAATTTCTAATTCAATTTCAGAAGTTTCTAATTGTATTTCAGAAATTTCTAATTCAATTTCAGAAATTTCTATTTGTATTTCAGAATTTTCTATTTGTATTTCAGAATTTTCTAATTGTATTTCAGAATTTTCCATTTGTATTTCAGAAATTTCTATTTGTATTTCAGAATTTTTCATTTGAAATTCAAATAGAAATTTCTGAAATACAAATGGAAAATTCTGAAATACAATTAGAAAATTCTGAAATACAAATAGAAAATTCTGAAATACAAATAGAAAATTCTGAAATACAAATAGAAATTTCTGAAATACAATTAGAAAGTTCTGAAATCGAATTAGAAATTTCTGAAATTGAATTAGAAATTTCTGAAATTGAATTAGAAATTTCTGAAATTGAATTAGAAATTTCTGAAATTAAATTAGAAATTTCTGAACTTGAATTAGAAATTTCTGAAATACAATTAGAAAGTTCTGAAATACAATTGGAAATGGTGTAAACGTAAGTAAACAGAAGGGAGCAAAAAAATGATCAGCTGGGCTAATAATTTTTTCCTTGTTAAGTGTACCCTGGTATAAAGTAGTTTATATTTATAAGACAATTTTTTCTTCTATTGAAAAAAAAAAATAATGTTATACAGCAAAACGTAATAAAAAATGTAGAAAGAAGGTGTATACATATACATACTTTACTAAAATTGCCATTAACTCCTTTTTTTTAAGAGTGGATTCATACCACTTTTATTTACAATATTTCATATGCTGGTACCCAAAAAAATATATTGTAGTGTAGGGCATAAGTTTAACGGACTTGATCGACTATAACTTGGTTAGTAAATAATCAAAATTACATTTCAGCGGTTCTGTTCTAACATTTTGTTCTTTTGTTGCAAATCTAATCAAAAAAAGAATAAAGATAAAACAATGAAAAAATGAGAAATTAAAAAAGTGGTGTGATACTACTGTAAAATCATCAATATTTTTAAATACAGTCAGTGTTTCAATTCTTTTATTAATTAATTTGTAAACAACAAAACTATTATACCAAACAAATAAAGATTAGAAATGTGTTTGTGTGTATGTAAATATATTTTTTTTATTAAGATTTGTGTTATTACAACTTAAATGCATATATAAATATGAATGTATTTTTTTATACATATAAAATAATAAAAAAGTGAAAACAGTAGCTACTTTACCATCAGCTAAATAAATAAAATTCGTTAACATGTATTTTTTTATACATATAAAATAATAAAAAAGTGAAAACAGTAGCTACTTTACCATCAGCTAAATAAATAAAATTCGTTAACATTTTCAAAATACAATATAACAAGGATGTGTGTGCAGAAACATAGTTGTTGATGTTAAACTCTTGTACGCTTCGTAATAACATACAACTATGGAAAACTGTTGTTTGCGGGACTTAGAGGTACTCAACAACCTCCGGATTAACACTTAACATTACATATTTTTACGTACAACCCTGATATGTTATTAACTCAAAACCTAAAAAAATGTTACATAGGTTAGGTAGAACAGGCGGCTGCGGAAGTGATGAAGTGATAGTTGTGCACAGCCCACTTGGGTCCGTTTCCTCGGTCCCTTTGTGATAAAAAATGTTACATACAGTCATGTAATATTAAACAAGCGATATGTATTTAACGTTAGATTTAGGAGTCATTTACACTTTGGTTTTTTTTTTATTTAATGTTTTTTAAAATTTACCTAAAATATTCATTTATTTATGTAAGTTTCTACCTGAACAATCAACTTTGTATGATTTTTTGTGCAGGTAAGGATGTCTTGTTCAAAATGTTCCTAATTGTTTAGAGATTTTCATAAGAAGTTTAATATCTTTAGTAATTTTTTGAATTCTTTATAGGTATAAAAATGGGGAAAAACGTTTTTTTTTTAAATTTATGACGTATCAACAGTCAGAAATTATTTAAAACCAAATAAACAATGTTTTCGGTTTTAATTATGTATGCATACAACTGGTTTCGTGTACACTTTTTTTAAGGTTTTTAGATCAAGATCTACATTTTTACTCATAAATATTTATTATGGCATCCAATTAAGTATTTGTTTTTTTTTTGTAATATAAAATCAGCTGTTCTGCTTTTTTATTTACAATAATAAATTAGTATTATTAAGGTGTTTTTATACTACACCATTTCCAATTGTATTTTAGAACTTTCTAATTGTATTTCAGAAATTTCTAATTCAATTTCAGAAATTTCTAATTTAAATTCAGAAATTTCTAATTCAATTTCAGAAATTTTTAATTCAATTTCAGAAATTTCTATTTCAAATTCAGAAATTTCTAATTAAATTTTAGAAATTTCAATTTCAGAAAATTCAATTTCAGAAATTTTTATTTGTATTTCAGAATTTTCTACTTGTATTTCAGAATTTTCTATTTGTATTTCAGAATTTTCTAATTGTATTTCAGAATTTTCCATTTGTATTTCAGAAATTTCTATTTGTATTTCAGAATTTTCCATTTAAAATTCAAATAGAAATTTTTGAAATACAAATGGAAAATTCTGAAATACAATTAGAAAATTCTGAAATACAAATAGAAAATTCTGAAATACAAATAGAAATTTCTGAAATTGAATTAGAAATTTCTGAAATTAAATTAGAAATTTCTGAAATTGAATTAGAAATTTCTGAAATACAATTAGAAATTTCTGAAATACAATTAAAAAGTTCTGAAATACAATTGGAAATGGTGTAGATGTATTTAAGATATGTATAACTTGTCAAATTTTTCACTGAAAAATTGATATATATCGGTGAATCCGCAGAAACATTGCTTTTGTGATCTGCCAAAGCAGCTGACACCAGCTATTTTTTTTAAAAGAACAAGCAAAAGTATGTTTTTTATTTAAGTTTGGAGGTTATGTAAGTTTCATATGAACGTTTAAAGACAATAATTATAAACCATCTGTAAAATGACAATTTTGAACAACATACGCCATTACATATGGATTGCAAATGTGACAAGCCATATGTAAAATACATCAAATCTAAAGTCACCTTAAATTTATTTTAATATTATTGAGGATATTGGTTCAAAATCCTTACAGACTATAAAATAGTACATACAAATTATATAATATTAGTTTTTTGAAAACAATATTATTTTATATTTTAAAATATTAATATTTAATATGCATATTTAAGTAATATTTTTATACAATAGATAGACATAGTGATAAGGGTTGTCATTCCATTTTCAATTTTCCTAATACTCATTTGCGACCCAATAAAGTATATATATTCTAGATTCTTATAGATAAGGAAGGAAGCCATGTCCGTCTGTTGAAATCAAGTTTCCGGAGCCACTACTAACCGACCAAATAATGGTGTCAAACCATCAGAAATATCCCTGAGATGATCGCTATTTAGAATCAACCAGATTGATTAACTACAAACCGAGATAAAGGCAAAATACTACGATTGCATAGTTTTTTAGGAAAAAATCCATATATTAGGAGTTGCAAAACAAAACGTGTTTTTTTCTATTTTTTAAGAAAATGTTACTTTTTTCTTGGAGTGTTTAAAAAAAAATACTTCGCAAAATATACCAAAATGCGTAGGCAAATAATATCGGTGATGGCAAACTAATAAGTAAGCAAAGAAATGTGTTCCCCGATCCTTATTAATAAGCCAATGGTACCTCAACAATTTGTAAGGAAATACTTTGGCACTCATCTGAATGGTAACCTCACATAGAGCTCACATGCGAAGTTGACGCAAACGAAACTGAAAGCAGCCCAAGTTCATTGGTTAATTGGTAGAAACTCTGTGCTCTGTCCCGATTTTAAACTTCTGCAGTACAACTTAATTTGATACCTATTTGGTGCAATGGTATACAATTATGGGGCACTGCCTTCGCCTCCAACAGAGAAAATTCAACGTCGTCAAAACAGAATACTAAGAATAATAACTGGTGCTCCTTGGTGCGTTAAAAATGGCAACATTAATTAGGATCCTTGATAATGTGGGCAAGTATTTAAATGAGCTGAAAACTCATTCAAATCCGCTTACTCAAAACATGGCGACACTCGTTTGAAGAGAAAGGACGCTGTTGTCCTTAGATGAAATCATCGAAAATGATCAAATTAATTTTTGAAACCCTAAATTTTAGTCTGGCACTGGCTGAACTAGTATTTAATATTTAGGTTTAAGATTTCAATACTTATTGTTAGTTTACCGTAGTGAAGATTCAATAATAAAAATAAATACATACAAACGTGTTGAAAAAATATATATATTTTTTAATGAAAAGTAATTTAGTACCAGAAGACGGTATTGAGTGCATACCGCCTAGCCAGAATGAGGTCGAAATTGCAGTTACCCGGCTTATGAATAACAAGGCAGCAAGAGACGATGGGTTGCCAAATGAACTATGTAAGACCGGAGGCGACACGCTGATAACGCGTATGCATCAGCTCGTTTGTACATTCTTGCTAGAGGAACGCATACCTGAGGATTGGGACATCAGTGTTTTATGTCCTGTGCACAAAAAAGATGACAAGACAGTATGTGCCAACTATAGAGAAACAAGTCTCCTTTTCATTGGTTATGAAATTCTGGATATATATTGCTGGATATAGGTTAGGTAAGGTGAGGTAGAACAGGCAGCCGTTGAAGGAAAGGGTACAGCTCACTTGGGTCCGCTTAATTCGGTCCCTTTGTGTTACTTGTAGAAGCAAATAGAATAGGTTGAGATGGAAGGAAAGAAGAAATTTTGAGAAGGATAGGAAAGAAATAAAGAAAGAACAGAAAAATGAAGCGAACTTACCAGGGTCTCTGGTGGGAATCGAACCCACAACCCCCAGACTGGTAGACTCGTGCACTTACCACTGATCTACCGATGCACCCTTGCTGGATATATTGTGTGAAAGATTTTAATTAAAAGTCCACGAGATAATTAGGCCATATCAACGTGGCTTTAGACCTGGCAAACCCACCATTGACCAGTAGATATACACACTACACCAAGTTCCAAGAAAGACAAATCGTTCATTTATATGCTGACTATAAGGCCGCTTTCGACAGCCCTATACGTTTAAAGGTGTTTCAAGCTATGTCAGAGTTTAGTATCCCTGCGAAACTAGTACGACTCTGCAGGATGGCGTTAACTGATACACAATCCTCAGTTAAGATAGTTAGGAATATTTCTGAGCCCTTCAGTACCAAACGAGGTTTTAGCCTTTTGTGTGATCTTTTTAACATCCTCTTAAAAAAGGTTATGCGAGACGCAATGTGAATAGAACTGGCACACTATTCACAAAGCAGCACATGTTACTCGCTTACAGTGACGATATCGATATCATGGGGTACCGCCATTAACAAAACAAACAACATCAGTTTTGGGATAAAAAGAAGAACAATATGGGTAAACAGATGCTACTTTGGACTAAGTTAGCAGTTTAAAAGTAAAGCCACCTCACGACAAACAAAAACCACTCCCTACAAGACACTGATACTACCTGTGCTTATTTATGGTTCTGAAGCATGGGTACTTGTGAAAGCAGGTGAGGCAGTGCTTGGAATTTTCAAGAGGAAGATTCTTCGGAAAATCTATGGACCAATCTGCGTTGACGGAAAATACCGATGTCGTATGAACCGTAAGCTGTTTGCCGACATTAACATAGTTACAAGTATCAAAATTCAACGTTTACGTTGGCTACGTCATGTAAGAATAAATGAAGATGTTTCAGCTAGGAAGTCATTTGAATGCGAACCTGGTGATGGATCAAGCAGAAGAGGAAGACCGAAACTCCGATGGAAGAATTAAGTGGAGGAAGACATCTCGAAACTTGGTGTCAGAAATTAGAGAAGCGCAGAAGATCGAAGCGCCTGGAGATCGATTCTAATTTCGGCTAATGGAACAAACGTTCTGAAATAGCCGTCTAAGTAAGTATTTGCATTGTTTTTATTTTTGAATTGATAACAAATTTCAAAAGTTAGAAAATGTGCTTTACAAAAAAACCATTAAAGATAACCTTGTGATTTTGTTGAATAATTTCTAACGCTAAAAACATAATTTTTTATAATATTTCTTAATTAAGTGAATTTTTGTAATTAACTTAGATTTAAAAAAGTTGTGTTCATATTAACGTTTTAATTTGTAATATTTTACAATGCTTATACAACAGCAACAAAATAAGCTTTAGAATTTCTAATATATTTTAGAAGATTGTATTGGACTTTACATTATCGCCTGATAATTTAAAGTCACAAAAGTAAAAAATTATAAATTAATTGTTTCGTTTCTTTGAAAACTCAAGGCAAGTTTTTCCTTAACAAATCTACAGCTAATAATTATTATCTTTACCAGTTTAAGTGACTAAAATGTGTCAAGTTCAAGGGAATTAATTTTTTATTAATAATAATATCTGGAGATAACGGAAAGCTTGTTTATTTATAGGAAATTTATAGAGACCGAAAATATCGATTAAGCTCCAAAAAATTTGTCATGCAATAAACTTTTTTTATCTTATATTTTTAATTTATTTTTGAAATTGTGATTGGTAAAATTGAAAATTTGTATTAAAAATTAAGTAATTCTGATATTTGTACAGTGTAATGCGATTTCGAAACCAGTTACAATTTCTCGTAGCACTGTTTCATTTCGGTTTGTTCGAAAAGGTTTCTAAATTTTCCACAGGTTACCTCTTTACTATACTTTTGGTTGACAACAAAGTTTGCCGACTCCAATAAGTATGTGAGTATATATGTACGTTAATTTCATAGCTGGCCAGTGGCCACATAAAGGAAGCGATTTTCTTAAAAATGTTTGAAGCTGCTGTGTAAAGTTAGTAAGAAATAGTAGGCTATTTTTTTGTAAATTTTTCGTTTTATGACCACATTATCTTTTATAAATAGGATTAAACGGGCTGAGCTAAAATTATAAAATTCAAATCAAAGGCTTCTTTCCGAAAGTTTTGATCTACTAAAAAGGTGATTTTTTAACAAATTCGAGTAGAAAAGGTGCAAAAAAATAGGCAAAAGTTACTTTGCTAACTCTTCATCTACATACATATGTATATTGTTTATTCTATATGAACAAAACTTAAAAGTCATTTTTTATTACATTTATTTGCTGTTTTTATAAGACATGAAGTGATCGTCTGGGTTCGAATTATATGTATTTTGTTGTTGTAAACAAAAACAAAATACATATAATTCGTACCCAGACGATCACTACTTGTCTTAAATACACCTTGATACCTACTTGGTTTTTTATTTGCCAAGTTTGACCTTTGTCTAGACATGAATTTGTCTCGTCAAGACAGACGTACAATAAAGAAGTTTGATTGCTTCCATTTTAAAAGTTTAACAAAATTTTTTGTTGCTTGAACTTTTAACGCTCGCTAGTAAAACAACACCTGTTTTATAGTCGCAAACGTTATTAAGAAAAACATTTTTATCGAATATGAGAAATAACTGGCCATTGACATACAAACTTATAAATATTCTCAAACAGTATTTTCTCAATAAAGTTCAAAAAAGTAATTTATTTTAACTGAAATAAGTTTTATAACACCCACATGATGACACTATACCAGGATGAAAGAACTAAAACGTTGTTACTGTGTTGTTAAAACTTAATTTACATCGCATTATACCCACATCTTTTAACATCTTTAAAGAGTAGGTTAGTAGCATTGGTTGTTACTTTTTAGATTTCCTAAAAAGATAACAATATTAACAAACTTGGTATGACAATTATTAATTTGACAATATAATTTTTACTAAAATCGAACAAAATTGTTAAATGATATGTTAAAAACCTAGTTTAGATGCAGTTTACGTTGATTAATTATATACTACACTATCTCAAATTGTATTATCGAACTTCTAATTGTATTTTAGAAATTTTAAATGGTGTTTCAGAAACTTCTAATTTATGATCTAAGCCGCTTGAAAAAATTGAATTGAAATTTTGTTTAAATTTTGTTTGTTGTAACAGTTAAAACACCATTGAATATTGTACGTAATTTACTATTGAAGATTTTTTAAAACTATTTTGGGTCCTTTTAATTTCTTAACAAAAATTAAACGATCCAATCTTTTTTTCGAATTTGTAAAATATGACAAGATATTTCGTGCGTAATGATATCTGGGTCTTCTGATTGCACTTCTATGTTAACTGTATTTACAATTTTTTAAAAATGTTTGAGAAAAAGCTATGTTTTTCTAAAGTTTTCCTAAAAGTTACGTCTTTTAAACCTGTTTATAATTTACTTAGTCGGGAGCACAGATTACTTGCCATCTTACCTGGACTTCAACTCTGCCGCTGTGATAACCATTCCTGAAAGGTCGGTATGGGATGATGGCCACGTTCCGTACGGAGGAGTAGTCGTTTATACTGATGGATCGAAGACTGATCATGGTACTGGAGCTGGTATTTTTAGCGAAGCACTCGACATTGCGGAGTCGTTTAGGCTAGGCGATCACTGCAGTGTCTTCCAAACGGAAATATTTGCGATACAGGAGGCCGCAAGATTGATTGGACGCACTAATCAAGGCCATAATGAATGGGTCACCATTTACGTGGACAGTCAAGCCGCCCTAAAGGCTTTGGGTTCAAACTCTGTAAGGTCAAAGGCGGTAAGAGATTGCAGGAAGGCGCTTAGGGAGCTTGGTGGGGCCGTAAGGCTGTGCTGGGTTCCCGGTCACTCCGAGATACCCGGTAACGAATATGCCGACGAATTGGCACGGAAAGGAACCGAACTACCGGCCACTGGGGCGGTCACATCGATCCTTCCCCCTCTGTGCGAACTCTACGGAATAATCGATGGGCACTTTAGAGTCCTGGCGAACCAGAAATGGACGAATACTGCTGGATGTTGGGTCTCAAAATCCCTATGGAAAGCAGCTTCGGAAAACCGGACGAAAACCCTTCTATCTTTGGGTAAGAGGGACCTTAAGCTGATCACCGGTCTTCTGACCGGTCACTGCAGTATAAGATCGCTGGAGGCACACTGGAAGCCAAACTCGGTCGACTTCTGTCGACTATGCGAAGACGAAGAGGAGATCGAGACTGTGGAGCACCTGTTGTGTCGATGCCCGGCGATCGCTAGGAGGAGGAACCGGTACTTTGGTGTACCCTATCATGACCACCTCTCTGCGCTCGCCGACTGTGACCCAATGGTCTTACTGGGATTCGCGAGAGGGATGACATGGCTGGCGAGAGGTTGCGACTAATATCCGGGGCAGAAGACGTGCCAAATGGACAACCGGCAACGACTCGTGACGGACACTGCCACTCTCTCACGTACTTACTCTACTACTACTACTCTAACCTCTGTCCTTTCTACCTTTATCTTTCATGTTCCGAATCTGGGCACACCTTTTTCTATTTTACTCTTTCCTTATTTTTTTTTTTTTTTTTTTTTCTTCTCATAGGACAATCACAATGGGCAAATTGTCTCTGTGTGATGCGGTGAGCTTTCTCACTGCATGTCCTTCTAACCTAACCTAACCTAACCTAACCTACTATCCGAAACCTTTGATTGTAAAATAATATGTATTACAAAAAAAATTATTTACAGCCTCTCGTGAAAGGAAGCATGTTTATGTACTTAGGTATTAAGGAAAAGCACATGGAAAGAAAAAGTTAGTTGGAAAGAGGAAAAACTAAACCATTTAAAAAATAATTAGAAAAAGCAAAAGAGAGTATCAAATTAGCCAGAGGAGTAACACAGTATTTTCGTTCATCCAATAGTATCAAAAAAAGTACGATCGTATCAACTTTTTCAACACTGGATGACACATGCTTTGTAGAACACGCTCTAATTATGCTTAACACTGCATATAATAAAGAGAAAATGCCGTTTGTCGTTTTTAGTAAATGTGAGCAAATGGCTCATTTCGATTTGTGACGCTATGCGATATATACACATAAATATGTATTCACAAAAGCAATGTTTCAACGCGTTTACACGACTTGTATCGATAGGTAATGTAAAAAAATCCCGTCTAAAACTATCTAAATACAGTTTTATTATTTTAGCTTTAAGTTAATAAAATTGGTTGTTTTCAAAGTTATAGAAATTTTCCTAATAAACCTTAGATTTAATAAAAAGAGCGTTTTTCATTGTTTATTAAAAAATTAAGTTAAAAAAGTTTAAAATCACACAAGCCTTACTTTCATACATATTTTTAGAGTTTATTTTTTAATACGCGATTTTTAAAGGTTATTTAATATATCGAAAAAAAAAACCATAAAAGCGTAAGAAATATTTACTAAATTGACTTTCGACTTTGCAGTTTTTATCGTTTGCAAAAGGAGGAAGGGTTTACTAAATTTAAAAAAAATTTAGTAACAGTTTCATATTTAGTTTGTAAAAACCCCTAATTAATATCTGTTTTAAATTAACCTTAAATGTGAAGCTAATTAGTTTCTAAATATTTAATATTTTAATATATTATTTATTTAATATTATTATTGCCCTTCTAGGTGTTATTAGCTGCCTATTCTACCCTGCTTAACCCAACACTCAAAAAAATTGGAAAACTGGATATTTTTTTTAAACCCTACAAAAAATATACATTTAAACCAACAAAAAATTCATTTAAACACTAAAAAATAACTCGCAGAAAGTCATAAAATCATATAATTTTCCGTTCGTTTTTATTGTCATTACAAAAAAAATTACAGAAAATTGTAAAATAACTAATTTAAAAAAAAAATGCCTTTCTATAATTTTAGCTTTTTAAATGAATTTTTTTTTTTAATTAATTTTAATTGAAAGAAACTTTTTTAAAGCCGATTTTTCTTGCACAACACCAGCCAAGTAGAATGCATTTTCTAGCTTCGAATTCGGATTTTCATCATTAAAATTTTTTAAAGAGTACTGGTGTTTTGGCTATAAACATACAGGCATGTTCTGAGAATCACGTGGCTTCAAATCACTTGTGATTTTAAAATCATAATTGTGATTTTACGCAATTTATTTGATTAATTTATTGCAAAATTCAAAATAACGTTATTAAAAGTATAGCCAAGTAAATTTGAATTGGCAGGCATTTAGCTTAACCAGTTTTAAATCATAAAAACTTTGAAATTTCTTGTGATTTCAAATCACTTTCACAAAAAGTGATTTTCAGAACATGCCTGATAACCTTTTTTACCATTTCTCTACATCTTTTTTTCTTTAAGTGCTAAAAATCTAATTCTTTCAATATATACTACTTTTGGCAATACTAATTTAAAGACTTTAAAAATATTAATTTTATGGCTAAATGTGATTTTAAGTATGTTGCAATATGGAAACGATTTCCCTTCAGGGTAAAAAAATTTCTTATAATAATGTACTTGTATGTAAAAGCCTGTCTTGAGTTTTTCAAATTTTTTACTAAAATCTATATCACTAAACTAAAGTGTAATAAAGAAAGAAATTAATATTTAATTTCTCGCTGTTATTATTAAAAATGCCGAATATTGCGCTTAAATGTTTTCGTATATATTATGTCCTTCAAAAAATTATTTATATGCATACATATATCGAGCCTTTGGTGCAATACCGTAGTAATTCAAAAAATCGTGAACTGAGAAAAATGCATTTGAAGTTTTGAACCATCTTTTTGATAGTATTTTCGTTTACTAAAGTTATTTTTTTACAAGTTTTTAAATAAAAAGGAATGTTTTTAAATAAAAAAAGGCCAAAAATTATTAAAAATATGAAATATTTATTTATATTTAAGTACTTTGTATCAACCTATCAATGATGTATCGTTATTGTCACAAAACCTATGACAAACTTAAAAATTAATTCGAAATATATCGTTATAGCAAATAAACTTTTAACTATTTTTTTTTCTAACAAAGTTGTAATATGAAATAATACGAACAAGTAAAAAAGAAATCAAATTATGCAGTTGTGTTTCTGTGCCTAAAACGTAGCAAAAAAAAATATTGCTTTATACTTCTTTCGTAAATTACTTTCTGTTAGTGAATTTCTTGTCATAAAGGAAATATTTCATTATTGCAAATAAATATTGTTGCAAATACCTAGAGGCAATAACGACATTTTTAGCTGTAGAATCTGAACAGTTAGAGGTGGAATCATAATCTTTTTTTCTTTAGATAGATATTTCCCCAAAGATAATTTCTGCATACCCAGCTCAAAAAGTTCAAATTTTGAGTTACTACGGTATTGCACCAAAGGCTCGATATGTACATAGGTTATGTTATATTGGATTTGGTTAAAAAAGCTGGACCTAAATACTCCACAAAGACCCTCTGTGTTCTTAAAGTTACCAGAAAATAAGAAACGATAACCCAGTAAATTAAGTTAAACTAATTATATGTTAGAAACTCCAGGGCGCTTTTCACTGTCTTGTCAAATGCAACCAGTTTTAAAAGAAATGAGACCCTATGAAGTTTTCCCTAGAGGGGCGAGTGCTGGACAGTAACACAGAACATGCTTATTAGTGTCCCTATGCCCCGGTTCCCCACAGAACCTGGAGTTATCACTGGCCAGTAGCCCTGCTCTTTTGGTATGCACCGCTGTATTCAAATGACCTTGGACCCACTAGGAGGCTGCAATTGCTCCTTAGCAAAAATGGAAGAAACCTCGTAGAACTCGGGTCATAAGATCCCCACGTAGTTTTGGAGGCTCTATACGAGTTGGTATTCACTGAGACTTCTATTTTAGACCTAAGCTGGAGCACGAACGTCCACTGATCTGCATAGTTTTGATCTGCACCGAATTTAATAAATTCAATAATGTTATCAGTTTGGGCATAAGACCTTGAACTAAGCCAAGCTTTCTATGAACATATTTACATATACTTACAGTGCAGTTACAACGGATATTTAAGTAACGTAACGCGTAATAATATGGATCAAGATACCTTTGGTAAAAGAAAACAAAGGTAGTGTTTATTATTTTAAAATTAAGAAATATATTTATATTAGTCTAAATCCTCACAAAAGAAGTTTTGAGTAAAAAGACTTGTCGAATTCGCAATGTTTTTTTTTTTAATTTTGCCATCCAAGTCAAACCACACTTTGTTTTTTTCTAACGTAACGTAAAAATATATTTTTGGTTATATTCTTTGATTCTTTGGTGTTTGTTTTTTTTTTATTTTTTCACTCTATTGTGTAATCAATAGGCAGAAGTAGGAAAAAGTTTGATTTTTAAAACTTTTTTGATATTTTGTCGTGTATATGTAACGTAACGCCAAAGTGGAATGCACCATATTTACTTTCTTTTTAGAATAGGTACCACTCCTAACATCTTTAATAAATAAACACTTTTGTACGGAATTTTTTTAGTGTTAAAAATTTTAATTTTAAGCGGGGAAAATGTGCAAAAATTAATGCTTTTTCGCTAAAACTTACTGGGATTAATTATATCGGTTTGGTTGCTTCTTTTTGTTTTCAATTCAAAGCGCTGAAACATTAGTAGGAATCAGATTACAGTCAATGTTTAAAACAAATTTCGTTTATAGCTCCATATTTATAAAAAAATATTTAGACCTTAGTTCCCTTTTTTCGTGGGGCACAGCTTTTGCATTTCTTTACTTAATAAACATATTTGGCATAAAAAATGCAAAACGCTTAAATTAAATATAAAAATTATACAATGTACATGTGTAATTAGCAAATAAATAATAAACAAAACATAAAAATCTTCCACGTAGTTGCTAAAACAACAAAATCACTAACTCTGATTAAAATGTCACGTCATCTTAAAAAAATGCACTTTTAAGAATGTATGGGTGCGATAGCAAAAAAAAAGTGATAAAATGTTTAATTTTATTTTCTTGTTTAGTTTATTTAACTAGGTAGATTGAAGAAAATTCAATACTCTGTATTATACAATCAACAAAAATTTGTGTTATACTTCGTTTATAAAAAATTCACTTACAAGTTTCAAGCACTTTTATTAAATTTATGCTACGTTGCTGTTGATCATTCGATTTTAGCAATCAATAAATACACTTTTCCACAATGACAACTAAATTATTATTTATTTTCTTTAAAAATTATTGATATTTTTACACTTAAATTTTTATTTTTAAGAACTGAACTTCAGCCACTTATCGTTTTCTGGGCATTAAACGCAAAACTAAAAATTTAACATTTCATCACGAATTTTTTTTTGCAACTGAGAGGGTGATTTTTTTTAGTTCCACAAATAACGTTGCCAGAGTAATGATTTTAAACTATTTTCATTTTTTAATGGAAAAGTTTTTATACACGCAAAAAGATGTTCAAAGAAATACGTTGAATTGCATACTTTTAATTATTCCAGAAATAAATGATTGCGAAAATATATGTGTTGATATATATGTTTCGTAAGGTTATTAACAGTAATATTTATATTTAGAAAAAAATCAAGGCAACGTTTTACGTTATCTGTAGTGATAATAACAAGATGTATGTGTTGTTATAGTGTCAGCTGATTATTGATTACATTGGCCCTTCACACACCAGACTAAAATTTAAGCCATGATACAAAGAACCAGGTCTTGTCGGCCCAGCTGATTAGTGCCAAGATGTCAAAATTCTGCTTTCCCTGCGAAAATAAAACAACAAAAATTATTACTCATCGTTTTTATTTCCATGAGCTTTTGTTTGACACGCTGTTACTAAATTGTAGTTGTTGCAGGGACGAGATTACCTGATTAGTTGTATCATGATTTAAGCCCACAATATTTGTTCTTTTCGTAACACACGGTATGAAATGTTTCTGGCATAAAATGTATACGTGTATAAAGTTTGTGTGTTTTTTAGTGTCTTTTTATTTATTTGGTGTTTGGTTTTATATGTATGTTTGTATTGTTTTGTGCTGCTAGTGCAAGGTTGGGCTGGTTGAAAATTTACACTAACAAATAACTATATTTTTCACCTATTTTCCCATCAAACAGTCATTTTGCTCTGGCAGAATTAGTCAAATGTGTGAAGGGCCATTGATTTGCTCCAACACCTAGATTTTAAAAACTGCATGCTTTACGTTTGTTTGCTTTTTTTTTTTTTTTTTTTGAAATCTGGGTTTTTGTCCCTGGACTTACAATGTAAAAGGTTTTTATATATGTAGTACTTACGTTACCACTTTGTATATATCCACTTTGGATGATGATGTACAATCATAGCTGCCAGAATTAATGTTTTATCGTCATTTTGGCGATTTTTGGTGGCAACTATAATATTTTAACGAATAGACGATTTTCGGAATGAATTTGACGATTTTTGAAAATTTAAATATGAGGCTTTCTTTAAAGAAAATCAGAGGCAGAAATATATATTTTATTTTTTCATTAAAAAAAATATATTAGCCCTTGTTTGTTTATAAAAAACTATAAAAAAAGATATTAGTTAATTTATTTTTTAAAAAACAAGAATTAGAAATAGTTTTAAACGAGCCCCTAAAAACTTATATCCAAAAATAAATTATTTGAAGGTGGCCGTTTCGTTTTAAATAAAATTTTACCATAAACATGATTAAGTTTTCCAAATAACTATATATGAAAAGCATTGTAAAATATGAGTGTTTTTATATATGCAGTTTAATTATAAATTCAAATTCATAAATGTATTACTATTATTTAAAAAACTACTTATAAACAATTTGTATTCCGAGTTTTTTATTATTAGGAGAAAAATTTAAAAATTTCACAGATTTTAGGTTGACGATTTTAAAATGTTTTGACGATGTTTGTTATAAAATTTGACGATAATGAACCAAACTTATCTGGCAGCTTTGTGTACATGGTGAATTTATAAAGAAGGTTGCATCTCTAGCCCAGCTAAATTTTTTATATCCTCTGTTACTTGTACGTTCATTATGTCAAAAAATAACTGTTTTCATTTACGTATGAATGGATTTGTTTTTACGTATTAAAATTTGAATCCAATAATTTACGCCGCCTTTAAGTCGACTTTTTTGCGTGTTAAACTCTTTCGTCGTACATATTATTTTTTTTATCACTACAAATGATATAAAAGATGTATAATGCCAATAAAATGTATATATGTATATACATGCATGCATATACACATACACACATACATTTTTTGTGCTGTTTACGTTATTTTTTATATAAACCATTTTTATATTATTTTTAAAACTGTTAGAAATATTTTTTATATTACTAAATTAAAAAATGTTGAAATAATAATACCAGTCGTTTCAATTTTATTCAAACACAAATACATTGTTTTATTTTCTCATTCATTTTTGTTTTTAGCTGCAAGAAGGCATATTTTATACTAAACATAAACTTGATTGAAATTACACACATAGGTATATCTGAGTATTGACTTAACAAAATATATTATACTTAAGGAAAAAATGGAAAACTATAAGTAAATAGTAACTGAAATAATTTTATATAAAAAAAATTTTAAATTATCAACAAACAAGTTGTATAAGGAATCCTAAATCTTTGGTAAAATATTACACTTAAAAATAAAGCTACCTTAAAAATAACCAGTAACTAATTAAAATTATTAGTTAGAATTTTGTAAAATTATAATATTTGGTTTATTTTCAAAAATATTTGGTACCTCAAAAGTTTTTAACTTTTACAAATTTAATTTTATTAAAATAACGCATAAAAAATTATCAAACACATAAATTTTTAAACGAGCTTAAGAGTTTATTATAGCGACTTATGTTTTAGTTGCCTTTCCAATTGTAATTGCATACAACAAAATGTTGTTTTTTTTAAATAATTATACATATTATTAATTTAAAATCACTTTGGTTTAATTTTTTTTTTTTTTGTTTTAAAATACAATTTGTGTTGCACTACTTTGGTTTTGGAGATTTCTTATTTGTTCAATAAATGTTTTCTTTTTGCCTGTTTGTTCATCTAATACTTAAAATAACTTTAATATAGGGGGATAAAAGTTTATTATTTTTTTTTTGGAGGGCAAGAATTTATTTATCTTAAAAACTAAACTGGAAAATGAGTATTTTTAACGAGATGCTATAATTTGATCATAATTGTTCGTTTTTATTTTTTTAACACTGCGATGAAATGCCTTGTGTAATTGAATTTTCCAAAACAATATGACATTCATCCAAAGGTTCCAATATCTGAATAAGAAATGTTAAAAGATTTTTGCGTCTAAGAAAGCTTTCCTCTTCGTACATTTCCTGGGTAACTTTACATATTGCCATTGGACGTATCATGCGCGTTAGTAAATGTTCTCTGTATAAGTTGATATTATTAAAAATTAAATTAAAATTTGTTGTTTCTTTAATATTTACCTAAGACTTAGACAAATGAGTAATTGAAATTTTCCATCTTTTCCTAGAGTACTACCTACTTTGGTAATTTCATCCATTAGATGCACATAGTAACGCCAAATGGCACAAATCTCTCGTCTCTGAAGACTGTTTGAACTGTTAGAATTAATCGAAGAATCTAAACTAGAACCGGAATCATCCAGTTGCTGTTGTTCTTGCAACAAATATTGCTCAAATGTTTCTTTGATTTTTGCTGTTAAAAGTAAAATAATATTAAAATATTGTATGATTTTTTTTGGATACATCATTATCTTAATATAGAAAGTCCTTAACATGTATCTTTTATAAGTCCAGATTTTAGTTTATTTCAATAAATGGTCTGCTCATATACCAAAATTAGCAAAAAAAAAATCTCGACTTAAAACATAATAGTTAGTAGGGCCTTTCTATATTAAGATACCGAAATGTATGTTTTTAATGCCAAATACTTACAAAAATAGTCCCATATATACAGATTGCGACCGAAGAAGCGAGTCGACCGAAAACCGCACAAAAATACATGTTCCAAACATTTTACTAGACCATCGTCGCCACACAAAAGATTAGTAAAAGTGCCAACATCACGATCACGACTAGGTTTATAATGCCACTTGACAATCACATTAACACAATTTCCCAATTTATGTTGAATTTCCGAAGTTGGTGGCAAATCTTGGCCACGTTGAACACTAGGGCTACGAGTACGGGGTGGTGTGTGGCACACCTGAACTAATTCGGCATTTTTATTATGTAGAGAAACTCGCTGACCCACAAGCAAACGCTCAGTAGAGTCATCGTCGACGCCTTTGCCTAACCAACGGCCACAAGGAAATCTAAACAAAACAATCATTTTTTAAACAAATACAACAACATTTTTAACACACTTACTTGTAAGTGTGACCAGTAACTTCATTTCGCATAACAACATGTTCTACCAGCCATTTGTTGGAGGCACCACTATTATCATGTCCTATACGCATTGTGGTTAATAAACCAAGATTTTTATACTAAAACAAAGCCAACGTTTAAAATAATCAATTATAAAAAGTTAGCTAGAGTTACTAACATGGAATATAAATTCTAAAGAACCCTTGGGTACAGGTACCCTTTGAGTTTCGTTAGAAGTACCGGAAACTATTATCCAAACATTACTAGATGTGTGGTAAGAGCCATATTTACGCGATGGAAAAATTACGACACGGTAGGGAAGTTCTAAAAATTTTATTGTTTTCATTACTGGCTAAAAAACATTTTTTTAAACCTACTTGTTGTGGGATAGGTATTGGTAAACGAATAATAATCCACGGTATTTAGTGTTAACAAATGATATAGAAATTGTTCTTTTTCCTCTTCACATCTTAGGAATGCTGAACGTTTGTAAAGGGATCGTAAGAGCGTGTCATCTGATAGTAGAGTACGAAAATGTCTAGAAAGTAATTTCTTTTCCAGCGACAGACGCACCCAAGCTCTAGTGTAACCAATGTGTGTTTTAATATCAGCCATAGCCATAACATTTCTTAAACAAACAAAAAATTACAAAAATGTACGAAATATTTTGTTAAAAAGTGTAGTTATTTTATGAAGTAGAAGAGTCAAATTTTATTGAATATTTTTTTTTCTACCAAAACACACTTACTTAACATCAAATTCCAATGATTCTGGTAGCGGACATAGTTCTTCGAGACCCACAAATTTATTACGATCTCTTGAACGGCTGCGGTTTGGGCTAGGGGGATTATCGAAATCCGTTTGAAAAGTTGACAAATCTTAAATACAAACCAATCAATTAAAATTTTTGTTTTTACTTTTGGTTTACGTCCATATCAACATATGTACTATGTACTTACAATCCATACGTTTACGCATTACATTCCAAGCTAATGCTGGTGCTGCTACAGCATAACTACTTGTCACTCCTACTTTATTGCCTCCCTTAAGCGAACCCTGGGCGCTATTTAAATTCGGACTACTAGTTGTGCTAGAATTGGAAGAACGAACATCCTGCAGTTCCACATATGCTTGTAAGTGAGACCATAGAGCAGATTTGCCTTGTTTTGTCTGCAAACCATGAGACCATATTTTCTCTAATAAATCACACAAAGAAGCTATAAGAGTATTCTCTTCAATGCCGTCATTTTTATTCAATCCTAAAGCAACCGCTTCAGTTCCCATTTTTTCTAATAACATGCGTTTGGTTTTACTTTTGATGTCCTTAAATTTGTTAAGCAACTAAATTATGATATTTCTTTTTGCAATTTATGTATATTATTACCTTTAGCAATCTCTCCACAAATGTCCAATTAGCCTGGGCGATCAACGCCGGACTTAATTCAGTATTTGTTAGATTAGCCGATAGTCTATTAATTGCTATATTTGTTGTGGTTTTTTGATCAAAATTTATCTCTTTGGTGGCCCGCCATTTGTTACCATTTTTCACACGTCTCAAACTATTGCCTCTGTTTCGAAAAAATTAAATAAGAAAAACAGAAAAAAGTGTTGTTTGTTGTGTGTCACCTTTCGTTTCCAATTTTCTTGATTTGTTTTTTTTTTTATAACAAAAATAATAAATATATACTACAGTAACATATTCTTTTGTAAACGAATGCTCTTCCCACCTTAAATTTAAAACTTACTGTTTAAAAAAAATATCTTAAGTTATATTGGTAGATGAATATTAAATAATTTACAAATAAAAACCCCAATGCTTTAATTACACGGTGCTACCGTGAAAAAATGGAAAACGACCTAGTGAAGATTATAGGTCTTATTGAGTGTATTACAAAATTTCTTTAAAAAAATTCAGAAACACACTTAAACTTAGAAGTTATTCTGAAACCAACGTTTAAATGTAAACCCTTAAAAGAAAAATATTGCCAATTATAAACATTACGAAAAAAATTCAAAACTTTTTATAAAAATAAAAACCGGTTTAAATCAATCTTAAAGGCTATGAGTTTAGGTCACTAAAATACTACAACCTACTCTAAAACATTAAAAAAAAAAACTTAAAATGTTGAAGGTGTTTTAACATTTTTGAAAACTGGGGGCTATTTACGGCGTTCGATTCGAATCGAAATTAAAAAAAAATCTAATAAGAATCCCTATATTAAAAGCATTGGGAATTTGGTCGATCGAGAAGAATTTCGATTCGAATCGAATGCTGTAATTTGCCCCCTGGTTTAATTTGTATTCGTCTAGACCTACAACACCCACTATGTCGCTTTTCAAGTTCTGACAAAAGTGTTGTTTTCTGTAACAGTGTGTTAATTACAATTGTAAGTAGTTTTACAATTAAATAAAATAAAATCAAATATAAAGAAAAGTAAAATATTAAAACCTATTCTATAGCTTTTGTGATTGTTCCCATAGTTAAATTGATAAAAATATAAATAAAAATTTTCTAGTTTGTTTAACAACAAACACATGCTGTTACGGTTTTAAAAATTAAACATAAAATGAAAAATAATTAAGTCTGCTTATTAACTTAACTTCTAGTATAAAATGTTTAAAATTTTATATACTTTTTTAAAGTTTTTTTCACAATTAACTAAAATAAAATTTGTATTGAAAACTTTTAATATAAAAAACAAAAATTATTAAGATAAAAAGTCAACATTTATTTGTTTAAACTTATAAAAAAAAATGTCAATTCAATTGCATATATAGATTATTAAATAAATAAATAAATATATAATAGTGTAAAATAAAGCATTATTTCAATACGTTTGTAGTATACAAAAGCTATTTGAATGCACACCAAAATATACATACATACAAGTTTATGAATACTAAATTGCATATTCGATAAAACAAATTCGATTTTATTTTTTTGTCTTTGCTTTTTTTTTTAAATTAATATCAACAACAAAAAATTAAACTAAAAAAAATGTATGTTATATAAAAACTACGAGTAGTATATGCGATATGTAAAACACATTTTTAGTATATTCTAATTTGAGTATAAATTTTTGTGAAGTACAAGTGAGAATAATATAAGTTATTAAACTACCTCGAAGCACATTCTTGATTTAAAACGCTCTTTTCAAGGATAGGAAAGTTGCGAAAATAAGCTGCACGATTAGATAAAATTTCACTGGGTGGCGTAACTTCAATATCCACACAGCTAAGACGTTTCTCAAAAACTTGCTGGGCCTCTTGGCTAAAAACGCACGGCTCGTAGCTGGTTGCGCAAATCATATTTTCGCCATGACGTTTTCTGAACAAGAGAAAAATAAAATCAAATTCTATATAAGAATATTTAATTCTAATTTATTTTTTTTTTTGTTCATCAAATTTAGTTTCAAATTTTTAATTAACGATCGAAAGAGAGTAATAAAGTTTTGGTTAAGCACTATATGCATATATTTGACAAAATTGTAAAATCATTTAAAAATATGTTAACTGCCTAAAAAGGCTTAAAAAGTTATGTGAATTGAAAAACATATATGTATGTAAAAAATAAATAAAGACATAAGCCTTAATACATGAAATGTAATACTTTTGTTTTATTACAAATTGATTACCAAAAAAAAAAAAGATAAAAATTTATTTGTTTACTGAAATTACATTTCTAATAGGTAAATTATAAAAAAAACAAAGACTTACCTCAATAGCTTAACTCTTTGATCAAAAAGTTTTAAATTAGATTCTGGTTCCTTATCCCATACGTAAAGTATTTTATTATCTACTAAAGTAGCAAACATTTGAGATTCTAAAAATTGTGACAAAAATGGTCGATGATGTTCTGGCTGATCGGACAGAAAGGATGACTTGTCGAAATTCTGTAATGTCTCGCGATTACTCAACCATTCATCCCGATCTTGATTTGGATAAATGACAAAAAACTCGTAAGAGATAAACATGTGAACAAAACGATTTAAGAAAATCTCGCGTAAAGCATTATTTATGCGCAGATCTTGATAATATTGTTCTTCAGGTGTTAGCTTTGGCGTTGATTCAATCACTTTACCATGAGCACGAGTGGGTGACATATGAACTGCTGATACATTAGATGTAGCATCGACACAATCACCGCCGGCTATCGGTGATGCGGTACGTATACCCTTACGTCTCAAGAAATCAGCAATTCGGGGCACATGATCAATTTTTGAGGAATGAGCCACTAAAGGCTGATAGTGTAAATTATTATGTGAACTGTCGTCCGGGGATGATCCCAATGTATAGACTGTTTCTTGTAGTTGTTGAAAACGTTCCTTACTACGTCTTGCCGCTTGCAAGCCGCTGGGCAGTGTACAGCTACTTATCATAACATCATGATCACGTGAAGAATAACCATTTCGGAGATTTGGTTCTTGCAAACGATCACGTTCTATTTCAAATTTATCTAAGATTGAAATTATTTCTGCCATGAAATCGATTTTGTGTGGAAACATTGGCAGTTCTTCGGGTAATTGAATAGCTTTTTTATCAATGTCCACAAAACATAGCGTAGCTTCGGAACCAATTTTATTAGCGGCCTCACAGTCGGCATGTAAGCCCATAACAAAAGGAACGGGAGCATCTAAAAAGTGATGTAAAGCTGCTGGCAAGATAGGGGCGTATACATGTGGCCACATAAACGGGAACAATATAGAAGTAATGCATTCGCCAACTATCATTAATTTTTGGTAATCTATTTTCAAAGCAAAATAGGGAAAATTTAATTGTAATATAAGCAAAACTAGTTTTTAATTTCTTTATTTTTTACCATTTGAACGTAATAGTACTTGATTTTCCAATAAAACGCATGTTAGCAATTGTATAACACACTCCACACCCAAATAGGTAAACAATAAACGCAACGGAAAATCCAGCAGTGGCAATTCGCTATGAGTATCGGGCCTCTGCAAAGTTAAAGCTAAAGCTGACATATGAACTTCTGCAGGTGGCAAATAAATTCGTATAGATTTGCCTGGCTGGGGAAGCATTACTTCGTAGAGTATATTATAAACATAAGATTCGAGACTTATGCCCGGACCGGGTTGGCGCGGAAGACATCTAATAAAAATTGTAAACAAAAATAACAATTGAAAACTTAAGATTGTCTTCTTCAACACTGGTTTTACTTTTTCCATTTCTGTTACCTATATAGATTTGTTAAAAATATTTCAGCTGCATATGCATATGGAATTTGACATACTAGAGTTATACTTTTGGCAACGTAGAGTTTATCCTTGGATATATCATAGTAACTTTGTGCTGATTGCGGTGCTTGACCAGCAACTTTAAAATGTCGTGGCAATGAGCGGCTAACCGGACTGTCCTTTATACGTGTTTGTGAATGTACTTGTTGGCCATTTGAGAGTTCAGTTATAAACATGGACTATGTGTAGCAAAAATTATAATACAACTTTTTTATAAGTATGTGTTGGAAATATATTTTAATATGACTAATTTTATGTAAAACGTTCAAGTTCGTGAAAAATTTGTTGTATAATTTTTCATAAAGTTTTTAATATATTTTAAATTATGACAAAATAAAACAAATATGCATCATTGACTTTTATAAATTAAAAATTTAAAGTTTTCAAGTTTATGCAGTTCAGCGATTAAGTTTTTTTTATATTTAAATAAATAAAATGGTTATAACCATTACAATGGAATCGCCCATATGTTTTGTTCAAGTACCTGTAATGTATGTATCGCACTGCATATGTTACGATTACGAATTTCCTCATAGAACACTAAACTAAATCCGTAACATCGTTTTCCATCTTCTCGGGTAGTTGCAAATGAATGAAATTTTGGTTCAACGTTATGTTTTTGTGTGCGAAATCTTAACCCTTGAGGCAAGGATAGCTAAAAAACAACAAAAATATATTTATAATTTTAATATACAGTGGAACTCCAGTTTAACAAATAATATACATATGTAGTGTCAAGCCTGTTTATTAATATAAAAAGTTGTTAAATCTTACTTCGTAAGCGCAATCAATTTTATATTTATCACACAATTAAATGCAGAGGAATAACTACAACATTCAATTCAAATCAAAATTGAAGTTTTTATAAAAATTTCTTCCTATATTAAAAATATTGACAACTCGAGTAAAATTTTGGTTCAAATCAAATGCTATTATTTGCCCCCGAATTTTAAATTCTTGTATGTCGGGTAAATATTTAACACAAAAAAAGCATAAAATAACTAACGATGTTAACGACAATTAAAAAAATTTTTTTAGCAATATACATATACATACAAATGTACATACAAATGTAAATATTTTTGAATTGATATATCATGTGACAGTTTTTAAGTCAGGGAACACGTTTCTATTAAAAACCATTTTGGTCAAAAGTTCAGATAGCAATGTTTGAATAAGAGGAAAAAGATAACTTGATAACATTTTTGTATTAAACATTTATTTTATTTTATAGGGTTTGTTGTTGGTTAAGCTTGTCTATATGCATTTCATTGGTTGGGATTAAATCCTAAATAATATTTTGAAAAGCATTTATTTTATTCTTATAAAATCAGAAAATTTAAGTAAAGGTAGGGCTGAGGACAGACTGGGGAATGATATTTAAAGACTTGGGTAGGCAATTTCTTTAAGAACAAAATATTTAGAAAAATGATTAAAAGATCATTTAAACCTTTACTTAAAAATAAATAGAAAGTGTTAACTTGGTCTCAGAATGATCCATATACACACATAAGAATAAAGAAACACATTCAACAACTATGTAGTAATATAAATACCAAAAATAAAAAAAAGGAACATTAACATAATTAAACATTAGGTCAAAGTTTCTTATCAGTATATGTTGAACTGACTACCCCTTCAATCAGTACTGTTCTATCTACCAAATTGGTAAAAAAAAATATCATTTATATAAAATTTTACTTTTTGTACACATGTTTGTCTGAATATTCACCATTTATTAGTTAAATAATTGGTACAGAAGTATGTACAAATGTGTATAAAAAGCATTGTTACAAACAAACTTATGTTTAGAAGAAGATAGACACATATGGAAAAATACATTTATTTTTTTATTGTTGTTGTTGTAGTTTTTGTTTTAATTGAACTCAATTGATCATCTTTAAGCTTTAAATATAATATGTGTACTACAAGGTGGGCGAAAGATATCATCCTATTCGAAAATGCTCTTATTTTCGCAAATGGCGGCCAATGCCAAAGCTAATTCAACATTTTTGAACTAAACAGTTGTAGAATACAAGTGAACAAGTGATACACTCCCCAAGAACTCGGAATAATCGTGCCTATTTTTTGCGAACAATTGGTCTGTGGTGTTGGCGAAGCGCAAATTCCGTCGCTGATTCCCCGGTCGTTCGGCACCGACTGCGAAAACGCTGCGCCGTTTGGCCACCAACCTTGAAGAGTATGGGACCACACGAGACTCTGCCAAGAGTGGGCGGCCCCGGAGCGCCCGCTCTGCCTAGAATATCGCCGCTGTTGCCGAGTATGTCGAGCTGTCGCCAAAAACATCGACCAGGCGCCGTGCCTCGCAATTAGCCATTAGCCGATTGTCCCTAAGGCAAATTTGGTCAAAGAGCTGCGCATCTTCCCGTACAAAGTACAGTTCGTGCATCAGTTGCTGCCTGTCGACCGCCAAAAGCATCGTAAGCAACATCGGATGACTTCTTTTGGCCCACCTTGTATAATGTACTATGTACCACTTAAAATGAGTTTGACATGTATGTAAATGTATCTGTATTTTTTCGTATTTCTTATTAAAATATTATATACTAAATCGTAATCAGTCACAACTCAAAAAAAAAAAAAAAACAAAATCATTTCTTTTTCCATACAGCAGATTTCAGATCAAATATATTTAAAAGAAAATGTAATTTGAATTTGATTTTAACTTTATTCTAAGAAGTTTTTTTTAGTGCTGAACTATATTTGTTTTAAAGAACAGAAAAAAAGATCTGATGAAAATGATGTGTTGTTGATGTGACTATTTATGTTTAAGTATACAATAGGCTTTTGTGCTCGTAATCTATCAGCAAATCTCTTTTGATTTAAAAATGTTTCTGTGAATATTTAGCTATAATTTATATTTTCTTTAATATTAGCTTACTTACCATGCAGATGCCATGGGAATCAAAAGGATTCCATGCTACATTTTCGGGATAGTGAGCCAAGGGCTTACTTTTATAAGCACGATCCAACGGTGAACAATGCAAACTATCACCTAAAATAAAAGTTAATAAACTTTCATTAATATCAAATATATATACATACATATTTAATATGCGATACTTAATGTATGTCGTATAAACTACAACACTATAGGATTTATTTTACCAAGTTGTAGAAACTATTTCTATATAAAAAACTATAAACTTTTTTACCTATGACGACTTACAACACGTAACAAGGTTGTAAATTTAAAAAAAATATCAGAGGTATTTACAAAGCGTATGGTTAAATTGAAACATTTTTAATCTTTTTGCCATTAAAACGAAAAAAAAACAAGTGAGAGCGATATATTCGGCTGTGCCGGATCTCATATACCCTTCACAAAGTGTAGGGGTTTTACCCTATTTTTTAAAATTTTGTATGGCAACACGCTTAGGGAGTAGTGGTAGGGGGCAAGTATTTTTAAGGAAAATGTTTGGAGGGGAAATTAAGGGGGATCGGTAGTACACTTTATTTCCTTAAGACCAACTCTGGGGAAGTTAAGGTCTTTTGACATCATTTTTGTAAATTTTGTAAATCAACCCTCTTAAGAGATGAAGATAGGGGGAAGAATTTTTTTTTTTTATTTCTATAATGGCGATTTCGGGGAAGTTATAGGGGTTTTTTACACTAATTTCTTCAAATTTTGTATGGCAGCCCCCTTATGGCGTGAAGTAAGTATGCTCCGAAGTAAGGACCGAGGAAACGGACCCAAGTGGGCTGCACAACTATTACTTCAACACTTCCGCAGCCGCCGTTCAAGGAATATGTTTAGGTGGGGAAACTAATGGGCCGACTCTGGGAAATTTATAGGTTATGTTCTAGGAATATGTTTGGGAGGTGAAACTAATGGGGGTCGTTTGTACACTTCATCTTTCTAAAAACAAGCATTGGGAAGTTATGGGCGTTTTAACATATTTTTTTTGTAAATTTTGTATGGCAGGTGATGAAGATAAGGGGTAAGTATGTTGTAGGAAAATATTTGGGAGGGAAAACTAATGTAGGTCTGTAAAAAAGTTTAAATTCCTCTAAACGATTCCGGGAAAGTTGTAGGAGTTTTTGCTCTATTTTTTTAAATTTTGTAGAGCAATCCTGTTAGGAGCTGGAGATAGTTATTTTTTTAATTGATTTTTTCTAACCTATGTATGTATATAATAGGTACGTATATAAAATCCTTTTATTAATTTAGCTTACCGGCAAAACGATCAGGTTCTAATCCAGTATCTAAATCCAAACCACATATTACAAAGTAATCCGCGAAACGAGAAAACTGTGGGTCACAGTCGCGCTTCATCTGGCGCAACTCTGCTGACACAAGATCTCCACCTGTTGATGACGTTGGCGAAGTTGATGATATGGAGCTCGGCGATGTTGGATTGTCAGAATCTTTTATGGATACTTTACTGGGTATTGATGACTTTGCCATATTAATTGACTGCTTTTGTATCGCCTGCTGTGTAGTTGCATCTTTAAAGCTGCTGTCTTTATTGCTAAAGGTGCTGCTTTGTTTTCGCATTACAGCAAAAGGCCTATTGCTGCTCATAGATACATGGTTAGGATTGTTGCCAGTGTTATTTGTTTTGCCTTCATGTTGATTTTCTTTTTTAACAAACGACGTTGCTTGACTCTTAGTTGTTAAAGACGTGGATGCTGGAGTTGTTAAAGTTTTAACGGTATCATTAATTTTTAAACACTTTGCCATTTGCTTGCCTACATGATCTGTAGACATTTTTTGTTAAACAATTTTTTTCTTATATTTTTGTTTTATAATTTAACCTAAAATTAAAAAAAAAATATTTTTTTTTTGTAGAAATCTTTTCAAGGACGCAAATTCTTTTTTGACATGTTTTTATTTTCTTTTTATTTTCTAATTAGAGTCGTTTAACTTTTTGTGTCTTAACTTGAAGGTATGTAAGTATATATAATTAACCATTAAAAGGTAAAAAATTTCTCTTTTAAATAAATAGTTTGTATTATATTTGTCTATTATGTTTTTGTTTGCTTCCTTTGTTTTTTCACTCTTCTTTCCGCCTTATCAATGCATTTTGTTCATTAGAAAAATTGTCTAATCAAATTTTTTTACTTTATATTCTACACGTTTTTCATGCTTTTTTTCTTTAACTTTTATTTTGATAAAAGTGGTTTAATTTCTATAAATCGTTTTTTAACAAAACGTTTTTACATTTCATTTTCCAGGAATCTTTACAATAAGTTCCCATCGCACCAACTTCAATAAAGCAACAACATTGTAGTATTGGGCACTACCATGGTACAATTACCTTAATTGCACAAAGAGCACTTTCTTTGTTACAGCGTTGCAAAAATTTGCACTTAAGTTTTAAAAAACAGTGTTAGGCATAAGCTTAAAAATGAAACCTTTATGCGGTAAACATACAATCAAGTTTTGCTTCAATTATTGTTTCAAACCTGTCAGACTTGAAGATAACTGATAAATGAATTTCTTTTAAATTTTAGCAACTAAATATTTTAACATGGTGATGTTCCTCCGCTTAGCTACTTTAGCTATCTTATCTCATTTGAATATAACAAAATTTTTAGCTATTCTAGGTTCTATATAGTACATTAAATTTTGTAGTAATTTACAAATAATTGTTAAAAATAAAATTTTATTTGCCTTACCGACCGAGTTGCTGGTGGGATTTGGACCTATGCAATAACACATATAAATCCTACTTAAAGTAAACCTACTTAAATTCACCACAAGAGAAAAAATATAATATGCTAGAAGCCCCCACTTAAAATAATGTGTTTTTGTGCTTTAACTTTGGGGTTTTTCTGGATAACTTTGCAGTCAGATTTGTAGGTAGTAAAAAAATATATACTTAGTTATATGTGTAGTCGACTACTGTAGGTCTGACAGGGAATTTTTTTAATACCCTCACACTTTTGCACTTACATATATATTCATTCATTAATACGAGTTGGCTTTTACTTTTTCCCCTCAAATAAGTGTTTCAAATTACAAGCAAGAAAACATCTGATTATAAAGTTAACGAGAAAATGTTTGATGGTGTGTCTACCATGCAAGGGGTTCTGCTGAGGTACAGATATTTTTCTCATATTAAACTAATACTCAATACTGGATTTTTAAGCGCTGTAACAAAAAAAAGTAGTGCTCGTGGTCTTGTAAAAAATTCTTCGATAATGTGAGAAAAAATGTGTTTTTACAGTTTAAAGCAAAAGCAAACTTGAATCGACTTTAATTTGTACGATAATTGTACCATGTCTTAAACCATATTTTATTATTGATATACATGTCTGTTTTAAATTAAGTACCATTTGCCACAACTGTGTTAAAAAACTGCCGACTAAAAGCACATTAAAAAATGGCGTTATTTGCAAGAAGGAAAAAATTTAGCAAAAATTAATTTTTTTGTTAGATCGTTTAAAGAGTAAAGAATATAACATAAAAAATATTTAAGTAAAAAATTGTTGCAGAATATACGTAATTATAGAGTTAAGTTATAAAAAGTGGGTAAAAAAAGATAATTCAGTTTTGCCCCTACCAATAGAATTTTGATTTAGAGAAAACTCGAGAAAGTGTAACAATCGCCGCAGAGCAAATAAGTAGTTTAACCATGGCTGGTGGCAATGCGCCACGCGTGATACAAATCACGAATATTGCACCGCAGGCAACAAAGGATCAAATGCAAGCATTGTTCGGTAATATTGGTAAAATCGAAGAAATTCGTTTGTACCCAACCGTTCGCGATGTCTCTTGCCCGGTCCAGTCGCGTATTTGCTATGTGAAATATGTTGATAGTGCTTGTGTGCCTGTGGCGCAACATTTGACGAATACGGTGTTTATAGATCGAGCTTTAATAGTTATTCCGGTGTTGGCAATACCTGAAGAGTATCGGGCATTGGAAATGTCCAAAAATGGAACGATTGTGCCGGGCTTGCAAAAACCGGACTCAAAATTGCCACCAGAAGTTATAAATCGTATTGAGGGTCAATCGCCTCAGCAAGTAAGTTAATTTACATGCTATACGCCACGTAAAAGATAGCTTATTTGCATATTTTTTAGGTTATTAAAACATACGATCCCAAATTAATGGAAAACAATTTACCAGAATATCCGGCGCTGCCGTCATTTTACGATGCTCGCAAAATTGAGGAAATAAGACGTACAATTATTGTATGTGACGTTAGGAATGAATGGCGTTTGGATGATCTAATGGATTGCTTCCAGCGTGCCGGAGAAGTGAAATATGCTCGCTGGGCTGAAAAGGATAATAAAACGTATTGCATGATTGAGTTTTGTGATCAGCCTAGTATTGTTAACGCATTAAGAATGCATGGCCAGGAATTTAAGGGAGGATATTTAAGCGTTTATCATTCGACAGATGCAATTCATAAACCAGAAGCAAAATCAAATGAAGCTGCTCAAAAAGAGATTGAAGAGGCAATGACTATTGTAAAGGAGGCACAAAATATGATATCTGCTGCTATTGATCCTGTTATTGGCATGTTAGCTAAAGATAAAAGGCGTCGTTCTCGTTCCAGGTCACGTTCACGAGATCGTCGTACTAGCCGTTCGCGTTCTCATCGTTCCAGGTCACGTAAACGTTCCCGTTCACGCACACGCAAGCGTACTCGCAGCAAGTCAAAGCGGCACTCACGTTCACGCTCTCGTAGCACACGATCACGAAAGCGATCTCGTTCTCGCAAACGCTCTCACTCTCGACGCAAGAGCCGTACCCGTTCTAGATCTAAGCGCCGCTCCCGTTCACGTGAACGTCGTAGTAAACGTTCTCGTTCCCGTCATCGTCGTAGTTCCTCTAGAGCACATCGTTCGCGCTCACGCACAAAGCGTTCCCGATCTCGTGATCGTAAACGGTCTCATCGCACACGCGAAGAAAAGCGCTCCATTCGTTCTTCACGCTCACATAGCAAACGTCGTTCTATATCACCCTCACCAGCCTCTTTACGTTCGCGCTCCAGTCGAAGCAAAGATATAGGACCGCCTATTTTAAAGTCCTCTAATAACTCTTCTTCCTCCAAAAACCGTTCACGTACTCCGGCTGATCGTAAACTAAAAACAATATCCGAAGATTTAGATGTCAAGAGCACAAGATCTAGTGTCGATTCCAAGTCACGCAAATCTGTCAGTGTTGAAAAATCGGACAACATGGATATATCAAACTCACCATGATTATTTTAAAATGATAACAAAAAATATTTTACAAAAATAATTATTAATCTTTTTTATTTTATTTTTTTTTTGCTTTTCAACGTGTTTAAGCTATGAATTGTAGTCAGTTAGTAGGGTACACGTCTCTTTTTTTTGTACATTTAAATTGTATCGTGTTTCTTTATTCTTGAATAAATTTTGTCTATTCTTTGCATCATAAGCATATTTTATATAGTTTTTCTTAAGATAATTTACGACAATTTAATTCTTATGTACGTACTCTTTAAAAAAACGAGAATAAACTTATTTTTTTTGTTTCTTTAAAAAAAATTTTGTGTTCGGTGTGCCAATTTTCATCAAATTGAGTTGTATAATTTCATCTTTAAACGTGTTTTGTGGACCTGCCCGAAAATGCATCACTGCACTGCATAACGATTACACACTATTGTACAATTACATACCTATCAATGTACACGTATATGAATGCCAAAGACAACAAAAACTCACAAAATCTTTCTTCTTATTGAGCTTTTCTTACAATGCTACAGTTGTTGTTTCTAAAAAAGAAAGAAAATACACAAACCAAATTTGACTTTAATATAACGAAATACCGTTACTCAACTGTTTATCTGAGGCTACCTGATATACGTGTACCCTGATACCTATATTTTACTCAAGTAAAAAAGTAGATCAGCTGTGCTCATAACACCACCTAATCAATGAACTCGCCTTGGAATATACCAATTAAAGATTTAAAAAAACTCAACTTTTTCCAAAAAAAAAAAAAATCTTTCTGGAGCAAAAATATTTTCTTAAACTTCAACTCAATAGAATTTAATTTAAAACGTTAATATCCCTAAACACGATTTAGACTAAATATGTTATGACAAAATGCCACATATATTTAATTACACCATGAAAAATTAGCTTCCTTAAATAGTTACGCTACTACCTTGAAAGCCTAGTTTACACAAATAACAATTTCTGTATTGACAACACCTTTTGAATAAATACAACTTTGCATTTTCTTTGTTCTTTCCAAGTTCATTCTCTTTATTTTCCTTAAACGGGAAGGGCGTGCTAGACGGTTGAAAAATATTTGTTTTCGTTTTTTCTAAAATCAAATAAATAGATTAAAAGTGCATTAGATTAACAAAAGCAATCTAAATTTATTGAGATTTTCATAGTTGTGCTTTTCTTTGCAAAATCTAAGTTCAATATAAAAAGCAGAATTTTTATATTTAACTTTTTCTTTGCTTCAGCAAAGAAGGAAAAACAGCAAAAAATAAAAAATTCATGAAAAATCGATTAAGAATAACGTAGTAAAAAGACTGCGTAAAAGAATAAAAAACAAAGCATAAACCTTGAAGCAAAAAAAGTACATACATAGCTTTTTCTGGGATTACTTGGGTAAAGTGATTATTAAAAGGAAGATATATAATAATATTGGGTGAAGTGATTAAAAGGAAGATACATACATAATAATAATATTGGGTGACGATTCATAAGTTTTATTTTTGCTGTCAATATTTCAGTTTCAAGCTTTAGCCAGATTTTAAAGGGATAAATAAATAGAGGTTATAAAGAAAAACTTATAATATGGCTGATGTACAATCCTCAAGTGCTGTTCAACAGCCTCCTTCGTCCACTAGTAGTGGCCATATTATTCCCTTATTGGCAGCAGCTGAAATTTTAAACGATAATAATAGTGTTTTGCAGCAGCAGCCGCAGCAACCTGTAGCTCAAACGGCTACAATATCATTAGCCCCTAGTAGGCCATCTGGTATGCTTTCTGCCTTAATAAGAGGTACATCGGCCTCGACGTCATCGAATTTAACACAACAGAGCCAAACTTCTTCAATTGATCACAGTGGTTCTAGTAGCAATACTTCAAACAACATGCCAACCGCTACTACCACTACCTCAACAACAACGGCTGATTCTAATGAACCACTAGTTAAAAAACAGAAGCTTGATCATCCGTCAACATCGTCATCATTGACGGGGCAATCAGGTGCTTACGAAAAACTTGAAAGTCGTTTGGGTGGTATATTATGTTGTGCAGTGTGCTTGGATTTACCCAAGACCGCTATGTATCAGGTGAGTTAAGTTTTTTGAATTGCGAATGGTATTAAAAATGATTAGCTATGGTATAAGGGCTTTAATACCTTTTTTAAAAAAAGAGTTTTGAATTAAATATAGGTATCACCCAAAGAAAAAAAATACATGCAACCAATACGTAGGTAAATTTAAAACTTGATTTAGTAATTGCCTTTAGGTGTTTAATGTTAACACAAATGTTAGAACATACAATAGGTAAATTGTGAAAACGACACTTAGAATTTCTCTGTAAAGGGGGTTCTTAGATTTATCTTAATAATAATTATACACATACATACATAAATATGTATGTAGGCGCATACGTTGGCATAAAAAATGTCACTTAAATCACTTAATTATATTATTAAAGCAACACACTAATAATATTTATGAAAGGAAAGGTACATTTGATTTTACTTATTTATACCTATCTATGTTGTTTTCAATAATCTGGAATTTGAAAATTTCGATAATTTCACTAGTTTGTGATTTTTACATGCATACATACATATATACATACATACATATTTATTAACACATGCATTTTTTTAATTTTCCCTACTTGCACTTACAAGACATTTAAGTGTTGTCTTATTTACCAATGCCTTAAACTACCCATATGTACGTACATTAACACATATGTATGTATGTATCTATACACTTACATTCACATATAAAATTAAATTTTTTTCCATAAAAACGTATACATTTATACATAAATACATATATACATCATATGTATAGGTATACATACATATTTATATGTATGTTTGTTTGTAATTCTGTAAGTTGATAATGTAGGTTGATTGTTTCTTGTTTTTATTTTGTGCGACGTAGATAACCATTTTGTGCCATAGTGTCTATTATGCCTATGTAATATTGTTTGTTGTTATAAAAGTCATGAAAATGTAAAGAAAATTGTATTGTTTGTTAAAATTTACAACCCCCAAATATCCATTGGTTAAAAAAATAAAATGCGCAGTTAATTTAATAATTGTTTAATTTTTTATTTAACCCAATTACAAATATACCCGGGGAAATGATTCAAGTTCTTTTGTAAATAAGATAGAATGCCTATTGGGGAACTAAAAACTAGTATTAAAAAACAGGAATATGTGGGTACTGTAAATTGTAAAAAATTTTACCTATATAGTATACCTATTTCAATGTTAAATTAACCATATATGTATCTACATACATATGTATGTATTATCATTTGCATGCATAGATGTACATATGTATGTGCGTAAAAAACTATTTTTTTTTGCTTTTTACGCTTTTTATCTATGTTTTAAGGTGTTTTTATTATAAATCAGATAGATCATTTATGGAATTAGAAGTGGAGGGGGAAGTAAATTACGTTTTTTTATGCTTGTGAAACCTGCTCTTATTGCAAGTAAATACATACATACATATATAAATATGTATGTACATATGTACATACCTATATATGTATATGCGGGTATGGACTAGTCCATAAAGAAAAAAATAATCCAATAGTTAACCAATTGCATGTAAAAAACGGTCTATTTACCATTATGATGTCCTAGGGCTGAACCACTTAACACATTTCTGCATTTCACCAGAGTAGTTTAAAAACTACTCTATAGTACACGATAGGTGACAATTTTTACAACTACGACAACTCAATGTGCAATCGTTAAGACACGAATACCTGTCGCTTAACTACAAGCTCATCTTTGGCAATGACATGGTCTATCATTGAACCACGCTGTGGACTACTTATAACATCTTAAATGGGCCATGTGGTCCATAGTTTTTTAATTTATTAATTTATTAATTTTTTCAAAATACTAAGTATTTTTTAATGTGTTATGCCAAAAATTGTATGTATGTGTGCTCACGTATGTATGTACATACGGATGTAAGTATGTATGTATGATCATACATTTTTTCATTCCTAATAGGTACAATAGCAACAAGAAAACTTTAGTCGGTCAAGCCCAACCGTATTATATTGCAGCCGTTAAGCGATATGTTTTGTAAATTCTGTGATAATTTTTGTTTTTGTAAGCTTTTTTATTATTCTCCTCATATTCGTTCATTTTGTTTTGAAAAAATATGCTTTTGTTTCTGTTTTATCACATATTACGTTATGCTTGTGTATTTATTTAACATCTCTTATTTACAAAAACATACTGTTGCCTTAATACATATTTATGTGCATGTGTATATGTATACTGTGTTATTATCAGCACATGCGTACTGGCGTTTAATATTTATTTTAGCAACACAACAACAGTATTAATGGAATTTAAAATAATCTATCTATTTATGTATGTATATATGTACATAATTGTACTTCTTGACGAGACAAATCCATGCCTAGACAAACGTCAAACTCAGTATAAAAATACCGGATTTTTTTTTATTTGGATTTTGACATTTGTCTGGTTATGAATTTGTCTCGCCAAAACGTGTAATAAAGGAACAGCGTTTATGACTGACTGACCAATTCATCATCGCACAGTCAAAACGCGTAGAGCTAGAAAATTGAGACTTGGACTATGTGAACCTCTTCCAACAAGACAGGATATCGGGAAATTTTGCCGCGAAGGAAGTTAAAATAGGCTAAACACGGAAATATCTGAAAAAAACTAAAAACAAACTATAAACGGTAGAAAAAAAATTTAAAAACTACCTATTGTATTTTTTTTTCAAATTTTAGACCATAAGGGGTAAAAAATGTTAAAAACTAAATTTTGATAGTACCTAGATCCGTTTTGTTACTTCTAAGCGAATAAAGATAGAAACACAATTCAAATTGCATTTAACAGACAAAAAAAAAATTTTATAAGTTTTGGTTGGACCTTAAGGAATAAAAAAGGCTACTAATTACATAAAGTACTTTTTAGGTACTTTTTTTAGCTTCTAAACCAATAATGGTAGAAACATGATTCAATAGGTTTGATAGGTCTGGAAAAAGTATAAATACATTTGTTTAATTTTCTTGGACTTTAGTGGTTTAAAAAGAGCACAATAATAGGAACTTTTAAAATTTTATATATAATGCAAACAGTTCGACAGGTCTTTAAAATGTGACTTTTTTTAATTTATGGCAAAATTTTAATGCGGTATTTTCTTGCACTCTCTGAGTATACAAATATAAAGGAAAGTGCCGTGGACGTCAATAAAGGCCAAAAGTAAACTAAGTGTGCAAAAATATATATTTTTTGCACACTTAGTTTTAGTTTTCAAAATTTTGGCAGTTTTTTTAGTGAGACTACAGATATAAATTAACGACAACTGGCCAAAATTTAAGTAGAAAGTTTTTTAATACTTCTTCACAGTTCTGGTAGTTTTTTTCATTGTTTTAAAATTTTGATTCTTGAAATATATATGAAGTTAAGGTAAATAAAAGGTGCTTCCTTCATATTGTTGAGTAAAGTTTTGTATATTTTAAAAATAGAAAATAAGAGATTCTGGACTTAGATTGTGTTAAAAATTTTACTTTGTTATTCTTCAGTACGTTTTTGAATTTATCACCTTGTTTTAATTAATATTTAAAACTGTGCTTACGTGGTAGCGGTTTAGTTGTAGTCGGTGGTTTAGTTGATAGTGTGTCTATAAGTCAATATACATATTATTAATATCACTATTGTTGTTGTGGCGTCATATATAAAACACTTTTTTGAATTTATCATTGCTGGGTTGGGTTCAAGGCGCTTTGGTTGGGTTTATGTAAAACAATACAATAATGACGCGCACATACGTGTATGTATGTATTTATGTACATATGGCTTTATTGTTAAATATTATATGTTTCATTAAGGCGTGTAGGGGGATTTTTAATCATAAAAACTGTAAGCAAAGCAAATGCCTATCAGCTGTTTTTAAGGCTTATTTGTGTGGTGTTGACTTGACGATGTGGGTATATACAAACATACACACAGTTTTTAAAAGATAAGAATTACATTTTAGTAATAAATTTTAGATATTTATATACACACATATTCGGCTAATGAACAATGTAAAAATAAGAAGCCAAATATGTACATATGCATGTATAAAAATAATTTTTGCATTTTCAAAGAAAACATGCACAAGAATATATATGAACCTAAATTGTGTTTGTATTTAAATATAGGGCCTGTTCAAAAATGCATCACTGCACTGCATCACAAGCGCAAACTAAATGCTCCTTTGT
The DNA here is from genome assembly GCA_963583895.1 of Melanophora roralis. Lineage (NCBI taxonomy): Eukaryota > Metazoa > Arthropoda > Insecta > Diptera > Rhinophoridae > Melanophora > Melanophora roralis. Next base: position 7,904,684 of record OY757189.1, read on the forward strand.
GTATATCTTCAAATAATTCTTGCTAAATTTAATTAGATTTTAGTTAAAATGATACATACAAGTTTTTATGTGCAGTTTAAAAATGGAGATAAGCAAAATTTTTAAAGCTCAGAAACATCATATGTATACATATGTCACAGGTACATATACATATAGGTATATGTAAATACATACTTATATTAAAAGTGTAGTTTATTTGAGATTTATTTGCCTTAAAAATTTGCTCCACCAGTGGATTGATTTTAAATGAATGCCAGTTTGTTTATTTAATTTCTCTTAGATATTGTTTTCTGTTACGAATTTTCTCAAAAAAGAGACAGGTTCTTTTAGCTTGCTTTTAAATCAATAGATAAAACTTGAAACTTGTTTTTCCTGTTACTAGAAATTACTTACCTTTAACTACAATGTTTTTTTTTATTTATTTTCAATACCTGCTCTTTTAGTATTTATTTTTGCCTTTGGTATATCAGCTGTGTTTATTTGTATACAATACACTTTTTAGTTTGTTTTTGTTTTCGTTATATCTGTCAGGTCCTAAACTGTTTTTACATTATTCATACATACCTACATAGATTTAATACATAAGTAGGTACATTCATATGTATGTTTTTACGTGCAAGCATACGCTACTATGGGTCTATATACTTGTATTTATCTCATTCCTGTACATAAATAGCGGTTGTTTATATTTGCTTCCTTTCATAAATATGTATCGCTTTTAATTTTTTTTTGTTCTGTAAAGCATTATGCAAAAGTTCATCAAACTCCAAATAAAAAGAAATTGTTTATTTTAAATTGTTTTTTTTTTTTTTTAATTAGATAGAAAGATGTTTTCATATTTTTAATTAAGGTGTGTATGCAAATTTTTTGAAATGCACCTACATATGTATGTACTTACATATGTATGTACATATGTATGTAGAAGTCGAACTAAAAACTTTCAGGGACGTGTTTGCAAATTACAAAAGTAGTAAAGTTTTTGAAAACTGTAATTAAAAATTATTATTATGTGACTAGGTATTCACCCAGTACCTATTTTTCTTTAACTAAATGGGGGAATATTTGCAAAAAATATTGGATCACCTGATCCATTTTAGATGTTGTAATTAGTCCACAACATGGTTCTATGTAATGCAGGGATATACCATTTCATTGTAAAACAAAACTTTTGGTTAAGCGACAGGTGTTCGTGTCTTAATTAAGGTAACGATATACATACACATACATATAATATTTTGGTGTAGGCTGCCAAAATTATATTTGCTTGGTTTTGGGAATTCACTAACAAAAATAAGTACATATATGTATGTATACTTTATACTGTAAACTGTTAGAAGTGATTCATAATAATTTAACTTACTTCCGTAAGTCGTTTTTTTGCCAAGTATACATATATGTACATGCACACATACATTGATAGTGACGATGTATAAATATGTATGTAGTGATATGCTCTTTTTTGCTAATATTTAATAATTTAAACAAAACAATAATATTAAGCCCAATATTAAATCAACAATTGCATTTGATTGTCACGGTCGTTGAAGTCGCCTTTAAAAATATTTAAATATTTAAAGATGGCAAAAAATATAAATAAGGGTAAAAAATAAAAAATGCAAACATCCCTACATAAAAAGACAACTTTTTACCAGAGGCCAGATCGCGGCATTCGTTTTGAATCTATTTTTTATTATTATTTATCAAGTTGTCACTGTTTTAAATAGAGGAATTCTAAGAATTTTTCGATTCGCATTGAATGCTGCGATTTGCCCCCAGACAAAGAGGTTGTTGAGTTTTATTTCCACGTGGGTATAAAGAGAGCAAAAGTTGTGTAAAGGGATCCAAATGACTCATCAATGTTTTAAAAACATCGATATATCGCTCATAAACATTAATGTTTTAGTATACGATACATCGACGTCCTAAACTAAAAACATCGACATCGTTCATTGAATTTATTGTGCTCAGCTGACTTGAAAAGGGGTTCAAAATTTTTGCTACTTTAAAAAATATTTTTTGTTTGCTTTATAATTGTCAATGTTTATCTCTTAAAGCTTAGGGCGGCAGGAATTATAATTATTTTAAGCATAAAGATAATATTTTAATAGATTAATTTAAGACGAAAATTTGCTATTTTTTTTATTGAAGCTGAAAACAAAGAAACAGTCAGGTTTTCAAGTAAAGTTTAGTATAGTTGCTTCCGCAGCATTTGGAGGAAGCAGGCGTGCAAAGCCAGAAGGCTAAAACTGTTAATACCGTAACTGATTTCTTCAAAACAGAAAGAAATAATTTAAGTGATTAATTGATTCAACTAGCTTAGTTACCGTTAAAAAAATGATTTCGCAACAAAATTCAGTCAAAAGTTCGCCATTACACAGAATTGATTTCGGTGGACTAGATATCAAGTTTCTTTTTCTTGCTCCAATACAAAAATGTTAAAATGTAAATAAAGCACATAAGATTTTGATAACTAAAGCGAATTTATGTGTCAAAAAACTAAAATTACATGTATAAATTTTCTGTCAGGACTTGGTTTTATTTGCTTTTCGATATCTGTTTTTTTTTGTTTATGTTAAGATATATTTATAATTAAAATATTAAAAGTATTAAATAGGTTCATTAGCTGTATCTGGCCCACTTTGCCGGATCCAACTCTAGTGCTTATTAAAGTAAAGTGACATATTCGAAAGTTCTACTCCATTTAATAAAATTTTATTGTTCAATGGTTCTAAATTTACGGCATAATTCATTTTAAAATGTTATTACCCATACAAAGCATAAAAAATTAAGACGTACAGGTTTTTTAATTATAAAATACAAATTTTTAAGTTTGTATCAGAGGTGGTTTCATGCCCATTTAGAAAAAAAACTAAAGCCTGTCATACCTTTAATAAAAAATACTATGTTATAAACTTTTGGCTTTAAGTCAACAGTTTAGGCGTAATTTTGTAACAAACATAAGCTTATGCGCTTAGCAACACTTGCACGTATCTACGTGCGTACATTGTATGAAATTTAGTAAAGTAAAGTAATTTAGTAAATTCGTTAATGTCAAAAAATTTAATACTTCTCGGTCTTTTAGTTTAATTTTAAAATTCAAAATAAATTACAGCTCAAACATTAATCTACAGTTTCCAAACATATTAATATTTGTCATTTTTTAAACCAAATTTGGCAGCTAATGAGTGTTACGACAACCTTTAAGTTTTAATTGTATTTTTTTAAAACACAGTTAGAAAAATAAATTATTTCACGCACAAAAAGTAAATAAAAACAAAGTAAATTTTTTTTAAGTTTTAATAACGCTTAGTATCTTGTTAGAATAAAAAAAGGGCTTTTTAAAAAAAGTACTTGAAACATATTTACTAAATAAAAAATGCATGCGTTATTATTTGTATTGTAAATATAAATTGGTAATTTAAAATGAAGAAAAAAAAATAGCAAAACAAAACAACACGTACTTATATAAATACATACCTTATAAGAAATGAAAAATTATTTAAGAAAAATAGATTTGATTTGACAAACAAAAAATAATGAAAAACCTAATGTCAGTAATTATAAGAGATTATTATAAATGCATATATTTTTTTAGTTTTTTTTTTGTATTTTACATACATAATACTAAATTTTACCTTTATATACATACATATTTAATTAATATTTAAAATGTATTTTTTATAGTATTTAAAAAAAATTGTTTAAAAAGCACTCAACCAAGTTATTTTTTCAATAAAGTTTTTAATAAAAGAAAAAAAAAATAAAACTTATATTTGTGTCTGTTTCATTTAAAAGAAATTTAAAGTTAAAATACAAAAAAATAAGGTAAAAGGTCGTCGTTGTAATTAAATAGGGTTTTAAGTATCATTTATCGGTAAACGTTATCGTAATATCCCCCCACCGTTAAACTGGGACTACATGCAAAGGGTGTCAAGATAACCGATTACTGTAACAGTTAATTATTATCATTGCGAAATAAATATTTTCTTTGTTACATGTAACATGATTTAAATTTAGTTGTTAAGTGTTATTGTGAAATTTTTTTTATTTTGGAAAAAAGAAAAAAAATTAATAAAATTTTTTTATCACAATACTAGGCTCACAAAACTCAAGGCTTACTTTTAATTCGATCATTATAAAAATCGTTTTCAAAATTTCTGGTACGCATTTTTTTAAATAAAATTGTTTTTTTTTTAAATTTAAGTAGAAAAAATTCGGTTTTTTACAAGTTTATAATATCTGTTAAAACAAATTACAAACACAGATACCTCAAGATTTTTTTAAACTTCGCCTTGTTCATCTTGTATCATGGTCAAAAATCACATTTCAACATATTGTCGTTTGCAAGTTATGTTCTTAACCAAAGATTTATAAAATATTAAGACAAGGCTGAAGTTTGTGCTTAGCAGCCTTTCTAAAGGCGAAAGCTATTTTAACAGATTAAAACCACAAACTCTAGAATTTTCCCTAGTAAGAAGCTCATGGTTTTTGGTTCAATTTAGTTAACTTGCAAACAACAAAATCAAAATCATTACGATCCTTTTAGTTCATCCTTTCAAAGCAATCCTTCTAAATCAAATTTCCTTTTTCCGCCAAAGCTATCGATAAATAAAAAAAACTAATTTTTTATTTTCTTCTCTTTCATTTACAGGCAATTTATTAAAACCTCTCAATCTTTTTGTTAGTTGCACATATTTATCTGTTTAAAATTAAAATTGTTTAATATTAAAATAATTAAGGTCATCTTTTATTTGTTTCTAGTGTCAAATGGGTCATTTAATGTGTGCTGCTTGCTTTACACATTTATTGGCTGATGGACGGTAAATATACATATTTATTAATAAACAACAAATTTTAACCATAAAAAAATCTTAAAAGTTTTTTTAACAAAATTATTTATTCCATTTTTTATTTTTAATTTTTTGAACTTTTCACTTTTTCTTAAATATAATTTAAATTTTTTATTAAATGTTTTTTTATTTTAGTTTTTTTTTTAAATATCAATTCCATTTTATCACAGTTTTAAGGAAAACTTATATGAGTTTGTCTTTTCTTAGCTTACGTGATCAAATTGCTACTTGCCCTAATTGTCGGGTGGAAATATCTAAAAGTACCGCTTCTCGCAACTTGGCAGTGGAAAAGGCTGCTTCAGAACTGCCAAGTGAATGTCAGGTAATTTATAATTTAGATACATACATATGTATATGTACTTATGTGTCGATTGTGTACATCAACCCAACTTCAGTTGCGTGGTCGAACTGGCGTTATCGTGTCGATTACTATTGAATTCGACACAAAAACGACAAGAGTGATATTCATTTAACATTGGCGTATTTGTTAGATGGTACCGAAAAATTAAAGACGACTACCCAACGCCAACTAAAATAGCCGATTATTTTTGCTGGGTTAAGTTCAGTTAAAATCAGGGACAGTAATAGTTTTGCAAAAAATTATAAAAATAAAAAAAAAATAAAATAAATAAATAAAAAAATTTAATTTTTAATTTTTAATACTTTTTTTAAAAAAATAATTTTTTTTGATTTTTTTTACTATATTTTTATAAAAATCAATTATATAAATAACCGTTATTGTTTAATTTTTACATTAATTAAAAAAAATTTATATATTATGTTTTTGCCAAAAAATAAAAATTTTAAAATTTAAGACACTTGAATTTAAAAAAAAATATTGTGCTTTGCTTGACCCCCCCAATGTTTCCTTTTGCCTTCGTTTTTCCTTTAAAAATTCGTAAATAGTTATTATTTTTGTTCCCCGGTAAAAATTGTAATTTTGTCTATTTTATAGTTTTGCAACAAAGAATTTCCATACAAATCCTTGGAACGCCATGAGCAATATGATTGTCAAGAGCGTCCCACTAAATGTAAATATTTTAGAATTGGCTGCCAATGGTGTGGACCAAATCATGAAAGTAAGTTTAATTTTTTTAAACACAAACTTTTATTCAAATTATAATTTAAATAAAAACAGGAAGGTCTAACAGAATCGAAAGCTAAACATTTTTTATTAGAGAAATCATTTCAAAATCGTCGTTTTTTTTGTTCCTTTCAGAAACAGAACATGAAAGCGGTTGTTTGCATCCGACTAAATCTGGTTATGAAGTAATGTCTGCTTTAGAGGCTCACGATGCTAAAATCAAAGAAGAAAAGAAAATGTTTAATACCTTAATTGATCTCTTAAGTTATGAAAAAATCATATTTAATGGTTAGCTTTTTTTATTGATAAAAAAAAAAATTAAAAAAAAGTGTATAGGTACATGTGTATTTCTTTTAAATTCCCCTTTAAGATTTACAAATGAAACCCTATCGCACGGATGAATATGTGCATAAGCTATTTTACGAAACAGCTAGGTTTTCAGCTTTCAATCATCAATGGGTTGTAAAGGCTAGAATAAACAATAGTCAACGGGATCCCCATCAATCAAACGAAAGAACCATTACTTATCAGGTAATTTTAACGAAGATCTACGCAATTTTTTGTATAATAAAAATGTATTCATTAATTTAATTTAGCTTATATTGAAAACTAAAACTAGTACTCCCATGAGTATACATTTTTTTGCCTTGAAAGGACCTTTCTCTGATATGAAAGTCGGTACACAAATATATAAACACGATTTTACAGAACAAGTAAGTGGCCTTTTAAAAATGGCAAACTTAAAAATGCACTCTTTATATTATTTTTTATTCTTCCTTATTACTATGCAGAGTATCGAAAGTGATTACTATACCTTACCCTTATCTGATAGTAATGAGTGCAATCGTTTGTTGTCCAACAAAGGCATCAATTTCCGGTGAGTTTTAAAAATGTGTTTAATTAAATAAATATATAAAATAATAATATGTACTACATATAAAAAAAATAAAGCTGTCAGAATGCAATCCTTTAAATGCGTTAAAATTAACTCCTTCTGTACCTAAATGCAACCAAAACGTTTTTAGGCCGTTTAACGTGGAATGCTTGAATGCAATAATTTTATTTTTATATTTGTGCGTTCTTTTAAACAGACAAAAGTTGTAATTGTCTTTATTTTTTTTTTAACAATCCACAATTATTTTGTTCAATGTCCATTTTTAATCTGGCAGGCCTAGTTTAAACACACAATTTTATAATGAGTATGCGAGTTTTATTCGGTTTTCATCGGCTTTTTATCTTGCATGAACGACGATAGCAATCACCCGAGTCATACGTGCTGCTGATAATGAATAGTATGAGTACCTTAAATATAAAAGTGGGTGTATGTAGTGAAGTCTTTTCAATAAGTAAGAATGCGTATATATCAACGAAATAATAAATCATGATTCGAGTCTATTCACGTCATGAGTATTCGTTGCGGATCTCTTAACGACATTTAATTTTTTTTAAAGTACTTATTGAAATCGTTAAAGGAGCACATTAAAAAAGAAATCTACAATCATACAACCAAGGCTGTGAATTAACCACATAAATGTATATGTGTGTTTGTGAAATTATTCATTGTTGTCACTATTGTTAATTGAAGTTGTTAGTTTATCATTTTATAATACGGAATTAAATTATAAATATTACCGGGGAATTAGTTTTCCAGGCCGGCCATATTTAGAAACAATTTAAAATTTACTTTAAACTTAAAGGAGACTTTTTAAACGAAATTTTCATGTAAAATCAGTGTTTAAAATCTACTCAAAATTTAAAGTAGATTTTAAATTGTTTATGAATATGATCCACTAGTGACTTTTTCAGTACGGGTAATGGGAGCACGTACTAATATTATTGCTGAATCCTAAAATTGATTACTCAACTACTCTTACTTTTGGGGTTGAGAACTCAGCTGGAACAAATGTTCGGAGTTTCCTTACTGTTTCAAGTAATGATAAATTGTGGTCTAACATTAACGTAAAAGTCAAACCGAAACTTATAAAATTTGTCACAAATGACGTTTAGATTGCCCTCTGAGTGGATAAGAAGTATAAGCGACGTTATTTGTCATGTAATGGGTTGGAGCTAACTAAAACTGGCGATGAAAACATAAAACAAACGACATGTCAAAAAAATCCCTTACCAAACAGCAATGCTTACCCAAGTATGATGGTTGTATGTTTGACGAACAATTTTTGGTTGTAGACATAAAGGTTAAGCTTGAATTGTTGGTGTTTTACAACATTATTTTAACTTGGAATTTTCGCTTGTTTTCGAAAATATATATAATTAAAAAAATTACTGATTTTACAAAATATTAAAAATAAAAAGGAATGTATAAAAGAATATGCCTGAGAGTGAACTACATATATTTCCTTTTTAAGGAAGGCCTTCAATATACTTTATTTCTTATAAAGTCTATATATATCTTTCTTTTAATTTAAAATATTAATTTTAAATATATTTCTTCTTTTATTTACAGTCTCTTGATGTTTTTGCTAAACAAATAAGTCGGTATTTATTATATTTATAAGATTAGTTTAATTTTATTACTTTTAAGCACCCTTTTTAACTTTAAATTTTATTTAATTACTTTATCTTTTTACTTCAACTAAACAAAAATTTTCGCGAAAAAAATTTCAAATATTTACCGTTTAAATTTCATATACATACATATAACAAAAAGAAAATTTTAACAAACAGTGGCACTAGTTATATGATATGATAGATATATTTTATACATTATTAACAAAAAAAAAAATTATTTGTCTCACAAACTGGTTCTAAAATATTTAAACAATTATCTGTAAAAATATCAAGCCCAAGGAATAACCATCCAGGTATACAAACATATGTACATATCGCACTTGATCAACAAGACGATATACATAACCTCAAAATTTTAAAATTTTCAGATGAGGCAAAAAAAAAACTCTGGATACATTTTGAGGGAATTTGAAAGTTTGAATATATTTTAGTAAGCAAATTCCATTTGGAAATATCAAGTGCGATATATACATACATACATATGTATCGAACATAAAAAATTCTGTTTTTTTTAGGGTCTGGCAGTAAGGTTTTGCCAACAGCTAGGCTGTTTATGTCACGTGTCTAAATTCGCCTTGCTTAAGCCAAAATTTGCACAAAATGTTCGCTTATTTTGTCTAAAATTTTTGAGATTATATTGAAATTTTTAATATTATTAATACAACCGTTTTAAACCTTAATTACAAATTAAAATTTTTAATTCATAATTAACTACACATTTTATCATTTTTACAAGAAGAATTTTAATAATGCACACCAAAGAAGTTCCTTTTTAGAAACTACTTCACAAGTCAATTTTTTTAATTTTGGGATTGTCTTTTAAAGTTCATCAATTAAAACATTTGCTCAATAAAATAAGTTTAATCAAAAAATTACTTTAAAAGAAAATTTTATTTTTTATGTTATAAACAGAACAAACATTAATATATTGACTTTAATCATATAACTAGTTGCTGTCGTTATCATATTATTTATATAATTTTTATCTCTTTACATTTTATGCAGCCTATTTTTCTTATGAGAAAAATACAAATTTAAAATACTAAAAATTTTTGTGTATTCTAAATAACTATAATACATAATAATAATATTTTATAAGTGTTTATAATGAAGTTATTATATTAACATTAATATGTATGTATATTTTAATACCTACCATAATAATATTATACAAAACTTTTCGTATATTTTAGTATACTTACACATATAAAAAAACTACATAAAAACTTGTGTATATGCAAACAATATGTTAGGCTTTTGTTGCAATAAATATTCATTATTTTTTTTATTTTATTTTTAGGTTTTTTTTACTCCAAGTTTAAAAAGAAATCCCCACTCAAAGACATTATTTTTTGTTCTACTTTTTTAACAATCTATTGCTAATAAAGAACTTTTTTTAACAAACTACATATTTTAAAAACGATTAAAAAATCTGAGATTTACTTGTAATTGACGTAAATTATCTTAATAATCAATACAAAAATGATGTAAAAGAAATTAAAAAAATACACGTTTATAGATCTAAAAAAAAAACACACACATTAAAAACGACAGAAATAAGCTCCTACCAAATATTTTAAATAGTTTAAAACAATTTAACTTAAATTAATAAAAAAAAAGAACAAAAAATGCAAACTAATCGATTCATTTCATTGTAAGAATATCTAAACAACAAACTAAAATTTTAAATAAAAAAAAAAAAAAAAAAAAACAAAAATTTATGTCACTAACTAATCCTTATTTGATTCAAAGCAAAAGTGAAAAAAATTAAACTGTAAGACACAACACCAACCTATAATAATTTAAGTTGTAAAAAAGTCTATAAACTATAACAATTATAAATAAAATAGTCTCAGCATTCTTATTAACAACATATTCTACGTGCTGCTCAAAAAATGTTATCCCTCTGAAGAAGTGGAAAAAATGGTTAGAATAAATGCTGAAAGATTACTAAGGCGATGGTCCTTAATACAACTAAATACATACATACCTACATACTAAAATATATAATGTTTTAAAAGAAAAAAAACGACAGATTTTAGTTTTAACCTAACATCACCTAACATTTACAATGTTACTAAAAATGTTTATGTTTAAAGCGGTAATAATGTAAAAAGTTTAGATATTACGAAAAAATTATTTATTATTTTTTCAAACTTTATTTATAACAATAATTATAACCTAAATACACATTTATATATATATGAACATATACATACATATAAAATCACTGTAAAAAATTATTAAATGTACTGAACTAAATGTAAACACTAAAAATCAAGCATCACCTAGCTCTAAAATTCTGTTATATAAAAAGATACAAGTATTAATATTGAAAGTTCTTGAAGGTTATTAATATCTTGTAGTTATTTTTTCAATGCTAGGTGAAATGAAAAAAAATATATAAAAATAAAACTAAAAAGTTCTTTATTAGCAAAAAAAAAAGTTGTTTTCTATATTACAGAGCTATTTAACTATAATTATACTTTGAAAATAATAAAAAAAATATATTATGTTAAGATATCTCTAGTTAATAAATATATTAGTTACATTATTAAAAAAGTCGTTTTATTTTTTTTATTCTAAATTATAGAAAAATATGCCACACAACGGAGTGGCGAAATATTGAAAAAATTTTTGCAAAAAAATAAACGAAAAAATAGACCTAAAGCTTAAAAAAATAGTCTTATTTAGAAAAATATAATTTTTTAAGAGTTTAACTTTTTTCAATTTTAAAATTCAGATACAATAAAATGGACTAAACAGTAAAAAACAAGGCAGTGAAAAATAAATCACCGTTACTTGATAATTTATAGGTACCTATACAGTTGTTTTAAAAGTTGGTCTTCTGATTTGTTTTTTTGCGCTTGATAGGCACCTATATATGTATTTATAAAAAAAGAAGTTTCGTTAATGCACTACTCCACTGCTCACAAGGGCAAAGGCTGTTTTCCTAAAAAGTTAAAATTTCGTGATGCAAAGCATACTGTGTTTAGGAAAAGAGCTAAACTGTTGTAAAAACTTAAAACCATTCTATCAATTGTCGAAACACAAGGTTTACAAATCCAATTGCGCTGCACCTTTTTTTAAACCAGACACTCGCTTAAATGAAGTACATATTTTGCCAAGATTTTATTATGCATAACTTTGAGCTGTTTAATTAAATAAAGTTTCAGTTCCTATTTTAATTTTAAGATCTGCATACCTATAAAGAAAATAAAATGGCTAACCTATAGCCCACGAGTTCTTGAGCTGATCATAGATCATCATCTAACCCTGTACCTATGACCTGACTTTGGCTATTTTTCAATTGACATCTTAACTTTGTTTTAACAATCTTACAGCTTTTTTTTTTTAACTTACGTACAATATATAACATTTTAATATTTAACTATACTTAATTTTCAACCATTTTATTCTTGCACTAATCCATTTGTATATTGTATATGATATCTAATGGCCTCACGTGGATTTTTCTTAAACTCTGGATCTTTTAATATTTTATGAAACGCTTTGACTTGTTTTAAAAATTTTTCCTTTCTTTTTTTGATTTTTTGTTTTGCACTTAAATGTTTTTCCTGCTCCCCACTATCATCAAACTCCTTAATTCCAGTCTTTAGCAGGTCTTTTTCTTTTGACAGCTTAAAAATGTCATCTAACGAGGGCAAAGCATCTTTCAGTGGCTTTAAATCTCCGATAACAGCAGTCTTTTCCCGGTTTTTTCGTGCCTTTTCTTCTTTTTGTTGCTTTTTTAAGAGAATGAATTTGTTCATTAAGTTTTTGTGTTTTTGACGATGCTTTTCCTTTTTGCTAGTATTTTTCTTGGGGGTGATAGTTTTGTTCAACAGAAGTTTACCCTTGTCATTCGGTACAAAACTAAAGTTCTTTTGACAAGGTTTTTTCTTTAATATTTGCTCACGTTTTGTCGACTTATCAAGCAGTTCGGTTTTCAAGTTATTTTTATTTATTTTGCCCATGATTTTCTTGGGAAAAATTTATTTTGTTTAATATGTATGGAAAAACAAGTTTGTAACTTTTGAATCAACAAGAATTTCCATATGATTGGCGCAGAGTTGTAGTTTCGAAACAGGGCGTTTCAAAAATGATAAAAAAAAAATCAGAAATGTGCTTTAACCCTATCAGTGCCATGCGTATATGGTACTATCAGGGTACACTTATCAGGTAGGAGCGGTTCTACAAAAACAACTAAAACCGTCATAAGAATGTCAGAGACAAATAACAAAAACTCACAAAATCTTTCTTCTTCTTTTTGAGCTTTGCTTACGATACTACAGTTGTTGTTTGTATAAAAAGAGAAAATACATAAACATAAACAAAATTTGACATTAATATAACGAAATACCGTTACTCAGCTGTTTATCTGAGGCTACCTGATAAGTGTACCCTGGGTACTATTTTCTATAATGTTGTGAGTAGCTGGTTTAATTCATATATTTTTATTTTTCTATTGGCTAAGTGACGAATTCAATAAATTCGCTTTTGTTATTTTGCAATAAACTTGATATTTACTTTATCTAAATATCACGAGTTTCATAATCACCTAAGTCCTCAATAATACCTATATTTACATTTATACCTTGACTCAAACTAGGGATGGTGTTTTTTAATTTATGTATATTATGTACAGTATATTTATATACAAAAAACCTTTGCATAAGTATTTTCTAAAAAAAAAAAAAAAAACGTGAGTGTTAATACCAATGGCCGAAACGTTCAATAGCTTGAAGCCAAATACTCATTCTTTTGCGGATAGCGTAATAGTTTTTTCTGTTTGGTTCAAAAACACGCTCAATATCACGAAACTTGCTCACATCGTGAAGTGATTTCCATAGACCAAAGTTGATTCCAGCAGCAAATGTGGCACCCATTATACTGCTTTCTGGATTGCGTGCTCTCTCCACATGTATTCCGGTGGCGTCGGCCAAAAATTGACAAATAAAGTTGTTTCGGGAAACACCACCATCAACTCTATATAAAAAAACAAAAACCAAAATTACATATGTATGTAAATACATAGTTAAGATTTTGTTATATTTAAATATTTTAACCATAATTTCTTACCTTAAAATCTTGAGCTTTTGTTTAGTTTCTTCTTCGGCAGTTTCACTTATTAAGGTGCTTTCGCACGATATGTATTTTACACATGACTTTTCACTTTTGCAATCCACATGTAATTGCGTATGTCTGTCAAAATTGTCATTTTGATGGTCTATAATTTTTGCTTTCACACGTACGTGTGTATTTACATCTGACATAACCTACAAACCAAAATAAACAACTTACTTTTCCTTGTTGTTGTTTTAAAAACAATTGATGACACATGCTTTGTCAGATGAAAATAGAGCACGCTCTAATTACAAATTTGTCATATGACATTTACATATGTTTTTCACACATGCAATGTTTAAACGCGTTCAGACGGCAGATATCAATTTCGCACTGCAAAATTTGACAAGTCATGTGTAAAATACATATCGTGCGAAAGCACCTTTAGCTGTATTAAACGATATACAATACTTTCTAATAAAGCTCTAATTAAATGAGGCTTTCTGGTAGAAGGTGTTACTCCAATAAAACCGCTAGCTGATTTGTGGTCATTAATAGGGGCCTTAACATGTTTAAGATATAAAAATAATATAGTTTAGGTTTTATGCATACTTACAAGCAAATATTTTTCCTTTAACCTACCCCTAAACCACTAAATGCTGGAACAAAATAAACACCATTTGTATCATTTACAGATTCTGCAATACTTGAAGTTTCAGCAGGGTCTACAAAAAGCCTACAATGTTGACCCCATTTTATTACTGTACCCATATCGTAGGAAGCTCCTTCAACACAAAAAACTGGATCTTCAAATTGCCAAGCTACTAGAGGATACATCCCTTTTAAAGAGGCATGACACTTATTGCCCGTTAACAAATCCAAAAAGGCTCCGGTTCCAATAGTTATCTTTACATCACCCTTTGAAAAACACTGAGAACCTAATATTGCAGCTGATTGATCACTAATCGACGATGTTATAGGTATATGACAGTTTTGCCATTCAGGGCCAAAATCGATCGGATTGATATGTCCAAAATGATTAAAGGAATTTTTTACAATTTTTGGCAGCAACGTCTCCTACAGAAAATATTTTTTTTTAGCGAAATTGACAATATTGATAAATAGACTTAATAACCTAATGTGAAAATATTATCTCCTGGGTGTATGAAAATGTATTGAAATTGTTTTTTTAAAACAACTGTTTTTGTTTAAAATGTGTTGCCTTTTTACGAAACAAGGCCTTAATTGTAAGTAACATTAAATAAGTTTATTTTCATGTGGCTTTCAATAAAACATACTCAAATATGTTTAAATATCGCTTTGGGATTTTTTTGTTAGTTTTGTGGTTTTGCATTTCAACTGATGATACATATATACATACATATGTATGCATATGTGAATAAGGGTTTTTATTTTAAAATACTGGTTTTTATATACTGCCCGCCAGATTTCTGTTCTTTTATTTAAAAAAAACAATGAATTAAAGTTGGGGTAATTCAGATCAAGTTTACGTGGAAACAGAAGCGATTTTATATATCCAGTATAAGCAGTGTTAGTTCAACAGCTTTTTTTATATAAGTTTTCTAAATTTTTTCCTTCAAATACTAAAAGAAAAAAAATTTTTGTGATAGGAAATCTCGGATTTAATATTATACATATCTGCAAACTTGGCAAAAAATCAAACACCAAAAATCTTTTCCAACAATTGTTAATTTTGTTTTTTTTTAAATTAAAAGAAAAAAATATGTAGTAATACATATTTTTTTTATTTGTGTAAGGGTAAACTGAAATCGTTTCTGGGTCTATTTAATATTATTGATATTGTTAAAAATTTTAGTTTTTTAATTTTTTGTTATAAATGAACAAAAAGCCGGCCGGCGAAAAAAAAACTTTCTAAAACTTAGGCGTATAAATAAAAACACTTTTAATGGCCATACAGGAGTATAAGCTTTAAATTAATTTTAATTATATAAATATATTTATACTACTTACATCAATGCCAAAAACCATTTTTATTATTGGCGACCAGCCCAACATAAATGGATCAAATATGCCTGTTGCCGTACACGATGTTATGTCCGTTATATGTTCCACATGTGGATTCTGTCCGTTTCCCGATCTCAATTTATACAGTATCCATGAATCCAAAAGCTCAACTCTGGCTGATTTTGTTTTTAAAGCTTCTCTTAACCTTAAGTTATTTTCAATTTCATACTTTAGACGTAAAGTAACTTGGCCGTTCATCATTTTTAACACACTACCGGCTAAAAAACGATCGCTGCCTGTCAATAAATACAGGATGTATGATACAGTGTTAATGGCTTTTAAAGTTAAACTTCTATTCCAACTATTGACTAAGGCATCGGCACGTAAATCCTTCCAAGTTATAAAGTTGTGAAAATATTCTTTGGTCAAATGATTCCAAGATAAAAATGTACAGCGTTGGGAGCTGATACCCAGACAAGAAATTTGGGCAGGCAACATTTTAGCATCTATTGAAGTTATTTGTCTTAAAAACAAGTTTAAATTATTAGAAAAATATTATCTTCACCTTTAACAGCATTTTGTAAAACTCTAACGATTTTGCGCCATAATCCTTCCGGTTCAATTTCAAAATATCCCGGTTTTGGATTTAACAGTTCTACCTAATACTCACAAACACAAGCAGTTATTAATCTTTTTTTAGTAAGCTTTTTCACAAAATATGTAGTTCTCTTACCGTTTCCACTGCTGAACCCTTAATTTCACACTTTTCATTGAGCACAAAACAGCGTACTGTTGTTGTTCCCACATCTAATGCGGCAATATATTGCATTATTTTTTGCTTCTAAACTATACGTTTAAATCCCTTAACAAAACAAATAAAAAAATTCAAAAGCCATAAACCAACCGTATTTGTTTAAAAACACCACTTCAACCTCCAATAAAATTTTACAATGAATATAAAACGTAAACACATGCATACATACATTTGTATGTATAATTAAATCTAAAAATATTTATTCTAGTTTTATTAGGTCTATTTAATAACTAAGAAATAAAAACTACTGTTTTAAAAATGTGTATTCAATTAAAAGCAATAAAACTCAAAAAGTAATAGTGCCACTGATAGCACGTCAGTTTAATAACTGATAAGTGCACACACACACACACATTAAAACAACTAATATTTATATATGAATATTGTTGTTATGCTGCACTAGTTGTACTAGTGGTATTTATTGTTGTTTTGTTGACTTTATTTTTACCCCAATTATTGAAAAAAGCTCTTTTGCGAAGAGCAATAGCTCTCTTTGTTATCTCAAGCAAGGAATTAAATCTCTTTTGATAAAAGCATGCATTCAGTGGTGTTAATTTTATTATTTCATTTCCGTACGCCAATTCAAATGTTAAAGCTTCTAGGGAAAACTAATCGTACGCAAAAGTATTATGCTAAAATAATTAAAATTTTATCAACAAAACAGACATCGTTTAGGTATTTAGTTTTTATAGAAAATTCATGTAAAATTTTCTGTTTAACGCAATAATAAGTTAAGTCTAACCCAGAAATTACAATGTCAACTGTTTTAAATATAAATTTTTTAACATTTGAGGTCAAATGTGTGTTTTTTAAAGGTTTTATGTTTAAACTAAAGTTGGGTTAAAAAAAAAAAAACTTGATGACATTGACGTGAGAACAAAAAAAAAAACTGAAACTATGTTTTTGTAATTTAAATTCAAATAACATATCGTTACCTTAATATAGAAAGGCCCTAACTCGTTTTTTTTTGTAAGCCCAGATTTTCGTTTATTTTGATAAATCACGATTTAAAAAATACGAGTTAGGACCTTTTTATATTGTGATAACGATATAAATTAAATTCAATTTGTGATTTTAATGAAGAATAACAGCGTAAGGTTTGAGCTAGCTACTTATACATACATCTTAATATTAGGCCCTGTTCTCTGCACTTCGAAATATAACATTCAATTAGTATATAACTGATTGGGCTATAACTGATTCGAATATGACTCCCCAGCAAAAATAAATTGGAAGTTCTAAAATCATTAATTGAATAAAAAAATTCTGAATTAAAATTTTTTTTAATATGTATGTATCTTATACAGTATGTTAGTATGATCAAAGATGCCAAGGACTTACATTTAACAAATTATTGGAAAATGATTAATAATAACGAAAATATCTTTAAAGATTTCTTGGATTACTTACATTCCTATGACAAGCACGTGTTTAATTCATTAAAAATTCTCCAAAAATGGAACTACTTCGGGTTACCTTTCATCAATGAATTTAAAAAAACACGTCATTACTCTGTAAAATCTTTAATGCGTTCATACAAACTCAAAGATCTCAAAACTTTTTTGATATGCAACAACTTTAATGTATAAAAAAGTTATGAAAACTGCGTCCACATATAAGAATTTCACAAGCTACATACATATATTAAAAAAATTAAGACAGTCGAGTTTTCTTACTTCCTAATGAGCATTTACACTTCATTCACCATTCCCTGTGTTGGATTAAAAACGAAGTTCAAAATATATTTTTAAATTTCGGTTGTTGTCTTTTTTTTTAATTTCAAATATCAACTCCCATTTATGCCAAATTTCTTAAAGTGAGAACTTAAATTTTTATTTAGGGCAGTTTTAATGTATTTGTCATTCCTCTGTCTGAAAAAGTAGCCTGGGAAATGACGATTATAATAAAAAATAAAATTTCAAAAGTGAATTAAACAAAAAATGTGGGTTTACTGGTCGACTGGGGGTATATTTTAAAAATTTTGCATGGCTCGGTAAAAATTTAAAGAATTGATGTGCACCTTTGATAAATGAGTTACTTACTTAGATGGCTATTACAGAACGTTTGTTCCATTAGTTGAACTTAGAATCGATCTTCTGCCCTTCTTCTCCAATTTCTGATACCAAGTTTCGAGATGTCTTCCTCCACTTGATCGGAGTTTCGGTCTTCCTCTTCTGTGTAATCCATCACCAGGCTTGCATTCAAATGACGACTTCCTAGCTGAAAATTCTTAATTCATTCTCCTTGACCTAGCCAACGTAAACGTTGAATTTTGATACTTGTAACTATGTCAATGTCGGCAAACAGCTCCTACAGCTCACGGGTTATACGAAACCGGTATTCTCCGTCAACTTAGATTGGTCCATAGATTTTCTGAAGAATCTTCCTGTGGAAAACTCAAAGCACTGCCTTATCTGCTTTCGCAAGTACCCATGCTTAGGAACCATTAATAAACACGGGCAGTATAAGTGTCTTGTAGAAAGTGATTTCTGTTTGTCGGAAGGTGGCTTTACCTTTAAACTGTTTACTTAGTCCAAAGTAGCATCTATTGGCCAATATTGTTCTTTTTATCTCAAAACTGATGTTGTTTGTTTTGTTAATGGCGGCGTCGAGGTAGATAAAATCGTTGACTGTTTGAAAGTTGTAGTTTTCATATTTCACTGTTTGCCCAAGTCTACTGAACGGCTTGTGCGTTGATACCATCAACTTGGTTTTATCTGCATTTACTGGCAGACTTACTTTGGCTGATTCTTTCTCGACTTTTTCAAATGTGGAAGTTACTGCTCACAATTTTTGCCCCATGATGTCGATATCGTCAGCGTATGCAAGTAACATGTGCTTTTTTGTGAATAGTGTGCCAGAGGATATTAAAAAGATCACACGAAAGACTGTCTCCTTGTCTGAAATCTCGTTTGGTACTGAAGGGCTCAGAAATATTCCTGCTATCTTAACTGAGGATTGTGTATCAGTTTAGGTCATCCTGCAGAATCAAAATAGTTTCGCAGGGATACCAAACTCAGACATAGCTTTAAACACCTTTGAACGTATGGGGCTGTGGAAAGCGGCCTTATAGACGATCTGTCTTTCTTGTGTCTTTTCCAGGATTTGGCGTAGTATGTATATCTGGTCGATTGTGGATTTGCCAGGTCTTAATCCGCATTGATATGGCCCAATTATCTCGTCGACTTTTAATTTCAATTTTTTACACAATACGCTGGATAGAAATTTACAACCAATAGAAAGGAGACTTATTCCTCTAAAGTTTGCAAATACTGATGTTCCAATCCTCGGGTATGCGTTCCTCTAGCCAGATTGTACAAACAAACTAATGCATACGCCTTATCAGCGTGGCGCCTCCGGCCCTAAATAGTTCAGCTGGCAATTCGTCTGCTCCTGCTGCATTGTTATGATAAATGAGTTGCTAAAGCTATATTTACACTACCTAAGTTCTCATCTGAGTTGAGTGTCAAAAAAATAAGTTTAAATTTTTAAGGGGGTGTTAAAAAACAATTTGATTTTTTTACATTTAGTATTTTATTACATTTAAGGAATTAGTTTTAGTCCGCTAATTATAAAAGTTGTTGAGCTGGTACAAAGTGTATGGCAATACAACAGGCATTTAATCCGGTAACTTTTGAAAATTTAAATTTTAAACTCAGACGTCAAAAAGTTTAAAAATAGAATACGTTCAACTGAGATTAGACAAAAATATTAATAAATAAAAACAGACATGATATTACACTATAAAAATGAGTCTCAGTTGTGAAACTCAGATAATAACTCAGGTAGTGTAAATATAGCTTAACACATTCAAAAGACTTTTTTTAAACTAAAAAATGAGCCAATCAAGTTTTGTGAAGGGTGGCCCATTATTATTGAAGGAAAAAATTTTTTTTTTTATCCTTCGCACGTAATTATATTATACTCCTTAAGGTTGTGGTATAAATAATGCCTTAAACAAATGATACTATATTTTTATATTTCTATTTAAATTAAAATATTATATTTATTATTCATATACATACGTACACATCATATGGTGAGAAAATCAAATATTTAATTTTTAATATACATACATACATATATAGGCTTTCTTTATATATCTAAGTATATCTCTATCCAAAAGAATATTTTAAATAGGTTTTATTTTTTTAATAGATGATTGATCATTGAAGATATAAAGAGAAGTATTATAATGTATTTTATACATATGTATGTTTGTTTGTAGGTTTATATGTATGATGACCGATTATATTATTAAGATATTGTAAGATATTTTTTTATAATTATTTTTTTCTTTAAGACCAAAAAACTATACTTTAAATTCATTTAATGCAATTTACTATTGATATCTTATACCAAAATAAAAGTTAATTTTTTAGTGCTAATTTTTTTGTGGCATTTTTTTTCATGTGTAATATACATATTTGACACAATTTTGTTTTAAACTGAAATGTTAATTTTAATGAATTTTAATTAATGAATGCATCATATATAATGTTCTTAAATAATATATTTAATAGTACTAAAATGTTGGTATATGCGTATGTGTTTGTGTATTATAACAGAAAGGAAAAGGTGTATGCAGATTTTTTTTTCCTTGTATATTTAAAATTAAATGTTAAAATATAACTTCGTATTTATTAAAATAAAACCAAATATAAAACAAATCAAACAAGAGTTATAAAATGATATTATAGTAAAAAAACAGAAAAATAGTTATTTTTTTTTGTTAATGAGCATTAAATAAAAAAATTCCCTACTTTGTGTATTTTTAAGTTATTTATTTTATATTAATTTTTTTTACGAAAATAGTATTTATATATTTAATTTGTTTTATTATTTATTTATTACTATTATCTTAAGTTTAAATAATCACCCGAGAGATAAACGCGAACGCGACCAGATTCCGCGGTGAATCTGGTATAGGTACTTACGAATCACGATTAATTTATTATACTAATTTTTACTTTTATTATATACAAATGTGCGACGAGTTTTGTTGTTATAATTACATATTGTTGTTAGTTTGGGATCTGGGGGCGGAGATCCATTTTGTTCTTTTTTTTTTTTAGTTTAAATTATTATGACACGCGACGCGAACCCGAAATATTAACTTTAATATCACACGTATTTTAAATTTTTTTTTTTGGAAACTATCCCCCTTTTGGTAAATATTTGTTAAAACACAAAAAATTGTTTAGTTATTTAAATTTTTGTTATTGTGTGTATAAATTTACAATTGCTATTTTATAATTAATAAAAATATAAGTCTTTTGTTTACTTTTTTTCTTTGTCAAAAATCAGATCAAAAATTTTGTTCTTAAATGAATTAGATTATATTAATGAGGGAACATCACATAAATATTTTTAAAAGTATGTAGTTAATTTTTGTTATTGTTGTTGGGTTTATAATAACAACAAATGAAATTTAAATTGAAAACAATAAAGGGTTGTTCACTACTTAGTATTTTATTTTATAAAATTAAAACAAAATATGTACAGTTGGAAGGAAGTGCTGAAACTTATAAATAATGTACAACACTATTTTCCTTACTTTATAATACGTAACACCTAAAAACAAAACCAAAATGTATTTTTAATATTTTTTTGCTTTTTCCAAACAATTGTTTCTGCTTTTAGGCGTAGCGTGTTACTAAAGTCCTATATTAAAATTTTTAAATTTTTACTTACTGAATATTTGAAATTGTTTTTAATTAAATTAAATTTAATTTAAATTGTCTTTATAATTAGGAAGTAAAGAGATTTCTGTTATATAGAGTTAAAAAAAGTAATGAAAACAATCGGTGCTAATTAAAATGGTTAACAATTTTGTGCTTTTTTATTAGTTAAATATTCACATATTTTCAGGGTGCTAAATGAGTTTTGAATTAATTAATTTCATTTTTGAATTAAAAAAGTTATACTGCAACATAAAAAAAATCGTATTCGGTATGTACTTATACAGTCTCATTATTCAAATAACGAAAAGCAAATTTGCGGATTTTTTAAAATATAAATACTCACTGATTCGTTTACGTTTAGGAATGGGGGTGTTGGTTACTGGGTTACTAAAACCATTTAAAGTGTTGAGAAAAAAATAGGTTAACATTTTTCAAACCGTAGTGACCAAATTCACGGCCATTAATTAAATAGTTACAAAAGCTATTGCTTAACTTAAGTGAGCAAATTAGTTAACTAATGGCCGGAAATTTTAACCCTTAAAAAGTTTTCAAATTATTTAAGCTTAATGTTGCAAAGATAGAGAGAGACCCTGTTCAATATATTATCAATATCAAAAAAAAAAATTTTTTTAATTTTTATATAATTTTTTTTTAATTAAATAAAGTAAAAATAAAAGAAATTAATACTATTGCTTTCCTGATTTGTTAGTTTATATAGCTTTTGCTTTGTTTTACCAAATAAGTTAATAAACATTTTTTGCTGCTTTTTAATTAAAAAATAAAAACGCGAACCCTAATGCTAATTTTTTTTTTGTACCAAAAACGAACGAACGAACGACGACGATGACCGAGCTATACTTTAAGTAAACGAACTTACGAGCAAACGAACGACGAAGAGATTAAACGCGAAACCGATAAAGCCCGAAACGCGACGATATTTAGTTTTTATTTAAATATTAATATAAAAGGAAAAATAAAACATTTGTTATTTAAATGAAAAAAAATATATAATTTTTTTTTAGTTTAAATCTAATTATGTATTTAATATAGTGTAAATAGTGCCACATTTTTTTTTTTTGTAAAAATTGATTTCCTTCAATTAGTTGTAAAACTAATTATAAATATGGAGCTAGATTGTTTTTGAAATATTGATCTTTAAATCGTTTAAGTTAATTAATTTCACACTGAAAAATTAATAAATGTCGTGTAAAAAAGCAAAAGTTATATGCCATATTTTTAAAAAGATTATGACATTTTTTACCTGACAGATCATCTGACTTTAGATAAAGAACAAGCAGAAGAAAATTTTTATTTTGGTTTTGAGGTTTTGTCAGTCGTAATAACATATATGTACGACTGAAAGCAAAAAACTAAAAGCCATCTTTAAAATGACAATTTTGACAGATAAACTTAATTACATATAGATTGAAAAGGTGACAAGTTATATGTTAAATATATTTCGTGTGAAATGAACTTTAGGTATAATGTATTCTTTCCTGTTTTACAGGCGGGTTGTTATTTCATAATGCATTTATGAATCGAAAAGGGTTTCAAAAGAATATTCGATTCTAAAAATAGTTCGTGTTAGTTATCCAACAAGTTTGAAAGATCCACAGAGCTGTTTAGAATAATAAACTGATGCTAAATTATTTTATAAAAGAACCAGGGGCCGTAATAATTATGTTAAAAAATAAATATCAGAAATTATATTTTTTTTTGATTTTTAAAATTTTTACCAAAAAATATTTTTTTTATTTTCATTTTTTCTTTTTGGCATGAATTATTGTTTTTAAATTTTTTGATAATCAAGTAATTGTTTTTTTACATTTATTAAAATTATAATAATAATTTCTGCCAAAAAAAAATTAAAATCAAATAATTATTTTTTGAAAAAAAAAAATTAAAAAACAAAATTTTAAAAAGCACCTCATTTAAAAAAAATTTAGTTTAATACCATGGTAAACTTCAATTGAGTTAACGATGTTCCTGTGTATATTTTTTTTATTTAAAATTCAAAAATAATTATTCAGTCACTGAAAAAAACTTTCGAAAAATGTGCTACGAACTAGGAAAATTGTTGATTTAACCCAAATTACGTATCAACGCTCCTGTATTAAATGTTTTACTTATAAAAAAAACGGACATTCAAAACAATAAATCTCAATAAGATATCAAAAAACTTATCCACAAAACCATACTTTTTAGAGCTTGAAATTTGACCCTTTTTCACGTGGGTATGTTTTGCCAGAAATGAAACTATTTCGGATTCAACTACATTACGTATAAGCTATTGATTATGTTTTTTCAGTTGAGTTTTCAGCTGCCGACAATAAAATATAGATGAAAAATTACGTCTTTTAGTTGTCAATTTAAGTTGGGCAAAACTTAATATTTTGGCAACCGACACAAATAAATTTTTAGTTTTTACACACTTCTTTTGGCAGCCTGAAATTAATGCGAGCTGAGATCATACTTATTGAAATTATTTAATTTTTTTTAAGGGGCTACCTGCAAACTTTTATAGAATTTACCCCTAGTCCCATTTTTTCTTCTGATTACCAAGATATGCAAGAAAGTTAGGCAGACTAGTCTGCTTTATTTTATTTTTTTTTACATTTTTATTCTTCTCTCCACTTTGCAATCACTTTTACTTCCATTCTTTCTTTTTTTTACAAAGGGACCTAATTAGCAGGCCCAAGTGAGCTTTATCCTGTTCTTTCAACGGCTACATGTTCTACCTACTTATGCAGGTTAATAAACTTTAAGAAGTGGGACTTATCTATTTCTATCGAATAAATTATTTCATTTAAATAACAAATATTCTTCTTTTCTAATGAAATGTTTAAAACACATTCCTTTTTTTAAATTTATTTTTATTTTAACGATAGATTAACGCGGCGAAAACGACCCGACCCGACCCGAACGAGTTTATTTAATTAATACACCTTAAAAAATATATATAGAAAAATACACATACATATGCGTATATGTGAACTTTTTTTACAAAAAGAAAAAATAAAATAATTCATTAAAATAGATGTGTCTACTATTTTGTTAAAAAAAAAAATAAAAATTTATTATTAAAGATGGGTAAAGTACAGATGATATTTTCCATGAACCTTTTTGAATGAATCTGACTATGAGTGTTAGTTTGTGTGTGTGTGTGTAAATAGAAATAAATATGTAGTTTCTTGTTAAAAAAATTTACTGCATACACATACAAATATATAGTTAAAACATAAAGAAATAAAAAGAAATAGTGTAAGAATGTTTATATATTTGACTGGCCATTGACAGACATTAAGAATTTTGAATAGTTTAAGGGAAAAATTATATTTTATAGATATGTAGTGTAAAAATGTTGTAGTTGGTATATGGTATAAGTTTCTACTGACCAATTTCGACTACATATTGCGATTTAGGTTTTTTTTCACAAGTGTTTTATAAAATATATACTTATGTATGTATGTGTGTCGATTAGTTGTTTATGTACGAATGCAAATCATATGTTCTATTTTTTTTCTATCATGTTTGTGTATTTGTTCCTAATGATTTTGTTTTTAATATATATTAAGTTAGTTTTTTTTTTGGGTTTTCTGTTTTCTATTTAATTATTTATATTTTGTTTTTAAGTTTAATTTAAAATTATTTAAGCATATTTCCATTTACTGTTCGTTCTTATTTGAACTAAATGAATGCACGTTCGAATTTTCAAACGCAATTCATTTCTCTTTATATATTTTTATGTTTTTTTATAATTTTGAAAATGATTATTGATGTCTTTAAAGGTTATACCTTTTTGTTTAATATCTCCCCATTGTGGTTATAACTAGTTGCTATACGTGTTTTGGGACCGCTACTTTTAAAAGTTTAGTTTTTCTGTAACCACTTGGAGAACATATAAAAAAAGATTTAAAGACTTGTTAAAACATATTTAAAGGTGAGTCTAGGTTTGAGGCTTTTTTATGTTATTTTGTTTGGCTTTTCTTACTTTTTTAAACTACAAGTTTTACTGTTTTTAATATGATAAAATTAAAGCCACAATTTACAGAAAAAGAAATATTTACTTAATAAAATGTAAAACATATTTTCTTAATTTGTTTTACATAAAACAGTCTAACTGACCAAGTGACCGGCTCCAACTAATATTTTTGCATACCCTGTTTGTCGTCATATTCTACTTAACCACAAATCGTTTTAAAACGCAGGCAAATACACAATGGCTGCTTAAATGTTATACATATGAACCAAACGTTCAGATAGAATAGGAGGAAATTGATCAACAAAATGACGCCAATTTTCATCGCCAACTTGAGTTTTGAAGCCATGTAATATCTGAAAAAAAAATGTTTAAAAATTTACTGTAAAAAACTGTTTAAGAAATCGTGTTGAGAATTTCAAATGTGCCGAGCTGAATTCCACTGGGGTCTTTGTAAAGGGGATACCGTCCCATCTCTCTATAAATTTTTTTTTAAATTAAGAACTACATTACATCAAGTTTGAAGTCGATAGCTGTAATAGTTTTTGAGATATGCGTATCAAAAATCATAAAATGGTCCGTTTCTATAAAGGCTACCGTTCAAGGGGCTCTAACCAAGCTACATTTTTTTCAAAATGTACATATTTTACTGCAAAACAGCTCTAATACCTTTTTAAAGCATATCGTATTAAAAATTTATTAAAATTGTCCTCCTGTATGGGAGCTACCATTTCCCTTGTTCCTATCCAACTTTTATATATTTTTAAAAGAAAAAAAAAAACAATTTTAATAAAAGGTGTCTTCAAACTTCCATTTATGTCACGTTCCCTATGGTGAAAGTGAGTCTAAGATCTAAGACTCAAACATGGCGTCAACTTTTTTATTGTTAAAGTAAAACAAATTTTGTAGTATATTGTCAAGAAAACAATTAAAAAATTTTAAAGTTTTAAAAATACCTTTTGTATCATTTGATGCAAATCTTGTGGGGGATTCACCCACGATGCAATTGCATCACAGAAGAATATAAAATCAGGAACAACACCAGCAGGATTTACAGTTATCATGTGACACATGCCGCGAAAAGCGGAATCCTTTTCATCATTATCTCTGATGTGACGCAGAGATGTGCACCTGTTTTAAAGAAGAAATACAAACAAAATTAAGTTAGTTTTATCTATAATTATAAAAATAATAAAATATATACCTTATAATATTTATATATACTAATCTAATTTGTTTATTTTTTTTTTTTTTTCAAAAACAAAAATTTAAATAAATTCAACAAACTGTTACAATTTAACATTAAATAAAAAAAAAAAAATATTTTACAATGTGCACATAAAAAAATAAGAAATAACAAGCTATTTTTGTTATATATAAAGACATAAAGAAAATAACTTATATAATAAATTCTAAAACGAAATGAAATAAATGTGTTACACACCACTGTCGTACAAACTCTGGCAAATAAGGAGCCACTTCAACGGGGCACACATAACCTAGCCGACCAATAGTTATTGCTATAAAGGAACGAAAAACAAAAATTAAAAAAAATATAAATAAATTAAGAAATCATAAATCATTATTGTATATAAATACACAATTATAAAATGCAAATATTTATTAACACATTAAAGTTAACATTTTTTTTTTTTATTTTAGAAATAATAATAGCTTTAAATATAAATATTTGGAACGTAATATGTTTTTATTTGGAAAATGTTTACGACTTTGCAAAAAAAATTTTCTTTATCTTAAGGACATAATTTTAATACGGAGGTAAATTAATATTTATGATTTCTATATCATATAAACACTGAGAAAAGAATTTAAAACTATTTCCAGTTCTATGGTTTACTTGCAATACTAAACTCAATTTGTTGTAAGTAAAGTGTTTTCGCTTTGAAAGGTTAATATACATTTAACACTAAAACTTTATTAATTTTTACAAACGGAGATGTATGTAGGTATGATCACAAGAAAAAACTTGATCGAACGACTTGATTTGTAAACATTATAATTAAACCAAATTAATTAAAATAAATTAAAAAGATAAATATTATATCGATGCCCTAATATAGAAAGGGCCTAACTCGATTTTTTGGTTACTGAACAGGGAAAGAAAAACACTTTATACAATTTTTAAAATTTTGCATTTAAAAAAGTTTAAACACGATTTTTAATAAAAAGAGGCAACAAATTTTATTTTTAATTTAAAAAAATATATGACGATCTTGACATTTATTCGCCAGTGTAAACAAAAAAACTATTTAAAAAAAATCGGGATACGCCCTTTCTATATTAAGCCAACGATATGCTTATTAGTCGTAATAAAAATTGTTAATATGAGCGTGTTTACGCAAAAAAAAAAAAAAAAAAAATTAAAAAAAGGTTTGATATGCAAAACGCATTGAAGTCAATAAAGCAATTACTTTACAATATTGTGTAAAAGTATTGAGTATTTAAGTACTGAGTACGCAATACCGCGTTCTTTTCCTGGTACCTAAAAATAAGTACTCAATACTTTTATGTTTCATTTTGTAGTAAATAAATATTTCAATCTAATAGCGCACAAAATTATGTTTTGATTTTTAATATTTGTTTTAGTATTAGTTTTCTAAATAAAAAAAAAAAAAACGGAAAGTAGAGTTGGGTTTGACTCGTTACTTTTGCTCATTTTTGTTTACAACATCGTTTATTTAATCTCCAAACTCCATATAAATTTAATTGTGGTTCGTAAAAAAACCAACGAGGTTGTTGGCAAAAACGCCACTAAGTAACCGATTGACCCGGCTCTACCGAAAAGTATTAAGTAGTATCGAGTAGTACTCAATTTTTTATTTAATTGATTAAAGAAGTATCAATAAGTATTAAGTAGTCAAAATTAATAATTTATTACAACTGTAAAATGATAAGGTGTTGCCGTTACGTAGAAAACAATATTTGGAACTCCTAACATCAAATATTCATTTATGTAGAGTTGGGTCAAACGGTTACTTTAGTTCGTTTTTGTTTGTTACTTTTGTTTGTGGAAAAAACAAACGAGTTTGTTGGCAAAAACGAACTAAAGAAACCGATTGACCTTACTATCGATAACGAAATACTTTTCTCTGTTTTTAGCATAACTGTCGTAGTTATTTTAAATAATCTGTAGCCGTGTAATTTTAATAATACAAAGTTACGAAAGCTGCTATTTTAAGATGTATATCTGTCAATTACAATAGAAGATAGGACCACATTTACAGTTAAAGCATTTGTTTAAATTTTAATGTAAAGAATTTGAAAACCTATCAATTAAATAGCATAAATATTAACACACGTTTTGCATAGTTGCATTTAAAATTTGCGTTTTTTGTTTATTGATATGTTTTAATAATATGTACCTGTGTTTTCCAAAAGCGTTTTTGGGGTATTAGGTCGATTAATAATAATTATCAATTCTTTAAGTACCAAATGTATATACTGGCATGTTTCTTCACCTGTAAAAAAAAAGACAAAAAAAAAAAAAAGGAAAAGAAGAAAGATACAATAAGCATTACAACTTCAGGGATTAAATAAATTTAACAAAACTTACCCAACTTCATACAAATTT
Source organism: Melanophora roralis (assembly GCA_963583895.1). Lineage (NCBI taxonomy): Eukaryota > Metazoa > Arthropoda > Insecta > Diptera > Rhinophoridae > Melanophora > Melanophora roralis. The sequence goes on from OY757189.1 coordinate 7,934,269, forward strand.
CACCAATAGCCCAAGTGGCATTATTGCAGACAGAAATAAAGTCAGGATTAAGGTTTTGGCCCAAAATGGGGAAAAACTCGGCCATAAAAGGATGAACATGTTGGAAACAGGCTTTTGTTAAGTCACCCAATAAAGCAAAAGAGGATTGACGAACCTTTTTGTAAGAAAAATGTAAAAAATTAAGGTGTATTATATTAGATGCAATTTTTACCCTAAAAATTCTTTACCTCGGGTAAAATATCTTGCATACACTGATACAACAATTGCATGATAGTGCTATTTGCCACCAAGGACTCAATATGACCGTCTAAGCCTTCAGCTAAACCAGATAATAAATCTAAAGCCACTATCATACGCTCTTTATCAGGATGATCAATGCCAGGGTTTTGTTTGCAAATCTTAAACACAAAAAAAACCAAACAGTTCTTTAGAATTTGTTTTATACTTTAAAAATAGCTTTGTGTATACCATTTCCTGATTAATTGTTTGCTCTATCAAAGATATACAACGTCTGTAGACTGGATCGCAATAGGGCAGAAAACCTGATTGCAAAGCAGTTGCAATACTTGATAAACATTCCAAGAGAGGAAACAGATCTTTATCATCGTCCTTTAAAAGATTCCATTTGTCAATTAGAGGTGGCATTAAAATTTCAATGTATTGTGGTTTATTTAAATGATGGCCCACCGAGTCAGCCAATGTACCCACAGCATCATAAAGTATTAATAAGTTTTTGTGCTGATATTTCGAAAAGGCAAATACTAAAGTTTGCAAAATATATTCAAGATAGGGTACAAGTTCTGTACAAGCCTCTTCTTCCAGTGTGGCAAAGGCAGAGCAGGCAGCTTCTTGTACTCGTTTGTTAGAGTCCAAAATACGTTTGAGCAATTCTTCCATTAAGGGCTTTAAATATGGATCGTGAGACTGGCTTACCACCCAATTGGCATAACGCGACAATGTCCAGCAGGTTATAGAACGCACCAATGCCTTTTTATCAGACAAACAGCTAATCAAGTATGGTATTAATTCGGGCAAGTGCGGAATCATGCCCTGCATGCAACCCTCGGCAATGGCGCCTAAAGCCAGAACGCCGCTTTCCTTAATAACCCAATCCTGATGAAATAAGGTATCCTTAAGTATGGGCAATAGAATAGGCAGACAATCCTGGCGAAAAACGTTGGCCAAAACATCTAAGGCAGCTGCACTGCATTTACGTAAATTCCATTCGGATAGAGAACTATCATCATCCAGCCCATCATCGAAATCGTCATCGTCGTCATCACCTACGGCGGCCTCAGACGACTTAACCGTGTGAGTGCGTGATTTGTGGAAACGTGGTCTAATGTCCTCCTCTCGATCTGGCACCATATCATCTTCTTCCACATTACCCTTCAAAAGAATTATATCGATTTCTGAATAACGCATACCCTTTACCAATATCGGCGCCAATTGTGGCAAATACGGTGTAAGCACATCTTTGCAAATGCTTTGTTCAGCCAAAGAGAGCCAAAACTCCGAAGCCTCTAAAGCAACACCTTCATCCGAATCTTGTGTTCTCATTAGCATGTATTCTATTATTTGTGGCATGTGAGGCAACAAACGATCCATGCGTACTTCCAACAACATTACCAGGCCATGACACACATTTTTACGTACTTCGTGATCATCATCCGACGACAAATTAAAAAGACTTTCAATAAAGGTATCAATGTGCAACATTAAAGCTTGCGAACGTATCATTATAAACTGATTAATGCAGGCTATAGCATGCGAACGTATTTTGGGACTATTATGACTGAAATATTGTAAGAATTTGGGAATCATAACATTTAGTGGTCTATTTAGCGAAACTGAATCCAAAGCTTCTGCATGATCTTCACAAATCTTTTGTAGAGCACTGAAGGCACCCTCGCATATATTATAATCTTGGGAGTCCAACATATCACACAACGATGGTAAAAGCTGGGGCCAATTATGTAAGCCCCCATTACTAGCAATAGTTGTTATAAGAATGCCAACAGTCGCTCTTATCAAAGGCGATGTATCGCCGATGGCTTGTAAACATTCGTGTTTTATGTATTCCACAATTTCAGGCCTTAAATTGCTACCATGCATACGCATATTATTCTTTAGTATTAAACCACTTAATGAACGAGTCGGTTCATCTTCCGATTTCAGCTTAGTCAAGACATAAATTAAATAGTTGTTGAAATCCGGATATTGATTTAATTCTTCAAGTTTCTGTTATAAGGAAAACGTAGTAAAAAGATAGATTTTTAAGAGATTCTTTAAATGAATAAAACTTTCTGCTATAACACTTTTTTCATACTTAAAAAAGCATAAAAGTTTATCTAATGTAAGTCAAAAGCTGTGTCAAGTTATGACCATATGCATATCAAGATCCGCAAAATAAAATGCACTTTTTGGTTTTTTTTTGTAAATTTTAATCTTAATAATGTCATAACAGATAAAAAGAAACAAAAAAAAAATAATGTGTAAAAAATAATTTTGTTTTGCGGCTTTTATGCGCACATATTTGCAGACTAAGACCGAATTTCTTAACGCAACCCTTTTAATTTTGACAATGTACTTTAACTTTAATCTTTTATTTTCCTTCCTTTATTGTAACTTGTGTTTTAGTTAAATTTGTTAATATTAATTTTCATATTTACCATATGCACCGCCATTTGAGTGGCTGTATCGGGAGATTGTGACTCCTTCAGTATGTTTATAATTTGCTGTAAACCATCTGCTTGCGGTTCCCACGTCATTTTTATTAGTTTTTATATTCAAGTTTTGGTTTAAAAATTCCTTTCCTTTGGGTGGTTTGAACAATTATTTTCGCCTTTGTTGGTGTTGAGTGGTTTATATCTGTATTCAAGAACATTTAAAAATAAATTTAAAGACATACATAAGTTTAAGTTATTGTAAAATTTTATTAAAAAAATATTTTATGTCAAAACAAATGTGTAAATATTTACATTCGAAAATGAACTATTTTATCAAGTTGAACATTTCAGTAGTTTACATACATATGTACGTATTTCGTATTTTGTTTGGTCTTAATTTCAACACTATCGAATTTCTTTACTACGAACTCAATTAGATACTTAAAAGTTTTTTTATATTTTTTAGAATTAAAATTTTCTTAATCTTCTTATTTTTCTTATTTTTTAACAAAATGCCATTCAATTTTTAATATTATTTAGGATTTAATCCCAATTTTCTAGTTAATTTATAGGGTTTGTTGTTGGTTAAGTTTGTCTATATGCATTTCACTGGTTCTTACACCAAATCATCAGTAGACTTCAACCACCAAAATTCTTAAAAAACTCATGAATATTTACTGTCTTTATATAATAACCTCATTAAACAAAATGAGAATTACTATAAAAAAACCAAAACGTTCAAGTTTTCTTAAGAATCCAACAAACCATTATTCGCTATTCGCTTGTTTTTTTTTTTTTTTTTTTTTTTATTCGCGAATAGCGAATAATGGTTTGTTGGATTGAACCAATGAAATGCATATAGACAAACTTAACCAACAACAAACCCTATAAAATGCCATTCCGTTTGTAATATCTAGAACATTCATATGCGATCCCATATAATATACTGGATATTGATAGATACGGAAGTCGATTTAGCCATGTCAGTCAGTTGAAATACGCAACAATATTTCCAAGCGGACCGCTATTTAAAATAACAAAACCAGTTAATTTTGAACGGAGATACAAGCAGAAACATAAGAAAATCCATTTTTTAGGAAAAGTTCATATACATACATATCATTCACAATGTGACCAATTCCACGTAAAACAGCCCAATTGTAAAAAACCCGATCTTCTCTTTTTTAAAAAATCTATAAATTTATGTCTAAAGAACAAAAATGGTCGAAATAAAAATAAATTGGTTCATATTTTATTTTTATTTTTCAAAGAGCTTAAAATGATCACATACTGAATAATCACAATAAGTCACACCCGTCACATTTTAGAAAAGGTTTACCCTCAAGAAAAAAATAGTTTTTTGTAGAAGTAATGAATCAAATACGATTAAAAACACTTAAAACTACCGTAAAAATAAAAAAAAAATTAAACCCGTTTTAAGAATATTTTACACAACTCCATATTAAAGTCAAAATTTTCTTTAATTCCAATTTGTAAGGTCACCCCCGTTACAGTCTTTAAGTGATCATTGCGACTAGAAATTATGCTCTTATAGCCTTTTTCAAACAAAAATTTTAAATTGTTCAAAGTAGAAAATTGCAAACATTTAAGCAAAATATAACTTTCTATGCATATATATATTAAAAATAATTGAAAATAGTCCTCTATTCAATCGTTACTCATACAAATGCAATTATCAGACATGAAATTACTGCTGCCAGCATTACTTACCTTTTAATAGTTTACTTGAAACTTTGGTTAAGCTTTATTTTTGTGTCTTGACGAGACAAATTCATACCTAGACAAAAACTCAGTATATAAAAAACCTCAGTATAAGTATACCGGATTTTATTTGAATTTTGAAATTTGTCTAGGTATGAATGAATTTGTCTCGTCAAAACGTACGATTGCCTACGGTCTCCATTGGCCATGGAATCGCTTATAAAACATAATGTTATACACTGTTGTTTTAAAATTTGCACTTATAGTCTACATTGAAACATTGTTAATGTTAGTTATTTCATGTCTAAAAAAGACAATAGGTTAAGAGGACTAGAGGCCGGAATATAATACATATTGGTTTGAATTAGAAATAGAAAAATTGTGTGTTCGGTGAAAATATAAGTGCAGTAGTTTTTTTTAAATAAATTTTATTTTAAAATTAAGATTGGCTATCTATAAATTCGAATTGTTGGCTCTGGTAGTTTTAAATTGAATGGTTACACCAACAACATTGACATGTAAATCCAAAGTCTAAAGTAAGGTTCACAGATTTACTCTTTAAAACAAAGGCATTCATTTCTAAAAATGCGAGATCTTATATCGTTAAGACCAAAATGCTTCCTCTAACTGAAAAAAATCCCTATTTTTGGTGCACACATGTATCTCATAATCTGACAGCACTGGTTTGGTGATTGTCTCCTTCCCAAAAAAATCTATAAGGCAGGTACAATCATACATAAAAACCGACAAAATGTAAAAGAACAATGGAAACCATTCCCGGTATGAGTTAAAATAGACAAAAGCGAATATAAATTTTGTTATTGGCGTGGGCACTGGTGGATTAAAACTGATGGGTTTATTCTATGTGCATATGTATGACGATACAAAAAACCACCACCTTTTTTCGCCAGACAGTAAATTTAGAGATCATGAGGAAAAATATATAAAACTTGCGGTATAACATTACTAAAAATTAATTTGTTTTAAATAAGTAGTGTAAATGTGGTTAAATAAACGCCATATATATTTTGCTAGTTATATTTCGCAAATAAAAGCATACTCACCTTGAATAAATCGAATACTTTTTTCTAAGGGGCTGTAAACTTTTTTCGAAATTTACGCAAAAACACTACACTAGGTGTTTAAATATTTATAATAGTCTAACCAAATTTTTTTGTAATTTATTTAATGGAATTATTTGATTCTGTTTATAATATATTACAAATTATTTTTTTACAACTTTTTATGTGCAGCAAAAAAACTGCAGAAAGTGATTACGCTTAGCGACTTTACACAAACAGGCGTTTTTACATTAAAAAATTTCCATGTATATTTTAACAGAGTTGTATAGGTGATAGTACGGTTCGTGTACAGCCCAGCTGCCAGACTTAGCGATTTTTTCATTTAAGAAAAATATTTTTTGACATATTAAACCTTGTTTGTTTATATAAAATTAACAAAACAAGATTTAGTTATTGTTTCATATAAAAGGGATCAGAAATAGTTTTAGGTGAGTCTTTAAAAGGTAATATATATAAAATAAATTATTTGTGAGTGGTCGCTATTATTGCAAAAACACATTACAGAAAAACAATTAAATGTGTAAAATAACGAAATTTAAAAATCTATAAAATATTTATAAGGTAAGTTATATATTAATTTTGTCTATGAGCATTTTTTTGTTAATATGATTAACAAAGAAAATTTATTTCCGGACGAGATAACCTGATTAGTTGCATCATGGCTGGGCCGACGAGACTACCTGGTTCTTTGTAACATGCTCATGCCTCATGCCTGTTATTATCAGACTTGCCGTTTTTAGTACTTTTAGTCACCGACAGACGATAGGTATTTTTTCAATTCTCTTCTAAACTTGCATTAAGCTATTACACTAGACATGCAGAAGTTTTAAATTTTTTTCAATCATATTAGTATTTTTTCTTAAATGAAGAGTATGAACAATTTCTTTGACAAAAACTTTTAAAACAAGTAAAAGTAAAATCAAAAGAACATTAAAAATTTGTTTTTTAATAATTCATTTATTTTTGTTAAGGTTAAATAACGTTTAGTTTATTTTCAATATATATTATAAAATCACGATATTTTGAGAAATATATATATGAAGCAGCTAGTTAACAACTACAACAAAAAAGAAAGAGAAACGAAAAAATATCCAGTACAGATAGTCGTGTACGACGCACTCTACTTGTTGATCCCTCACCTTCAGCTTTCGTCCGTCTGTCCAAGTGCAAAGTGCTAGACCTAGTACCACTTTTCTTGCTTAGCACTAAAGGTGGTTTTGCATGGAATGTATATTACATATGACTGTTACCTTTGCAATCCATATGTAATGGCATATGTCTTTTAAAATTTCCATTTTACATATGGCTTATAATATTTTCTTTCATACGTCTATATGTATATATTTACGCCTGACACTACTTCGAAACAATAATAAACAACTTACTTTTCCTTGTCATTTTTCCAAAACAGCTGACGCTAGATGCTTTGTCAGACGAGGGCACTAGCTCTAATTGAAAACTTGTAATCTGACTTTTACATATGTATTTCACACAGACAATATTTCAACGCATTCCCGCGACATGTATCAACTTTTTAGTGGAAAATTTTACAAGTCATATGCAAAATATATCAGTGAAAAGCATTACAATCGGTATTTTCTTTCAAAAATCAGTACTCCAAATGAAAAATCAGTACATGTACTGTTGATATCAGTACCAATGTTTACCTTATGTATAAAACAATGTTGGACTACAGCTGACTTTCAGACTTTGACTTACAGATGGCGCTTACGTGAGGTGTAATCTAGTTGCAGCTCTGGTAATATTTCAGTTTTCTTTTTTTTATCATTCGGTTAAAATTTTTTCAGCTACGTCTGTTCGGAATTTTTCACACGAATTGATTTACATTAAAAACTCTTTAAAATGTCAAAATTAGTAGTGTTTTTATAAAAATATTATACTTTAGGTTATTATAAGTTAAAGTTTTATAAGTGTTTAAAAAAATATCGACATAAAATGGGAATAATATGCATAAAAAATAAAATTCGCAAAGCATAAAAAAACGAAATTGATGCAAAAAGCACAAAAATCAAGTTAAAAGAAAAAGCAAACAGGAAAAAAAAATTACGTTCGTCAATGTTTAATACTAAAGAAAAAATTTTTATGGTTGAAAATTCAATTTTGCTATAATAGTGATAAATTTAATAAAATTCGTAAACAGTGCAGCAAAAAATATAAAAATAAAGGTAAAATAAAGTACTGTAAGTTGAACTAATATATTATTAAAGGAGACAGCTGTTAAATGTTCATTTACCCTATTTTTTTTCTGTCGGTTATTCCTTGTATGTTTTAGGTTGCAAATATTTAGATGCCAAAATGTAACTGATCCAGATGGAAATCAAAAATTACGAGATGTTATTCATTTAATTTGTATTATTTTAAAAGCAAGTTGTTTTTCCTTTTGCGTAGATATATATGTATTTTCAAGTACAACTAGCTATTTACTAAACTGCTTAACTTCTATAGATTTTTAATACCTATCTAATATCGCAACTCTAACACCTATGAACTGAACCTATTTATAGGTACTTTTATTTTCTTATTTTTTTTTTAAAGATTAGCAGATTTTCTTCTGCACAAACCCAAACTTCTCTGAAAACAGTTTTTTTAAATTAGGGTGATCATTTGTTTTTGAATAAAATCAATATGTTTTTTAGTTTTTTGAAGGTTATTCAAAACAACTATCGTAGGTTTATTGAGGAATAATTTGAATATTATTCCATAGAACATGGCAAAAAATAAACCATTAACAGTTTTTATTTTCTTACTTTCGGTCTTTTCTGCTCTCATTGCGAAGCCTATTAGTAGGTACGCTTTCTGTCCCACAATAAGAACTGTCACCCCAGTAGTACCCTACCAAGTCTATGGCTTATAAAAACACAACAGTGACCTTGTCAGCTCACACCCTAACTTATAAAAATAAAACACCAACTTTTTTTTTATAAAAAAGAGTAAAAATCCCAGATAATTTAGGTACTTTTTTTTTAATCAAACTAAATTTACAAATAGGTACTACATATTGTATTACTTCTTTTAGTTTTTAATGCGTAAACCATTCAATTAATTTAATGCATCTCACAAAAATTTTTTTTCTAAAAACAAAAAAACACGTTACACATTTTTATGTTGTCAATGACAAATTTTTAATCGCAAACAGTTTATACCTATTTAAATACTAATCAACGTTATAAAACTCGTATACTGACTATAATTTACATTATAAAGGTAAAAATAAAGATTAAAAAAAAATCCGGTTTTACGTTATTGCAGTTTTTTTATCATCTCATTTGATTTGCTTTTTTTCAGTTGTACTCAGAAACTGCTAAAACTAAAGCAATAGTTATTAAGTTACTGTAACATTCAGTTTAGCTTTCTAAAAACATAAATATTTGTTATTTCCCCTTTTGTTTATTTAATTTTTCTTATTAAAGGTATTCACTTTACTTAGGTTAAAGTGCAAAAACCTGTTTATTTTTCTTGGTGATTAACTAAGATAGCCGCTGGAAAGTAGAAAAAGAAGAAAACACTTTTGAGACATAATATTTAACATTTTAAAAAAGTTATGCAGGTATAATTGCTTTTGTACGAAAATGTTGATTTATAAATAAAAATTTTCTAAATTAATTGTCCGTTTATGAAAAGGGCCATAATATCCAAAGCTTTTCATATACATAAGCATTCTTTTAATTATTAATATTTAAAAAAAAAGCGGCCAAAATTCTAACGTGCATTCCCCTAATATGTATTTGTTGTTTGTTCGTCTTTTGTTTGTTTGTCTTATATTTTTTAACCACAGAAGTGTTTGTGTTTTACCTTTTCAACTTTACAAACGTCGTGATGATGAGCATTGTAATCATTTTTTCCAGAAGGGAAATTGTTACTGTATTTAAGTACAAACTTTTTTTTGGATTTATTATGGATATGGAGTAAGATTTAAAAAATCTTAAGACTTTATATAAGAGACTCAATTTTTGTTCAAAAATAAAATCTCATGTCTTTGAAAAACACAAAATTTTAAAAAAATCATTGCAAATAAATGACATTGTGCTTTCCGTTTTTCGAAATAGAATTACACATTTTTTTCTATTATTTGCAATGAAAGATCGACATTAGGTTAGGCTTGGTAAGAATTCGAAGGGTGGTGAATACCGGAACAACCTCTCAAACCTGTGTCCATTGTGCATACATTCAAGGAAAAATAGGGCATCAAGTAAATAAGATAAAAGGTTGTAAGTTTAAGAAGAATGAAAGGAATTGCTTAAAACCGAGAAACAAATTATTGCCAGTACCCTTTTAAAATTACCTCATCTCCATGTCTATCCTCTAACATGATTCACATAAGGAACGTAGTGATGTTTTTAAGTTAACACCTCAAAAAATCGCTAATTTTTCATGATATCTTTTACCCAACCACTTGAACTTAAAGTTTAATACACTCGAAGAGAAAAAAAAACTTTTTGTAAAATTTAAACGAGTTTTGCACATTGCCTGTATCCTGTATCATTTTACTAATAAATGGTATCAGACAAGGATATGTTTATTTTACCATGTCGACTCAATTTATTATGACCATGACCAAACTGTTGTAAACAACTAACATTTTTTCTGAGTATCGTTTGCGTTGCTTTACCCTTCTAGAACTTATTAAAAAATATAAATAAAAACATTTGGTGGATGTACTTATAAATATACACTAAAATATTTTTTAACTAAATAAACATAAACTCATAAACATTGGATTACATTACATTACATTTTAAATAAATAGTTATAGTATTTTTTAAAGTTGTCAATATAAGCTAAAAACAATTGTTATATATTTTTTTTTGATTATGACCTAATAACGGCTTTCTGAAAATCAATTTCAAGTGTAATATTTAAGCTTTAAAATGATATTAAGTGCTGTTTTATTTATTACAAAGTTAAAAAACTAAGGTGAATTTCTGTAATATATTGAAATTTTATTAAGCAATATCTTAGTATGTATTGCTGATAATTGCATTATTAACTAATTCAATTTGTAGTCAGCAAGTTTTATTTTAAATTCGAATTGTTAATCATGCAAAAAGTATTTGATAAAAAATTTTGTTCAGTACTGAATAATAACGAATGTTAAAAACCAAGTAACTATAGGTGCTGTTTCAGCTGAAGGTTTCTTTTTTTATGCTTTTTATTAAAATAAAACAAAAATTTATATAAAAAAATGACACACTTTGATTTATTCTTTTAAACAAATCATCTCTCGACAATGCAATTGTTTTGTTCTCCTCACAGAAACCATATTTATAACTGTAAATAATAATTATTTTCGAATTTTCAATAAAAAATCATGGACTAGATCTTTTTGAAAAATCAAGTTGCTTCCTAATTTTTTGTTCTCATAAAATAATATTTTTTTTTTAATTTTTATATATTTTTTTTGTTAAGAAAAAATAATTATTTTTTAATTTTTATTATTTTTTTTGGAAAAAAAAAATTTTTTTTATTTTTTATTAATACAAAAATAAAAAAAATATAAATTTTTTGTTGTCATATTAGAATTTAATAAATATTTAAAATAATTACTATTCTTGCCAAAAAAAAATTAAGTATTTTTTTGCCAAAAAAAATCAGAAGATTTATTTTTTTGTTGCATAATTATTACGATCCCTGTAAACAACAGTTGTCATAAATCGGTAAAAATACCACTTTAAACCCTAAACATTTTTATCACAGTATATGTATGTATGTAAATAGATAAAAAATAGGTAAATAACAAACAGAAACAAACTATTTTTTTTTGTTGTTTAAGCCGACATTTTTGTATTTTATCTTATCTTTGCAGATACAAAACCTTAATAATATTGTTTATTTTAAATGTTTAGTTCTTTTTGTCTTAATAAAGTGCGGTTTAACATTTGTGCTTTAAGTTAACACAGTTGTCTAAAAAAAAACTTAACAAAATGAACATTTGTTGACACATTTTTAAACAAACAATGAAAGGTTCCCAACAACTCAATGTGAATAGACAGTAAATGTCCAATGAATTGTATATGTTTATACGTTTGTAGAGTTTTTTTTATTCCGTGCTAAGTGGGTATTTTCTTTAAATTTCGGGAAAAAAATAAAGGATAAAGAATGAGTTTCCTTGCATATAGTTGACCTGTGGTCGTTTTATTTTTTTTGTACCGTCTAACAAATATGCCAATATTAAAAAAATAGCACCCTTGTCGTTTTTGTGTCGAGTCCGATCACATTCGACACGACAAAAACTGTCCATTATTTACGAAAGTAATTTAAAAAAGGGTCGTCTAAAATCTATTAAATTCAACAGAGATCAGACGGACAACGAAGTGACCTCAACAGTTATTAATGTGTGTGTAGCAGACATATACTCTGTTCAGACATCAATGGGTTCTAAAGCAACCCTAAAATGGCACCTTCTTTTTCTTTGAAGTATTATCACAAAGGTGTGGGTGTTTTACAAAGGTGACAACTAGACCCCTTATAACTTTTTCAAACACAAAAAGAAATTGCAGAGGTCGAGTTATTTTGAATTTACCTTGATACTAACTGTATTAGTGTACCATGGAACTATAACAGCTTTTGCATGCAAACCAGCTACAAAGTAGTTTTAATATACATATACGTACATACATTTCGAAAAAAAAATACTTGGCTGGGAGACGGAAAAGCGGTAACCTCCTTACAAATCAACCATTTTAGAGAAACTTTTGATACCTTATATGCCGGAAACTATAACAGCTATCGACTTGATTTTTTTATTTAGAATAAAAATTTATTGGAGAGGAGTCCGGGAAGTAGCATCGGCCATGCAAACGTTTATACTTTGTGAAATTTTTTTTTCTAGGATAAAAATTAAAAAATAATAAATATTTTTTGACAAAAAAAGGAAATAAAAAAATGAATATGAATGTTAATTTTTGACAAAATATATACAAATTAAACAAAAAATAATTATTTTTTGAAAAAAATTAAAAAAAAAAATAATTATTTTTTGAAAAAAATTAAAAAAAAAAATAATTATTTTGACAAAAAATTAAAATTTTTGTTTATTTGTTTTTTTTTTGCATAATTATTTTGGTGCCTTTTTTAAATTCCCGAAAGAGAAACTCTACTATTACTGTGGTGAAATTAAGCTTTGCCTTATTAACATTACGACTAAATACGACTGACTTTTCGTAAAGAATGTTTTGGTGAGATAATTTGTTTTTGTTTTATTGTTGTTCTCATATTTATAACAACTTGACGGTTTGTGTGTTAAATATTTGTGTGAAGAAGAAATATTTTTTGTATAAAAAAAAAAAAAACAAAAAGTTATTATCTTTATATGGATATTAAAAATTTACAAAATTTTATTTACACTGGCTGCTATTGATTTTACTTTAAAGTTGTTTTGTAATTTATTATTTATTTAAAAATAAATTCTTTTGTTTTTCAAAGTTAGTGTTAAGATAATTATGTGAATTTGTATTTGTTTTGACATTCTTTTTCTTTTCGTTAACGTTTTGTTAATTTTCTTAAAGGAAACAAATAAATTATGAGCACATCGATAAGCAGCAGTAGTAATTTAACTGGCGCAACGTTATTAAATGCCCCTACAACTGCCTCGACTACAACAACAACAACAGTAAAATTAAATTTCATGCCACAAATGTCAGCCGCCGTTTCCGCCCCCATTGACCCCTTAAGCCATGTGGGCGATGGTATATTTCTGCAGACAAAAACCGCTCAAGGTTTAGCTGGGATTTTCGTTTGGGCAGCTTTATTTATCACATGCCAACAGGTAGGTGTTTTGATATTTATAGATTTCTTTCTGTATTTCGTTTATTGTGTTGTGTTCTGTTGTTATTATTTACTTACAATACTTTGTTTATTTGTTGTGGTTTTTGCATTTTAGATTTATCAACATTTACGTTGGTACACAAATCCCCAAGAGCAACGTTGGATTGTGCGAATTTTATTTATTGTGCCCATATATGCAACATATTCTTGGATAAGTTTGCTCTTCTTTAATTCAGACAATGTATATGTGTACTTTTTTACTGTGCGAGATTGTTATGAAGGTACATGTTTATAAATATAAAAAACAACTTTTTAAACTTTGTTCTAATCCTTTATTTATTTCTCTTTTGGTTTAAAATTCTTCTTTGGCTAATTTTTAAATTTCATATTTTTAGCTTTTGTCATCTACAATTTCTTATCGCTGTGCTATGAATATCTGGGGGGTGAGGGCAATATAATGTCTGAAATTCGTGGAAAGCCTATTAAAACATCGTGCCTTTATGGCACCTGTTGCTTAAAGGGTAAAACCTATACAATAGGATTTTTACGCTTCTGTAAACAAGCAACATTACAGTTTTGTTTGGTCAAACCATTAGTTGCATTCATCATAATATTTTTACAAGTATTTGGTCACTATCATGACGGTGATTGGAGGTAAGATTTTTTTTGTAAATTTAAAAAATTATTTAATCTCCATTATCTCATTATATTCGTCTTCTTTTCATATCTAGTGCTGATGGTGGCTATATTTATATTACAGTCATTTATAATATTTCGGTTTCATTAGCATTATACGGTTTATATTTGTTTTATTTTGCCACTCGCGATTTACTTACACCATTTGAACCCGTCTTGAAATTCTGTACCATCAAATCAGTGATTTTCTTATCATTTTGGCAGGGTGAGTAAGAATCATTATCTTATTGCGTAAGCAACGATATAAATAATATATTTGCTTTTGTTTAACAGGTGTTGGTTTGGCTATTTTGGAAAAAGCTAAAGTTATTTCCCCCATAGTTGACAATGCTGGCACTGTTACTTCGGCTGGTACCGTATCGGCTGGTTATCAGAACTTTTTTATTTGTATTGAAATGTTATTTGCTGCAATTGCTTTACGTTATGCCTTTCCTTATCAGGTAAGTAATAATTTTTCAATTGTTTTGTTACTCTTAGTATTTTTATCTTCCTTAAAACCTTTGAGCACTTAAGGCAAACTGTTCTTTAAATTGATTTAAGTTATTGAAAGAATTAAAAAAAAGTAAATAACATTATAAGAGTTAAAATTTTTGTGACCTAAAACGGATTATAAAAACGAAGTTTAAAAAATAATTTAAAAAAAACTTTCCTTTATTTCAGGTATACGCACGCAGTTGTATTGGCGATGGTCATGGTCGTTCGGTTACCATGCAATCAATCTCCAGCAGTCTTAAAGTATTTAGACATTTAACTTTAAAAATTTTTCATTACACTAATATTATATTTTGTTTTAAATAACAGGAAACCATGAATCCTAAAGATATTATGACAGATGCAATACACAATTTCCATCCACAGTATCAACAATACACTCAATACAGTTCCGGTAAGTCAAAAATTTTTTTATTATCATTTTATTTTGGAATTAACTGTTCCCACTTTGGCCTTTTCTGTTAATAAATAAATAAAAAAAGCTTTTCTTTGTTGGTTGCTTGAGAAATGTACATTTTCTAAAAAGCGCATGTGTTTTTTTTTCTAAAACTTTTTATTTTTTTATTATAATAAAAATTATTTAAACAGTTTTCCCATTCACTAAACAAAGCACACACATCCTTACTTTATAATGCGTTTTTTACACTAGATTTATTAATACAATAATAATGGTGTTTGTTTTTGTTCTAACACTTAACTTTTTTTCAATTTTAAATAACTAAAATTGTATTTTTTTTGTGTATTTTGTAAATATTTTTTTTTTGTTTTATATTAATTTATCTATTAATACTTAACTTTTTGTTTTAATTTTAATTAATTTTTTTTTAAATTTAATATATATTTATCCTTGTGTATTTATAAGTAAATCTGCTTTCTGTGGCTTCCTGTATCTTGTGTTATTTATAATTTTTTTTATTATTATTATGTATATAACTTTAGCTTCTTGTTTTGAGCCTTCCTTCCACTACTACTGGTAACACAATGTGTGGGTCCACCTTGTTATATTCTTTTAAAACAAATAAATATTTATGTACTTATATTTAAGGAATCTTATACATCCTGCATCCGTCCGTTATTCCTTTTGTTTGTTTGTAAAAATATTTTTGTGTCCAAACTGTTAAACCTCATTAAACAAAAATTATTAAAACGACAAAAAGTTTCGATTTATTTTTGTATTGGGTGTATAACTTAGGTTAGGTTAGGTAGAACAGGCAGCCGTTGAAGGAAAGGATACAGCTCACTTGGGTCCGCTTAACTCGGTCCCTTTGTGTTACTTGGAGAGGCAGATAGAATAGGTTGAGACGGAAGAAAAGAAAAAGTTTAGAGAAGGATAGATAAGAAAGAAAGAACAAAATATTAAAGCAGACCTACCAGGGTCTCTGGTGGGAGTCAAACCCACAACTCCCTGACTGGGAGACTCGTGGACCCACCACTGACCTACCGGGGCACCCATAAGAATGCGTGATATATAAAATTTTTTAGGTTTTATTTAAATCATCACAACAAAAAGGGTCAAGGGTTAAGTTAGGTGGAAAAGGCTCCCTTATTGTGGTTGGCGTAGTCGTTTTTATTTTTTTGGTACCGTCTAAAAAATACGCCAATGTTAAATAAATAGCACCCTTGTCGTTTTTCTCTCCAATCGGTAACATTCGATGCGACAACGCCAAACACAATAAGGCTAAGGAAGTCGTTAAAATGAAAGAAAAAGTGGAAATGTAAGTAAAGCTAAAGTGTAGATAAAGACTTAAAAGTAAGAATAATAAGAAGAAGCAGACTTACCAGTGTCTCTGACTCTACTACTCTTTTTACCTAGCTATTGTTTGGTATGAATTTTTTCACCTGTTTGCGCAAAAACTACTTCTCTTTTAAAGCCAACAAATAATTTCAGATAACTTGTTTTGAAGCGAAGCGTATCCCAGAGAATGCGTTCTTCACCGATCGCACCAAAAATTAGTCGGATAAGGCATGAAGTAAACTATAATAGGGGTGAGGCAAAACGTTTCAGCCTCTTTTTCTAAAAAGTTTTTAAAATGTATGATAACATATGGGTGAGTGTTGTCATGATGGAATATTACGGTTTCATGGCTGTCGCTTTATTCTAAGCATTTTTCAAACATTTAAAGGTAACTTACCTTTAATTGACATACTGACAGGTTTGAAAATCGCCTTTTGTGATTTGAAATCACAAGAAAGGTGTTCAGCACACCAAAAATGTTTGCCGATTTATAATCACTTTGTTATCTGTTTAATAACCTTATTTTGGAATTCACAATAAATAAATTAAATAAATAACTTAACGCCACAATTGTGATTTTAAAATAACAAGTTTTTTGAAGTTATGTGCTTTTCAGAACATGCCTGATAGTATTCGATTTCTCTGCAATTAAATAAATCTTACTATTTGCAAAGGTTTTGAAAATGCTTCTAAAGTAGTTCTTAATAATTTTGCAATCTCAGATTAATTTCGAGCACAATCTTTTTGGAAGACTGCCCCATGAAAGCGATTTTTATTTGTAGCCTATATTTTGGCCGAGAAAAGATGACAGAATATTCGTTTAGGGGTTTTTAAAAATAAAAAAACAAGAGCTAAAAATAAATAATGGAAAAACTAAACTTTCAAATTTTTATTTCTTTTGCTTAATATATTGTACAAACAGCTTACTACTTTTTTGAAATTTTTAAAATAATTTTCTTAAAAAGTCGATAATTCTCAAACCTTTAAAAATATTAAAAAAAAAAAAAAATTTTATTCAGGATTTTGATTTTAATTTATTTTAAAAAAATTGTAATAAAATCCTGAAGATGAACTATGTTCGAAATATATAGATCGCAGAAACTTTAAAAATATATTTTTTTTATGGACGTCGTCTATGTTTCATACTCTATGTAGCTGGTGGAAGGCTCTGAAGATTCGGATTAAGCCGAATTAAGACTTATTCTTTTAATTATTAATATTTTTTTATTTTAACAATACAAAAAGTGTTAAGTGCTTTTTAAACGGCCTGTTTGGCTCCACGTCAATATAAGTACTATTTAAAGAAAATGTTGTTTAAGGTTAGCAAAGCTTAAACAAGAATTGTGTTGTTGTAATAAAAACAAAACGTATTTAGAACTTTAACTCAAATTCTGCAAATATTTTGTTAACACTTCAATCTTATTTTTTTGTAAAATTAACCCCTGATACAAATTGAAATTGTAAATCTGTCAAAGATAAATTATTTTACTAATAATAAATATTCACTAAACTTCACATTGTTCTAACTCATCAAATGGCTTTTTTGTGGCATAACAGCATTAGTAAAGAATTACTGCAACCTATTAAAAAAAAAGTGAATTGACAATATTATTTTTGTTTTTTGTTCTTAAACTTTACAGAAGTAACATCATCTCAGCGTTACGAAAAACTTTAAATTATATGTTAAAGCATAATTTATTTGACATGATTTGGTTGCTTTTAAAATCAAACATTTGATTTAAAATACAAACAAATACATTTTATAAAAAATTAGTAGTTTTTTAAGTTATATACAAACTATAACAGTTAGCATAAATACTAAATTTAATTAATTTTAATTATAAAATGGAAAACACAATAAAAATAAATTACCATAGTTGCCTTTAAACTAAAAAAAAATAATCAAAAAAATTTTTAAATTAAAAAATAATTTTTTTAAAAAATATTTTAAATCAGTCTTGTTTGAAGTTTGCAGTTAATTTTAATTCTTTCGTGGTCTCTTTAACTTTATACGTATTTGGACTTCTGTCTAAACATTTTTCATACATTTTATTTTTCGACCTTTCGATAAAGGTATTGTTTTTTTCAAAATAAAAGTAACGGGACTGATTAATTTATTATTAACCTTATAATTTATTTTTTAATTCAAAAGATCGCCTTAAAACTATATTTTTTTAGATTTCTATCTAAAGCATTTAAAATGTATTTATTTTCTTTAAAAAACCCCATATTAAGAATCGCTGTTAATTTCTAAAAAAAAATATTATTTTTTTAACGATGTACTTAATCTACGTGATATCCCAAAAATAAATAATTAATCTATAAATTATTCTATATATTTTTAATTTTTAATTAAAATAAATTTTATTTGTACGTTTTCTTTGTCTATTGTTTAATTTTTTAATAAAAAAAGTACCTTTTATTATAAACAATGTAAAATAAAAATATTTTTCATATTATTTTAAGTTTTGTAATAAAAAAAATTTTTGTTTATAGTATAAAATTTATTTTATTACTATAAAAAATAAACACAAAAACAAAAAATTATTGCTGTAATTTATTGCCTAGTTTTATATATTTTTTTTCTTCGATTTAAATTACTAAACAAGTAATTTTTACAGAAAGCCTTTAATTTTAAAATTTATTAATTGTATCAGATTTTATCTTTCTTTTTTGATTTTAAAAAAATTAAAATAATTTTATTCTACAAATAATTTTTTATAAATATTTGGTGTTCTAAACTGGAATGTTTTATGCTTATTTGTTGTTTAAACTAAAAGCAAATCTTATAAGTTAAAGCATGTTTTAAATTCAAATTTTTTTAAATTAAGAATTATTTTTATTGTTTGTATTTTTTGTGCATTAAAAATAAAAAAAAAGACATGCAATCAAAAAAATAAATAATAAATACAAAAATAAAAAATAAATTAAAAGACTAAAGCTATAATGTTTGGGCCTACAAATCGTTTTTTTTCTGATATAAATATTTCCCTGGGTGGTGTTCAAATTGAATTTGTGGATCGAATAAAATGTTTGGGCATTGTTCTAGACTGTAAGCTTTCGTTTAGCTTTCATATTGATATTTTAAGTTGCAAGGTGTTTGGTATTTTGCGCAAAATATATTCGATGAATATGTATTTACCTCAACGTGTAAGATATTTGCTGGCTCATGCGTTGTTGTTTTCCTTACTTTTGTATGGCCTTGAAGTTGTGGCTTGTACTTGTTCTATATATTTAGACAGAATTAGACGTTTGCTAAATATAATGATTCGTTTTATTTATAATATTAAAGGTCGTGCACATATTTCTCCCTATGTTTTGCGATTTCTTGGCTGTTCGTTTAAGGAATTTATTATGTACCGTAGCTTGGTTTTTTTCCAAAAAGTTATGAGAGCAGGTAAACCCCTGCCTCTCTATAGATCATTTTCGTTTACACATTCATCCAGAAACCCTCAAATACTTATTCCTAGGATATCATCTTCTTTTTTTGAAAGATCTTATATTGTTAGTGTTGCTAGGAGCTGGAATCGACTGCCCTACTGCCTACGTGTATTTTCCCAATCTAATAATGTTTTTCGTTTGAAATTGATGCAGTGGATTTCTAATTCTATGTAAATTGGACATGGTGTTAGTTGATTTGTTTTTTTTTTTTTTTCTTTTATTTACGTTATGGGTTGCTGCTGATTGGACCTAAATTTAGGGTTTTCTTTTGTATAATAGTAATTCTTTTTTTTTTTTAATGCATTGGCTGGGGAGCCACTTAATGGGATGTTGAGCGATATATTTTTAGTATAACATTATCAAAATGAGATACATTGGTATATAAATTTTTTGTATTACATAAAAATGAGTTTCATATGTATATATATATACATGCTGTTTTTTATTTATTATTTATTTTATTTTTAAGAATTTAATATTCTTTAAGTATATTATGAATTTTATTTTGGGCTGTATTGCTATGTAATATTGTTATTTTGGCCATTTATGGCTTTATATTACAAGACTATGAATAAATAAATTGAAAATTGAAAATTGAAAAAATAAATAAAAAATTAATAAAAAAATAAATAAAAAATGAATAAAAAAATAAATAAAAAATAAAAAAATAAATAAAAAATAAAAAAATAAATAAAAAATAAAAAAATAAATAAAAAAATAAATAAAAAATAAAAAAATAAATAAAAAATAAATAATAAAAAAAAATAAAATTATAAAAAAAAAATTTAATAATAAATAAAAAAATAAATAATAAATAGCGATTAAAAACGTAAATAAAATACAAGAAAAAAAAAAATAAAAAATTGAATAAACAATAATTAAAAAATGAAATAATAAATAAAAAATAAATACAAAATAAAAAAAAAATAAATAATAAATAAAAAAACAAATAATAAATAAAAAATAAATAATAAAAAAAAATAATTAATTAAAAAAATAATAAACTAAAAAAATAATTAAGTAAAAAAATAATTAATAAATAAAAAAAGTTATATATTATTTATTATTTTTAATTATTTATTTGTTAATAAAAAATATATACAGTGAACTCGCGGAAACGTGAATATCCAAAATCGTGAACAACCCAGAAACGTGAACACTTTTTATTTAGCATTAACTATTTTAAAACGTGAACAAACATTGAAAGTTTGAAAACGTGAACAATTTTTTCTGAGATTTTTTTTTGTTTACACTAATTTTATAAATTCTGGAAGTCCCCAAATTATGTTTTTTTTGTAAACACACTTTTTTGTTTTGAGTTTTTCTGTGTTGGTTGTAATAAGAGGATTTATAAGCGATATACATAGTTTTATTTTCAAAAGGTTGATTTTTGTTTAATTTTTAAATTGGACTTTTCGGGTTAAAGCGTTGCTAAGTTTTGACTAGATTTGTATGTTTTTGAACTAGTAACAATAAATTGATAAAAAAAAATTCAATTCGTTAGAAAATATTAAAACATATCCAATCGGAAACGGGAACAAAATCGAAAACATGAACACCCTTGGTAAAAATTAGTTCCCGTTTTCGCGAGTTCACTGTAATTAAATAAAAAAATAAACAATAAAAAAAATAAACAATAAGTAAGAAAATAAATAATTAATAAAAAAAAATAAAAATTAATAATATAAAAAGGGAAAAAAACTGCTGGGTAATTCCATATAAACGGATATGGCCACTGCCCTGTACAAACATGTACTTAATACTAAACCAACGGCCCTATGCTTAGGAACTATGAGAATTATATATATATATATGATACTAAACCTAGGTTAGATTGAAAAGAATAGATTTGAATGCAAGATCCCAAGATCCGCAGAACATATACTTAAGCCAGTGGTCGGCTTGTTGGGCGCTTTTAGAGATGGAAAAAAAATTTGGAGTAGTTTACAGAAGTTCGGTATTTATTCTTATTTTACACCTCTTAAAATTAGACTGCTCTGGGCAAAAGCTAGGTAGGCAGTAACAGAAAATGTTGCATCGTTTCGGTGTTTTTCCTGCATGCCCTGCAATCCCTGTCCTCACCAAGTTCCATCCTATAAAGGTGTGCTTGTAGGTTAAAGTGACCCGTCCGCATACTCATTACCTTTCTTAATTCGGGTTTTCTCAGTTTTAGGATTATCTTACTCTTGTTCTTATTCGGGTTGCCCTAGAACATTTTCAAATAGCTATTCCATGAATACATATTAAAATTACAATTGCTTCAGAATTCCGTAATTTGCCCCCAGGAGTTATGTTACATCTCTCAGTGAGCTTTGTGCTAACGATTGTTTAATGCTAACCTGGGCGTGGCTAGGCAATGGTGGACATACAATTAACGAACAGGCTGACTGTTTAGCCAACAGAAGAGCCCAGGGTGCTTCTTTTGGGCCACAATATTTCTTTGGTGTTTAAGAGAACTATACGTTGGAAAGGGTTAGTTCCTGGTTTGAGGCAGATTTTTTACACTAAGGGAAACGATCGCGACCATTAGACAGTCAAAGAGTTTTAATTCAACCATATCACTTCTATTGCTAAGTAAGAAAGATCTTTGCTGTTTAGTAGGGTGGTTACCGTGCATAGTGCTTTTGGGATTAGGATCGCTGACAAGACAGTGTAGTAGATTAACCAAATCAAAAATGCTAAATTTTCGAGACACGTACTATGCGGGTGCCCGCAGTGATGTCATCCAATTGATGTTCATATTCAGTTTTTTTGTGGATGATGTTGAAGTTGTTTTTTAATTTTGGCAATGTTTATTGACTTAATTTGTAGCCTCCAGCTCTCTGGTAAAACTCTCTGGCTGCAAAGGAAATCTGTTCTAAGCTTTTAAAAGTGATAACGAAAAAAATGTTTTCATAGTTTTAATTATCTTTAAGGAATAAATTAACCAATTTTTATCAAAAACAAAGGAAAATTTTTTGCTCAAGATAGGGCCGGTTTACGTGGAATTACCCTTTTATTACTGCCTATTCAAATTTGCCTAAACTTGCAGAAAGTGTCATTTGGACTTGCGGCAAGAAAACTTGCTCACAAAAATCCTTAGAAACGGAAATATGGATTTTCTCTACAAAGTTTAAGCATGCTTGTTTATTGTTGTTGTAATTTTAAAGTTCTTTTTTTACTCTTTTTCGCTAATTGTGTAATTTTGTTTGTATATGTTGGATCATATACATATTTACATACATATGTATATATTTATATATATTTATTATTGCACAAGTATCAAAGAAAAAAAAAACATTTTGTAAACAGGTAAAAACTCACGAGGCATTCGAGTATCATCGTATGATCCAGATGATGTCAGCAACACAAATCAGGGTAATGTTAATACCAGTCTAACACAGGGTATTCAAAATTCAACACAGGGCTGTGTAGCATCAAAAACTTTAGGCAATCAGCGTAAATTTATGCCTGGCGGTCAAAGAGTCTCAACAATAAGTCAAAACTACAATGAGAAATCCATGTTGTTAAGCAGCGATGACGAGTATCAGTAAGATCACCTTCGTTTGTTTTTGTTTTCTTTAATTTTCAGTTGGTTTTATTAATTAAAAAAATATACAATTATAAATAAAAAAATTAATAAAAATAGAAAAAAATAAAATAAATTGTCAAATTCATTGTTATTAAAAATATATATTTATATGTATTTATAAATAAAAAAAGTTTATTTTAAGTTTTTTTTTCTTTTAAGATTTTGATAAGATTTTTCTTTAAGGCTTTTTGCTATAAGTAAATATGTATGAATGTATTATTATTTTTTTTAAGGCATAGATATTTTCTACCACAAAAAACACATATTCAATAGACAATAGCTCTCTTTATAACAAATTTACTTATTATTAGCATTTTTACTTAAAAATAAGGGTAAAATTAAATAAGAAATAGAGATAAAAACATGAGGTCGGTTGGCTTTGGCAGCAGAAAAAAAAACAAAAAGTATTGTTTAAAAAAACTTAAGTACAAAAACAAAAAAAAAAGGAAAAATAATAATAATAAATATAAAGAAAAAGTGTTATTTAGAAAAAAAAAAAAAAAAATTAAATACATAAACATATAAAGCAGAAATCTGTATTAAAAATCCGGCCATATTTGCAGTATAACTTTGGCAAATTTTAAAGAAAACATTTTAATTTGCAATTTTGAATAAAATTCTTTTGTAATTAGTTAAGAAAGTTATTTAAAATTTTTTTAATATCAAAAAAATTCTAGGAGTTGTAGCTTTTTTAACAAACTGCATTTTTAGAAAAATCTTTGACTTAAAACACAGAACTGTATATCATCTGATGCCATTTTCGTAATTAAGGATTTTCTTATAGGAACAGATCGATGTTGATGGCGAAATTGTAACGGCTGGCCATCAAATGATTTACTCATCTTTTTAATCAAGAGTAGTGTTTCGTAGTGCTTGCATTGCATCCTAATAACAGCAGACAACGCGCTTGTTCTTTATATTATGCTTTACCATGTAACCAACTCAAACAATCGGTTTAGTAAATAAAAAGGAAAACTCTGATACTTTAAAATAAAAGATTTACCATCCTCGTTGTAGGATTTTAACCTTTTGCCTTGTAAATAAACTAAAACTAAAGGTGCTTTCGCACGATATGTATTTTACACATGACTTGCCAAATTTTGCAGTGCGAAATTGATATCTGCCGTCTGAACGCGTTTAAACATTACATGTGTTAAACACATATGTAAATGTCATATGACAAATTTGTAATTAGAGCGTGCTCTATTTTCATCTGACAAAGCATGTGTCATCAGCTGTTTTTAGAATAACAACAAGGAAAAGTAGTTGTTTATTTTGGTTTGGAGGTTATGTCAGATGTAAATACATATGTACGTGTAGAAGCAAAAATTATAAACCTCCTGTAAAATAACAATTTTGACAGACATACGCAAATACATGTGGATTGCAAAAGTGACAAGTCATGTGTAAAATACATATCGTGCGAAACCCCTTTAAGGAAGACTACTCGGTTTTATAATTGTCTTATTTAGGAATTAGGGATGGAACATCAATCATCAATTTTCTGTGAGCCTCCCGGTTTCCTTATGTCCTTCTTTACACCTAGCCCTTTTGATCATAGTTAAAGATTATTTTGAATTACTTTGATGATTTTTCGCATAAAAACATTTTTCAACATAAAGAAGACCCCATATATTCATTTTGGTTCATAAGTGTTACAAGAAAAGGCAGAACGAAAACCCGATGATTCCAGTTTAACTGATTTCATGCAATAAACACAAGGATGCCCCACATTTTTTTTAAAATTCCAGGAGGCTTATCTTACCAATCACATATATTTCCTTTAGGTTTTATTGAAGATGACCTATTATCCTCACTAGGAATAAGAAAGTAAAAACCTCCTCGCGTCTGAGTTTATACTCACATAATTTTTAAAACTCAATACGATGTGGTATCAACCCAGACTTCCTTGGCTTTGACCCTCACAGTAGAGTAAATCCTTATGAGAGAATTGCTTATTCCATAGAACTCGCTTGCTCACTTCCTGAAAGACACTGCAGTCAGCAGGAAGTTTGTAGGGCTCTATGATGTCCAATTCTTAACTTTTAAACCCTTTCGCAAAAAAGTAAAAGGTCCTGTGGTCTTGGCAAAGTCCCTTTAATCAGCGGTTTTCATCCATAATCACTCTTTTTCTAATGAATTTTAATTTCCAGACCATATAATAAATGCAACATTTTGTGAACCAAATAATTTTGTCAAGGTATAGCACGTGAACGAATTGTCTCATTGTCTTTGCAACACCCGCTTTGTTCAGATTTATTAGTTTTAAACCTTAGATTACATCTAGCGAAGGAAGACGGGTGCTCAAATTCGCAAATCTTCGAAATTAAAAACATTCATATTGTTACGAAACAAACCCAAAAGTGCTGCTCATTTGAGGTTACTGGCAACCCTGTAACTAATCAAAAAACTAAGTAACAGCATTAGCATACCTTAGGGCGGTTTGATTAAATGTTATGCCAACACGTTCTATGAAGTTATAGAAATCTCCGTAAGATGCGTCTAAAAAGCTTTGGACCCTACTAGAAGTTTTATTTTAACTGTCGTATAAAAAGAGGCACGCCACTGAAAATTAGTAGTTAAATTAAATTTTACTACAATGTAAACTTCTTTTCATCCAACAAGCTGTTTTCTGTAAAGGATGGTACTCACTTCGGGTAAAAGAAAAAAGTTGAGCATTGGTTATTTCGGCAAAAAATTTGACAAGCAACACGTTTATAAAACACCTTAAAATATGCAACATTATTTATATTGCATAAACCATACCCATAAATGTATCTTTGCTCTTTGAATATAAAAATTTAAATGCTTTTAACTTCATTTCATGCTTTGTTTAGGAAAAATTTTTATATGTAAATAATTTAGTTTAAATTGATAAAATTTGAAGAGGACCATAGTTTATTGTATGCTTTAGTTGCTAATAAAATTTATAATGTTTTTTTACTTTTTGTACTGTTTGCTTTTGCATTCAGTTTTTTTTTTCATCTTTTAACCCTATTTTTTTTAAAGTTTATAAATAATATTCGTATTTACGATCATTTTTAGGCTCTTGAAAAAATTTCGTGCGGAATAAAATAAGCTGTAGTTATTTCACAAATAAGCTGTAGTTATTTCACAGCAAAAACTTACATTGCTTTGTAATGAGTTAAAATCCAAAAAATTCTTACTCATTAGCATTTTAACCCGTTATTCTCGCTTACAAAGAGGGAGTTAAATAAGTACTTAACATGCTCGCTTACAAAGAGGGACTTGTATAAGCTATTACTTAACTGGCATTAAAATAACCTTTTCCTGGGGTCCCTAGTTACTCATTGTTGCATTTAAAGTTTTTTTCTTTGATGTTTTGGTTGAAACTGGCTTAAAATATTAAGTTAGAATAAGTTAAGAAATTGTCAAACTGAAACTTTCTGCCTAAATTTTAGATAAAAAATAACTCATTATCTAACAACTGCTAAGTAATACAGACGGTATGTAATAGTAGTTGAAAAGTAAGAAATTTGTAATGACTAATCACTTCCAAGTTTTTGCTGGGTATACCTATATGTTGCTTAAATGTTGCCATATACATTTCACATGTTTATCACAAAATAAACCGTTATAATATATTTTTTTTATTCTACATTTACATCGATTTGTTCTTATTTGAAAACACTTTCTAAACATTGAGGGGATTATGCGTAAAAATTTTTAATTTAAAAAAAGTTTTTTTAAACAAAATTTAAATACAAAATCAGTATTTCAAACCTATTTTTAATTAAAAATATTTTTATGCATATGCCCCTAAAACGATAAGCCGAGCCCAACTGCCGCCAAGAAAATAAATTAACTATTTTTCTTTTGGCTTTTAAATGCACAAAATCTAAAAATATTTATTAAATTTTAGATCTTATGATTTTTTTTTAAATTAAGATTTTAAATGTAGATATAAATAAATAAAATATATTTTTAAAATTTAAATCTAAATCATGTAAATGCATTGCATATAAACAACAAATAACACACAAAATTTGAACATTAAAATAGATAAAAAACAAAAAACTTAACAAAATTTTAAAGAATTTGTCAAATTGAAAAACTAAATAAAATTTTAGATACAAAAAGTAATTCCAAAAATTAAACTACAGTTTTTAAAATTATAATATTTTAAAATTTTATATGTGTATGTACGGAAAATGCATTTTGCATTGAAAATAAATATAGTCAAATGTTAAATTTTCATTAAGAAAAAGAGAAAGCACAGAATCAACTAAAAGAAAAATTTTAAATATGTATAAATATTAAAAAAAAATATGAAAATAAATTAATAATAATAATGATACTGAAAATATAAATAACATTAAAACAGAAGGCCACACACTTACAAACAACATTTCTGAATGTAAACTATTGTAAATTAATTATTATTATTATGAAAGGAATAAAAAAATCAAGCATATTTCCGGTGTAAAATTTATAATTTCGAATAAAATATTTTATTTATCAAAAAAATATCTTTATTCAAATATAAAAATAAATAGAAAAAAAAAATATATATATAAATATTAATAAACCATAAGGAACATTTTAAAATTGAATGCCGATTTCGTAAAGTAAGTAAATAATGCATTATAAAGTAAAGAAAGTGTGGGCCGTAACGAGTAAAAAACGAGAGGTAAAGTGATTTTAGGTAAAACTATGGCAACACTGTCATCATTACAATAATATGGTCAAAAACATTTTGAATACTACCAAGGTGTATTTATGATACAAATAACCAGGTAGTCTCGTCGGCCCAGCTGATTACTACCAAAATGTCAAAATTATGATCTCCCTGTGAAAATCAAACAACAAAAATTATTACGCATAATTTTTTTTCTATGAGCTGTTGCTTGACACTTTGGTACTAATTTGTAGTTATTGCAGGGACGAGATTACCTGATTAGTTGTATCATGGGTGTATTCATGGCGGAATAAGAAGGTGACCTCGTCCCTAAAACAACAACTTTCAAGGTATATTAAACAAGGTAGGAGTAACTGATAATATGTCTTGGCTGGATCGGGTGGTGGTGATTCTACAACAAAAAAAAATTGTGGTTATTAAAATTTTCGTTTTTGTAGGCTCAAGTGTCCAAAAAAAAAATATGTAAAAGTAAAAACAACTTTAACAACCCAGCCACGATTTATGCATTAAAAAGTAGATCAGCTGTGCTGGTTACACCACCCGGTCAACATAATTTCACAATGATACCACTTTTTTATTTTTTATAATAGTCGCCAGACAATTTTGGCCCAATCCGTTAAATTTTGGGAAAAAAATCGTCAAAATCTTAAAAAAAGTTCTTGTCAACACTAAAATTGATGGTTTTAATTGCTTTTTAAATTAGTAATAGGTGTGTTCATTTACAGAAAATTATCAGAAATTATTCAAACAGTCTTTCTGTCATTATGCTTTCAAAAAAAATTTAAGTTTTATATATTTTAATAAGTTTTCAAAACAAAATACATTTGTTGGCAAGTTTTAACTGTAAAAGTGTTCATTTACTTTCAAATATTTTTGAGATAAATTTTGAAAATATTTCTTATTACTCTGTCGTTGCTTGTAATTACTGGAAAGCTATTGAACACAACTAATAAAATATATACCATTATTACTTATGTGAAGGGTGCCAAGTGCTTACAGGTATTTTTGTCAAAAGTTGTAACAAAAAAAGCCAAATTTTTTTTTACAGATTTCCAAATTTAGCCATAAAAAACAATTTGTATGTTAGAATCAATTTTATTCAAAACAAACAAATTTTTCTTTCAGACATCGTTTTTCAGGGACTCTATTTTCAATCCTTGTTGTATATAGTATTCTAACAAAAAACATTTTTAATGGGAAATATTTTTTAAAAAGATTTTTCAAAGCAAAAAAAAAATTATTTTTGCATTTTTTATGTAGAGCCGAACACATTTTACATTTACATATAATGTATATAAATACAAAAAGTATATTTTTCGAAAAATTTAAAATATGGCTCAAATAATTTTGTTAAAACGTTCTGAAAACGAAAAAATTATTCTAGGTTTGCATTAGACAAAAAGTTGTTGGCACTAATTTCTCAATAACTCCTAAACACTTAAAAATGCAAAAAATTTTATTCCCTTTCAATTGTTTTTTTGATCAAAATCAGACAAATCAGACAATTAAGTTATGATGAAATTCATAAGCATAAAAGTCCTATTTCGGGCAAAATAAAAGTAGGGGATATAGAAAAAACTGAGCCTGATAGAAAAAAAAAACCAAAAGTGGATTTGAATTAACCGCGTTAAAATCTTTTCACATTTTTATTTAAAGGCGATTTTAGCTGCAGATCAGTGTAATTTGTATAATGGCAATATATTTATGTTCGTATTTATGCCCCACTGCAAGGGTGGGTGTTTGTATAAAAACGAATTAAAATTTCACAATCGGTTGTAACTGTGATAAAATCAGTACATATGTATGTATTTAACAAATAGATGTAGGTACTTATGTATTTATATATGTATGTATGTATTTATACTTATGTATGTAAATGCACTTTTGTATATTTTTGTTATGTTTGTAGTATGTTTTGCTTGTTATTAATACAAATGTGTCAACTTGCGTTTACACATGTTAATGGCAATTATACATATAAATACATTTTGTACATTTTGTCATGCTGTGATTAACTTACACGACGCTACAAAAAAGTGCAAAAAATTAAAACTATTCTGGTCAGTTGTACTGACGGTCGGCGGCGGCTGACTATAAAAACAACCGGCTGCGACTTAAACTTGACTAAAGTTCACCGGCGCCCGCTAGTTATAAAAGCCTTCGGCGTCGCCTTAAATTCAGTTAAAGTATTCGCAAGGTGTAAAAAGTACCTTTTGTCTACTTTGTTTACTTTTGACTTCAATCGTGGTAAATACAACATAATTTTATATACATATGTAGCCTCAAAATATCAGAAAATGCAAATAAGTTCCAGAATTTAAAATAAGTTCTTAATCTGGGTCAATAGACGTTATTTTTATATTTAAAAACTCAAAATCCCAAAATATTAAAAAAAATTGATTAATTGATTTCATATCCTCAATCTGGGGCAGCAGCAATTACTTTCATGTTTGTAGACTCGTTCTTGGAAAGAAATATTAAAACGCTTTTCATATTTTTTAAATATAATTTCATGCCTTAGTCTGCATAATTTTTAATAAATACAATGTACAAATTTAAAATTTTTTTCATACAAAATAAAAAAAGTGTTGAAAACCCGGATTAGCTAAAGTAGCCGGCTTAGTAATTTAAGAATCTTCACATGCGTCGGCGGCGGCTGCCAGCCGATCGGCTTCGCGCTCTGAGTCAGTCTACTTGTACAAACAATTTTTTTATTGTTTTTATTAATGTCATTGTTGCTGTTGATAGTACGGACATACATACGGAAACCAAACGACAGCACGCATTTCCAATAATTATATTTCAATGTATCACAATGGTCGGTCTTTGAACACGCAAGCAAAGACCTACATACATATGGGCATTTCCATGTCATCGTACGTGACATTTGTACGCCTACAAAGTGGTGTAGATTTTGCAAAAAGAGTGGTAACTGAAAAATTGTTTCGTCAATATGTTACATTTAGAGGGTACTATAATCTAAAAAAAAATCATGACTTTGAAAACCTTGCCGGCCAAAATATCGGGCGAAAAAGGTGCATATCGTACGTGACAAAAAACGGAAGTGATGTCGAGGTGCATGTACACATATACGAAAATCTGCGAATTGTAAAAGTTTTTTTCCTTTCTTTAGGTTCTTACACCAAGCCAAATATTTTTTCTTGATAATCCATAATTTTTAAATAAAAAAATATTTTTAGATGGTTTTGTTACGAACAAATCTTAATATCGTTCGTGACATACCGTATGTGACAGATTTTTCTCTTATGGTATTTGTTTGAAAAAAAATAGGTTTTTTAAATATATATATACATAACAAATTTAAGAAGAATAAAAAAATTTTTATTCGGTGATAATAGCAATAAAAACAATAAAAGGTTATTTTCATTTCTTACTATACACTATGTACTTGGGCGCTGCCACTTAATTATTAAATTTTAATTTTTTCTCTTACTGAATACGCAGTTCGAGACATATTTATATACTGACTATCATGATAAGTAAACGAATAAAGTTTTCTTATTTTTG
This sequence comes from Melanophora roralis, assembly GCA_963583895.1. Taxonomy (NCBI): domain Eukaryota; kingdom Metazoa; phylum Arthropoda; class Insecta; order Diptera; family Rhinophoridae; genus Melanophora; species Melanophora roralis. The sequence continues at coordinate 7,965,650 of OY757189.1, forward strand.
GGATGGGCTGGACATTTTCACATTTTTCATGGAGATGAGCAGAAAACCCTTCAATCTCTTCGGTAGCAACATAAAACAAATTAACTTTTTCCACATATTTATGAGCACATTCATAAAATGGGAAAGCATCTGGCAAGATTAATTTATTTGCTTTTAAAAATTTGCCAGACCTTTCTTTTAACAGTACCACCTACTCCATCAACTGCACCTTTGCCATGTGATGTGGCAAAGAAGTTCCATTCTAAATGTTGGCAGCTAAATTTGTTTACAAAAAAGGGAATACTTTTTAAAATGAATTTGTTTTTAAATTGAGCGCTACTTCAATCAGAAAATATATATATAGACGATATATCTTCATATTGTTCGCTTATTTCAAGCATAGTTTTTGTAATAAAATAGTAAACATCAAACTTATTTAGGGGATTCACAATTTCACAATGGTTTTGTTGTCTCTCATACAAAAATAGTTCTTTAAAAGTATCACATCGTTTAATATACTTATTAAATTATCACAACAACTCCACTTACACCTGCGCCGAGTGTCCAATAGTTGGCAAAGGTTGTTAAACCATTGTCAAAATTTTATGACAATATGACAATAGGACAAATAGAACACCTTGTGAATCCCCTAATTGTGTTTTAATTTGTCGTTAATTAATTTTTTTGTCTTTTTTGGCTGCATCTGCGAACTTTTTTCGATAGATATGCTGTCATTCAGCCTCCTTTTTCCGGTACTTCTTTATTTGTTCTTCGTTTTTCTTCAAGTCCTCCCTCCATTTCTTTGTAGTCTAATAGCTATTTTTACCCATCTTAATAAAATATTTATAATTATAAAGGAATTTGAAAGTATTAAATTGAATTGTGTTACTTACAATATCGTATGCTACAAACTTTGAAAGACTATAAAATTTTTATTGCATCAAATTTAAAAAAAAAATCTATCAATATTTGTTTGCGAGATTTATTTTGCTTTGCACTTTTATTTTTAATTACTTGCGACCGGTCGAATTCAAATGATGACGACAAATAACGTTTTTGCATTACGTACGTGACATTAGAATATCATTCAAAGCAATCTATAAAAAATACCGCTATTCGAACTCTAAATTTTTAATTTCATAATGGAACTTGGTCACTGATGTTTTAACATTATTTTTAAAGTATAATTGAAATATTACAATTACCTAAATTTAGCCACTAGTTAAGACAAAATAGTTAATTTCAATTTCTGGAAATTGATCAAAGAGATTGTCAGTTTAATCTGCTATTTTTGCTCTTTTAAAATTATAATTAGCTATAAATACTTTTACATAATAAAATTTAAGTGTTTTATTGCTTTTTGGTATATTTAAAAAAAAGTTGCGATGACTTTTATTTTTCCAGCCGTGGTTGACATATTCATGGAAATGCCCATATGATACAAATGCAAATTTACATACTTATGTTTATACGTATGTACATATATTACCCCTTTAACTTATTCTGTTTTACATAAAAGAGTGTAATATACTTTTACATTTTCATGCTTGTGCATGTCGTTTTTTGTATATAATATTGAGTATGAGTACATGTGTATTTGTGAGCATGAAATATTTACATTTAATGTTGTTGTCTGGTTTCCGTTTCCTCTTCAATACAAACATTTATGCCATTTACACAAACGGCAAAACAGTTATATGAGATATAACAACATTGACAAGCCTCACTTAAAACTATAATGTGAAATGAGTTAATTTTAACAATTTTTTTTAAATTAACAGAAGAGGCTTTTAACTTATAGCTTAAGAGTTAAGTTTTAGGGTTCATTAAATTATCAAAAGCTCACAAAAAATGATAATTTAAGACTTCCCAAGATGTACAGAGTGTGTGCAATCTAAAATTGATCGACGGATCGAAAAAAAACTAGGATTTGTATCAAAATGTTAACTGGGCATATTTAAAAGCATGCACATGCAGACATATGCATTTAAGTATATATATTTGTAAATTTCATAATTAGTTTGTTGATTATAAATTTTATTGAACAATTGGTCCATACTTACATGCATTTTGCTTTTATTTATTAATTAACAAATATATTTTCATATGTATTTCGATGTGTATTTATTTTTCACATTTACATCTCATTATTTATAGTTTAAGGACATTGTCGTTTATGTGAGCAAATGCTCGAAATGTTTGAAAGTGTATGCACACAGATTTAAATAGGTTGATTTACATCATCATTATTATTATTGGTATTTTTATTGTAGGCTTATACATTTTTTATCGTCACCCTGATATAGAAATGCCCTAACATATATATATTAAATGAGCGGACTATTTTTTTAAATAAATGAAAATCTGGGCTTATAGAAATACAAGCTAAGACCTCTCTATATAAGGGTAATGAAATGTACGTATGCATGTGTTACACTAAAACAAATATTTACAATCTGTTTAACAGTTTTAACCTCTTACTCCTACGAACACCAAACATACATGTGTTTATCTATTCATGCGTATAGATATCGTCGTCTCAGAGTTATTTCATCGTATTTTATTAAATCTATTTTCAAAAATTGAATTTAAAGCTTAACGATTTAAACAAAGGTGGGTTGAGAAAAGTAGTCAAATATTTTTTCAGATTACTGCTTCAAATTTTACGTCGACTACTGATAAAACATAAAAAGTGAAGAAGGAAATTTTTGAAGCTATAGTTATTTTTATCTATAAAAACGTTTTACTTTTTCTGGTATGTATAGAGAGACCATTTATTTCTGAGTGAAAATCAGTAAAATTGAGCTGTAAAAATTTGCTTTAATTTTTAAACCTTTCTCACGATTGATAAAACTTTACTCTAGTTTGTGATTTGCGGCCATAAAAGCTATTTATGTTAGATTGTTCCCTGTTTAAGTCAATAAAAAAATGTCCCGCTCCGTCACCTGAATCAACTTTCTCAAGCTCATTATTTTTAGCAAAATTCAATTAAACGTTGTTTAATATTTTGGTTAACAAAAGAGGTGGGTAATTGCTCAGCTTAAAAGATTTATGATGTATTTATTCAAGAATAATCAGATTTTTTTTCGATTTGTGGTACGCCACTAAATAACTTCGATACGACGATATGTTCATATTAAAATACTTTTGTAGTTACACATTTTCTCATTTTCATTGTATTTATGTAGGTATGATTTTGTGTGAGGGTATACATATGTATTAATATATCGTTTTATTGTAATTTTGGACAAATATTTAAGTTAAATTTGTTTAAAGAGTTCCCTTAAAAGTTATTTGAAGTTAAAATTATAATGTAAGTTTAAAGAAGCGTTTTACTTTTTCCGAGGGTTTGTTTTTAAAACAAAAACAAATTTTTGTCTTTTATTTTTCATAACAATCCTTCAAAGTGAATTTGTTTAAATTGAATCAATTTAGGCAGTTAAAAAAATTATTTATTTTATGAATTAAAGCAGATTAATTTATTCTTATTACTACTTACATAAACTCAAATGAGATTCATTTAAGTCAACTCAAACTTAAAAAAACTGCGAGTCTTGAAAGATAATTGAAATTAAAGGTTGACAATTTTCACGACCTCTAAAGCTGTCATGCATGCGAATGAGTTATATTAAATTAATTATCACTCATACGCTTGTATTACCAAATCACAGGTTGTTCTTTGCATTTTAACAAAAAAAAAAAAAAAAAAAAAAAATAAAAAAAATTAATAAATAAAAAAAATATTTTTTAAAATTTAAAAATATACTAAATAAATTTTTTTATTTTTATTTAATCCCTCTTCGAAGAGTATATGTACATATATATGTGTGCATTTTAGTATATATTTTAATTTTGTTCATACATATGCATAGAAATACAAACAAGCTTACGATTAAACCAAATATTTATTTTATTTTAAGTTTTTTTCATACAAAAGTTCATTAAAGATAATGCTCTTAATAATGTCTTTAAGTTTGTAGAAAAACAATATTTGATATGACAGTGGTAATGATGTTGATGATAAAGACCTTAAAAGTTGTGTTAACAAACAAATGTCATAGAAGTAAACCACTACAGCAGCTGCACTGGCCAGTAATCTTGTGGTCAACCAGATTTAACAGGAAGATTTTGTAAAATTTACATTGCTATTTCAAATGGCTTACACACAAAATATTTCTTGCTTATGTGTGAGCATATCTGTTTGAATAACTGTTGTTAATTTGTAAATTATTTTAAATTTGACATAATTACTTTGTTATTGTTGAAAGATGTGCTTATGTATGTTTAGGTTATAAGCGAAGTGAATACTTTAAAAATAATGGTAAGAAATGTTTTTTAAACTGTCTATCAAAGCTTCAAATAAGTATGAAATTGTTTATGATTATAAAGGGTTTAATCTTTATGTTTTAATATTTTTACATTTTTAAAGTAAGTGTTAGGCATCATCAATATTTGCAATAAATTTCAAGTTTAAAAAAGGCTTTAAAATAAAATTTTCCTATAAAATCAGTATTTAAAATCTATTTGAAATTAAAGAAAACTGATTATAACACTAGACAATAAATTTTTTTTTGAAAAGCGATAAAATGACTGTAAATATGTACCTTCTCTCATTTTATTTTTGCCGACAAAAATAAGTACAGGGTGTCTGTTGGCAGATTTATATTTTCAAACTTAAATAAAAAACATAATAAGTGACACAAAGTTTTGCTAAGAATATTGAACGATAGAATATAAATGCGGATTTTATTTTTTTAAGAATATGTCATCCTAAAGTTTTCCGTCGAGATGAACACACTGTTCAAAACGGAGCCATGTGTTCTGATCCACTCTATGCAAAGATTGTCACCTTAACTCTTCCCTTTGAGGTAATTCCATAAAAAAATCAATGGGCGACCTCAGTGGCCATGGGATGTCTCCAAAGCATCTGATCAGTTTTTGGAGGAAATTTTTTCGAACCAAATATGTTGAAGCTCTGGCTGTGTGTGCAGTACCCCTGATGCTGTTGAAAAAACGTGTGCAAAGAGTACGATAGATGAGTCCGCAGGTTTAACAAAAAGAATTCTGTAATCATGCGTTGACAAGTTTCACCGTTGACATTCGTCGCCTGGCCTTAAAAATTGAAAAACAAAATGGTCCAATTATCTCATACGTGGATAAGGCATACCGAACAGTTACCCTGGGGCAATGCAATGGCTTTTAATGTTTTAATCGAGGGTTAGGGGTTCTTGGAGACCAGTGTTGGCAGTTTTGCTTGCTAACATGTTCGTTTAAGTAAGCTCCAAAAAAATGGGATTTACCGTGCGAAAATGCTCCAGCGATGTTTCACAAAAATTTTCGCGTAAGTAAAAGAGATTTTCTTTCATTTATTAAACGAAAATATTATAAAATATCGCTCTTAGAAGTCCCAGTGAGGCTACTTTTTTCCGTATTGAAAGTTGCGTTTTTTTACGTAAACTGCTTTTAACCAGTTCAATGTTTTCAGTAGTCCTTGAAGATTAACTGGGCCCTTGCCGTGGCATATTCATAGCTGAAGGAGTAACCCCGATTTCTGCACACACACACGAATTTAATTTACACTCGATCCATCACGTATTCACCGAATACCAAATTTTTAACAAAAATTGTTGATTAACACTTACGTAAAATTGTTACTCCTAAAAAAATGTTTTCAGAGCCTACGCACAAACCACTGCGATATCGTAGGTGAAAAATCCGCCCAATCGATAATTCCAACGGCGCCAACCCCCCCCCCCCCCCCTCTGCACTGTTTGTGACTTTTTGAAGTAATCATATTAAAAAATATAAATTTACCACCAGACACCCTGTATAAAACAAATTAAATTAACTTTGCATTAATTTTATAATATTTTAAGTTTTTTCTGTACGTGCATACATATGTATAAACAGATAATAAATATTGCATATTGTTAAAAAAAATTAAACAAATTAAAATAAAAACATTTATATATTGTATTATACATAATTAAAACAAACACAAGCAAACAATCAATAAAAGGCAGAGACGATAAGTGCAATAAAATGTTTAAATAAATATAAATAAATAAAACACTCATAGCACACACTGCTATAAAGTCTAAAACAATTTGAACAAAAATTAAAAAAAGTAAGAGCGCTTTATATTTGGCTGTGCCGAATCTTATATACCCTTCACATTGGCCTTTTATATATCCAGCCATTTAATCTAGTCGAGTTGTTTTTGTATCGCAAATATTATAATAAAAATACTTTAGGCCAGGCTTTGAGGTCGAAAGCTATTCTAGTTTTTTAAATAGAAAACTTTACAAAATTTTAAGGTTTGTATGTTTAGTTAGGGTGACCATTTATTTCTGATTAGAAATCAGTACGATTTTCAGCTTTTTTAGTCTAGGAACCACCTTCAATTCGAGCGATCGAATTAAAATCACTTTCTGAGTCGATTAAAGTTTTTCCGTCCGTATGAATGTCTATGTATTTTTGTAAAGAAAATATTTGATTCAGAAAAAAAATTTTTAAAAAATGGTTAATCGTTTTTGGGGAGCGGTCGATTGATTTAAAACAAAATTTAAAAGGTTAAAATAATTTTAATACACTTTTTGTTGCTATAAAAATATTTAAATATTTAGTTTTGCTTTAAATTAAACTTTCTTATCTTGAAAAATCAGTTAAATTAGTACATTTTCTAAAAAATCAGTACGTTTCAGTACACAAATTTTTAATCAGTACACCAAATCAAAAATCAGTACATGTACTGATCAGTACTGAATCAGTACGAATGGTCACCCTATGTATAGTCGAAATACCATATAAAAGGTTTTAGATCAAAAGTTTTAACATTTTTCGAAATGTTTCGTATCGAAAATTTAATCAAAATTTTTAATTTCTATGGGGGCTGTCGCTCCCCTTGCTTGTATTCAAATAATTTTTTTCTAAAATGTATATATTGCTGTACAAATACTTTGTTGGATATTTAAAGTCGATAACGCTTATAGTTTTCGAGGTATAGAGTAAAATTGTTCATTTTTTCAGAGGGTGCCCCTCCCCCTGCTCCTACCCAACTAATTTTCCTTTCTGTAAAGTACGTATTATATTGGAACAACTTTGCAGCAGGCTTAAAATCTATAGCTTGAAATATTTTGCAACATTTTTGCAATTGTAGGAGGAATACCCCTTCCCTTGCGCCTATTCAAAAATTTTTTTCTTCTAATTTAGGTCTCTATCTTTAAAGTATTTGTGCTAAGTTTTGTGGCAAGAGTGACTATATTTACTACGATATATAGGGATATACATATGCACGGATTTTACCCCAAAAAAATAGGTTATTTTGGGGTTTCGCTCATATCTCGGTCAATAGTGAACCGTTTTTGCTGATTTTCAATAGCGATTGCTTTAGGGGTATTTCTGATATTTTGGTATCAAAACGTTTTCAGTGCGACTTAATTTTGCTCCGGAAACTTGATATTAGATACACAGACACACAGAGGAGGAGATGGACTATACTAAATTGACGTTCTTCTCTAAATTTTGAAGTTCAGAATATACTTTATGGGCCCTCGCGTTAATATTGTAGAAATTACAAACGAAATGATAAACTGATATGTAACCATATGAAGGGTATAAAAAACAAAGCTAAATAAAAAGCTTTTATAGTCTATACATAAGTACAAAGTAATTAAACTGTTATACACAGATGTCACACATACTCACCTACATAACTATATGCACATGTGTGTGTGTAAATATATTAACGCAGATGTAAACGTTTAACATATATGAAACATTCCAACACGCTCTTTCTTTTTCAGAAAGTAAATTAAATTAATTAAAGTAAATAAGTATAAAAACAACAAAAAAAATATTTGCATGACATTCCAATCATATAATATTTCATATAGGAATACATATACAAGTACGTACATACATACAAATATCCGTAATATCCACAAATGCAAACTGTGCATATGTAGAAAATCATATTAATAAACCAGGCAGTTTTTGTACATAATCTTCCTTCTTCTTACAGGTATAAACATTGATAAATTAAACAAATAAAAAGGTTAAACTATATCGCGCACTTAACCAAAAACAGTCACAACTTAAAATTATTATTTTGATGGGTGGTTACTTTCTGTTGTTTAAAAAAAAACGAGGAATTATTCCATTTCGTTAAAAATTTGTTTTAAAATCTGGTTTATAAAAAAATGATTATGATGCACTCACCACAGCTTATGATTAAATTTTCCATGTAGAATATAATTTCATTTTTTAAATTTGCTAAAAAAACATACCAGTCGACAGCTTATTTCCAAACAAAATATAAATATTATTGTTGAAACAGTAGGGGTACCCTGTTGAACATTCAGGTAACTTTAAATTAACTTCAAGCCAAGGCGAATTAATGCATCGGGTGGTGGTGATTCTACAACAACAAAATTGTGGTGAATAAAATTTTCGTTTTCGTTGGCTCAGGTGTCAAAAAAGATATGCAAAAGTAAACAACTTTGACAAGTCAGCCTCGATTTATGCACGAAAAAAGTAGATCAGCTGTGCGCGTAACACCAACTGGTCAACATAATTTCACTATGCTGCAAGCCAACTATTTCGCAATTAGTGGTGAATGAGGCGTGGATTACTTTTCAATGTAAGCAACTAACTATTTCAGCATTGCTATGTCTTAGGCATTTTTTGATCAATTATTTTTAACTAACTTAAAGTCCCTCAAATTTTAGGTTTACTGGGTTCAAATCCCACTTTGGAAACATTTTTTTTATCAAAAATTTTTTAAATTTTTTTACAGTTTTTTTAACAAGTATGATAACTAAAACAAGCATTATTTGCCATGAGAAAATCAAAACAGCTGATGGCGAATAATGGCTTGGTGGGTTGGGGGGTTCTAGAGGCCAGCTCAAGACGTCACTAAATAACACACACACAACAATAAGTGCTGTGCTGTATTGTTCGCCATCTCTTTTGTTTACTTAACTTAACTTAAATGAAAAAAATATTTACACTTAAGCACACTTAAGTTAACAGCAACGGCACATCAATTCATCATGATCACACATTTCAATTTCAATTCATCTTGAAACTTTACTATTGACGGGATGTTCCTGGTGTCATTGTTTTAAAAACGGGGGTTGATTTTTAATGTATGTATGCAATGTAATGTACTTACGTATGAATTTTATATTGATTTGCCTGCTTGTATATATGTTTGTTTATGTATCTATTCAACATTGTGTGTAATACACCCAGTTTTGTTGTTGTTGACCGCACATCATCACAGTATTTTTTTTATCGACCACAAATCATGACAGTGTGTAAGTTGCATCAGCACCTATGCATAACGCCACTCTTTATTCTTAATTACATTACATTGAACCACACAAACTGTGTCAGCTACTCTACATTAAAGCACTTAAACAGTTTAATCGCACAACAGCACAAGAATTAGAAAATCATCCGGGTCTTGAATTAGCTTGATGCAGGCCTCTAGTGGGTTCTTAAAAAAACTCTTGAACGTTTTGGTTTGTTTTTATAGTAATTCTCAATTTGTTTATTGAGGTTATTATATAAAGACAGAAAGTATTTATTAGGTTTTTTTTTTAATTTGGTTGAAGTCTACTGATGATTTAGTGTAAGAACCAATGAAATGCATAAAGACAAACTTAACCTACAACCAACCATTTAAATAAACAAATATTTATTTGAAAAAAAAAATATAGTTTTCTCTTTGTTACCTTCAAGTTAACATTTTTTATCATATTCTTCACGCATTTTTCAATCCAAAACTAATGTTAAGTTCTTCTGAACGAGTCCTTTGAATTTGGGCTAATGACATTGATAATCGACTTGTGATTGCTTATGATTTTGTTTTTTTTAAAGTCGCTTTCTAACATTCGTAGAATTTACTTTCCAGTCCTTATAAACACTATGCTGAGTTAGTTTTGAAGTTGCAGCCTTTTAATATTGAAGATCGTCTACTTTTGGCCAAATTAAGAAACACATCTTATAACTTCAAATAAAAACTAAAAAAAATAAAATGAAATTTCTATGACTCTTCTTCTCTAAATAATTAAACTTTTTCGGCCATTTTTTAAATAAGTTTTTAAGAAATTTCAAACAAAATTGTTAAAACAAATCATTTTAAATATTCTTTTTTTCTTTGGCAAGAAACATCCACATAATCCTTTAGTTGTCATCTGATTTTTGCATTCTTTTCCAACCTTTTTCATGAATAATGAAATAAGTTCAAATAGTGACGCAAAACACTTTGGACATCTTAACCAATAAAACTCTTAAAAAGGATTTAAAATTAGATAATGAAAAAAGCAATAAACTAAAAAGGGACCAAAAGTTTAAGAAAAAGTTTACTCCAAAACAAAAACCATTTGAATAAGTCTTTATTTTCCTATTTTTAATACTTTCTTAGACAAAAATCTAAAAGTTGATAAAAAAAATATTTTGTTTTGCGAAAAAAAATTAAATAAAACAAAAAGGTCTTAAAGACTTTGTGGGAAAAACAAAAAAAGTAAAAACCCTTTTGATTCATTTTTATGGCACCACTTGTGACAAATTAAAGTTGAAGTTTTATTACTGTTTGAAAAAGGAAAAAAGTTGAGGTAATAAATTATGCATTTAAAATATTTTTGATTAAGAACTAAGAGTTTATCGAAAAATTAGAAAAAAAGGAAAAAAGTAGTTTTTTGGTTTAAGAATAAAAAGGATTTTTATTTTCCTAAATCAATACTAAAGTGAATATCTCAATATACATATGTATGTATTTGTGTTGCTCGAAGTCTGATAATTTTATTGTTGTTTAGTGGGGCTTTCACAAATTTGTATTTTATAACTACAAACATATTAAATGTAAACAAATCTTAATTTTTAATGTAACCTAATGAAAAGACAAAATCCCATGATTATGTTAATCTTCACTTTTTCCACCTTTTTTTAAAATATAAGTTTCCTCAATTGATTTAAAGAATACCCCATATAAATAAGTATGAATTAAATTATTCAGCTTGTAGGTTCGATTGCATTTATATCCTTACGTATTTATATAAATATCTGCTTGTGTATGTCAAAATATTTTATATAAAACAATTAAAGTCCTGTTAACAAATACACTCTCTACACTACGCACACTGCCATCGATAGCATATAAACAGCAGCTGATAAAAGCAGAATAGTTAGTTAAAGCATGTGTCAAAAATACATACAAATATACAACGTATAGATGGCTTAAATGTTAAAAAGTATGCGGCAAAAAAATTTAGTTACTGAAGTATAAAAAAAAAATTTTAACACTCAACGTAAAAAAATTAATGGAATTAAAATTTTATATTTTAGTTTTAAATACATATATTTACAGTCCAGCTGACGATATAAATTAGTTTTAAATAAGTTAAAATCATTGGTGTCCAACAAGGGGAAAATGCATTCTAAAAATTCCCGGATGCTTTTTCACTTGTGGCATAAACCTACTTTGAAAGCTTGCATTATGTAAGCTGAACACAATTTTAATTTGATTTGGTCTTTTTGTTAAGATTTTTATCTTATATACACGTGCAACTTTAAAAGTGTTTTCCCTCTGGGGACTCCCTGGGCATCATTGGTATAAATGAACACTTATAATTACATATACATACTCACGTCCATATGTTAATTTGTGCATGTGTGTATGAGTGTCTGTATGTAATATTGAAACTGTAGTAAATTGTTATGCAACATTTTAACAATTTTGACCGCATTCGCCATGGGTTGCCGGTAAACGAGCACTCACTGAGTGCATTAGTATGTGCAAGTTTATACACTCACACATATATATGTACACATACATATGATCCAATGTATGTTCACTAACTGTGCACACATAAATATGTTAATGCGAGTAGTAAGTGTATGTTGCATTTTAACACGGCAGGATAATGTATGACAACAAAATTAAAATATTAAAAAAAAATTAAATTAAATAACAGGAATTTAAAAGCATTTGTATTTGTTATTGTTGTTATGTGCAATTACCACATCAAAAAAGAGTACTTGGGAAAAGGTGGAAAATAATTTTAACAAAATAGCAAAAGTAAATGTATTTAAAAAATTAATACATATTAAATTGCAGAATATTGTTTAAAAGACTCATTCTTCTTTGCTTTGTAAACATTTATGTACGTTAAACTTATACCGGGTGTCCCAACAAAATAAGCAAAAGAAATCTGATGGAAGGATGTTGCTAAAGGTACCTTTACATGGTAATACATATATTATGACTTGTCAAAATATGTTGTAGAATAATACAAAATCTCATCATGTAAAGGCACAATGTATTGAGTGGGAGCAAATACGGATACAAAATTAGACAAGTGTTCGGTAAATGTTTATTTTCTAAACCATTTTAGAAACTTGTGTATTCTCATCACATCAGAGGTGTGAAAGATTGGCAGCACTTACAGCATCTAATGAAGGTGGCTACACTTAATTAAACAATACACAAACAATCAAAATCAAAGCAGATTTTTTTTATGTTGTTTTTGTTAATATTGTAGAACCTTAACCATATGGCGTTACCCCAAAAAGAAACTGGCAAGAAACAACCGATTTTGATTTTACCAACCTCATCCGTGTAAACATGAAAAAAAGTTAGAACAGATTTTTATTCTCTTTTTTTAAACACGGAGATAATTTCATAATATTTTGATTCTACAAAATCTAATTACTTTGTATTACCGTGTAAAGGTACCTTTAACCGTTAGTTAGTGCTGCCAAACGGACTTAAATTGAAAAAAGCTTAGTTTTTTTGTAAAACTTTTACTCCGTTCTAACTAACAAAAAGGATTTTTATGAAAATTTTCAAAAAAAATATATTGTTTATATAAAGTGTTTCTGACAAATTTTTGCTTTTGTTGATTCGTCTCTAGTCCTTATCTTAATTACTTTTTATTTAGAAAAAATTAATATATTTCTCTAATGTTAAATGAAACTTTTTTTTATTGAAAGAACAAGTCTCTCTACCGATACTAGCTGAGTAGATGGCATTTTCGATACCAGCTGCGGATTTTCGCCATCAGTAAACATCTTCTATATTACTTACATGTTGTCCAGATAGTCAAGCGAACTTTCTTTTTAACCAAACAAATAAGTAAGAGCGCCGAAACTTATATACCCTTCACATTGGCCTTTCGAAACCCCGAATTTATTTTATTTTTATCCATTTTCTTTTATTTATGAAATATTTTTAATTTTTAAATAGGGGTCGGTGTCGTATTTTATCCCTCTTGTGGTGACTACGGGGAAGTTGTAAGGGTTTTTACCTTATTTTTTTCAATTATGTGTGGTAATTCCCTTTGGAGGTAGAGATAGGGGGTACGTATGTTTTGAGGTAATTGTTTAGGAGAGGGAAGTATTTGGGGTCTGAAATACATTTTATTCCTCTAAGGGGGATCCGGGAAATTGGAGCGGTGTTAACCCTATTTTTTATATTTTGTATGGCAACTCTCTTAAGGGCTGTAGATAGGGGGTAAGTACGTTCCACAAAAACGTTGTGAGGAAAAATGGGGGTCGGTCTAACATTGCATCCGTGTGGAGGCAATTTCAGGGCAGTTGTGAAGGTTTTTATGTACCAAAAAAAAATATACTCTATTGGGTCGCAGATGGATATTAAAGAAATTACAAGCGGAATGACAAATTATATTTACCCTAATTACTAATATAAAGGGTATAATAAATACTTTAAACAATAATTTTATAAGAACTGAAAGACGGTTAGTAAAATATTTGGACAATTTAGCGATTAAACCAGATATTGTTTAAGCCCAGAACTCGTATATTTAATGCCTGTGTCCACCGATTTTCTTAATTGCTGGAACCAGGATAATATCAAATAAATCAAATTAACAAATTTTAAGCATATAATGGAAATGGATAAGGCATACACTACAAAAGCCGTTTACCAGTATAACCAGACAAGTACTGTTTGGAACCCATAGGGACCTGGATGGCAAAGCGGACCAAAAGACACGTGGCGTAAAACTATTTTTTTTAGTGAGATTGAAAACTTGAAAAAGTCATGAAAATGTATTGTTGATGCTCTATTATCACATGAGAAGGATGATGTTTTAATTTTGAAAAAGTTTTTATTAATTAGCATAGGCAATTCTTTGCTTAGAGTAAGTCAGTAAATAACTTTTTGAACTGAATTAATTATTTAATTAATACAAGCTACACAATCAACACATAGGTATATATGTGTGTTCCGATCCATGATCTAAAGCAAAAGCTCCCTCTCAATTTTTAATCAATCGCCTGAAAGTTCTTTTATAAAAATGAATGAATTTTGTTATAAATATCGTAAAACAAAATCACCTGCTTTTTTCAAGCATTAAATATTTTCTGCAAAAAAACTTTTTCTCATCCGTCATCGAAGTTAGAGAGAAAAAAATTCATTGATATGGATCACACAAACTGTAATTAAAACAATTTAAATCAATTTCTTAAGTGAAAAAACAACCTGCTGTCTATGACTGTGAATGATGACAACTTGTAGAACAAGCAGCGATACGATCTTTTACGCATAAAATGCAATAAAAAAAGGGGGAAATAAATTAAAGAGACAAGAACAAGGCTTGTGAGCACACTTTCTACTACTTACACATAAGAAATTATGTTCTGGTTCTTAGTGTTAAGGAAGTTTCAATAACATAAGCTGCAACAAACATGCAACAGCATTAACAAAAACAACAATAACAACTCTACCTAATAAGCCATAAAACATCTGCATGAGTGAAAACTTATAACTGGCATAATGTTGACGACTTTGTAAGACCAACAAACATATTTATTAATTTAATTAAAAAAAATTCAATTAATTAAATTGTGCTGCAAAGTTGTTAAAATTTATGAAAAGAAAAAAAATTCTTAAACTATTTTTTTTGTTTTGGAAAATTTTAAAAACTTAAACACTTTCGCTTAATATCTTTCAAAAACGCCTAACCTAGAAGCCAATTTGAAAAAACGACAACATATTTATGATTAAATTATTTTGTGAGTGTTTAAATGCAACAAAAAATATAATTTAATGATAAAACAGACTCTGGCATGACGTTTTTTCCATACAATTTGACGTAAACTCACGCTACTGAAAGCAGCTATAAAACAGAATCTATTTTATTCTGATAGCGATTATTCGTAGGCTCTCTTTTTGGAAAAAAAATTCTCTTCACAATATTGCCACACTTTTATTAAATTTTATAAGTTTTGGTGCTTTTTAGGTTTAGTTTCAAACTGAAAAAAGCACTAAGCTGGTGCTTTCTTGATTTTTCGATAGTGCCTTTAGTGCTTTTTACACGTTTCATTGTATGCAGTGACTGTTTTTGCAAGCCTCTCGAATGGGTTTTTCGCCTAGAAACTCCTTATTTATCTCACAGCATAGTGGCATTTTTATTAAAAATTGCATTTACCGCTTGATTAACAATTCACCTCAACATCTTTTAGTCAAACTTTAGAAACTAAATATACTTTAACTGTTTTTCAAAGCAGCTGTACGACACGTTTTAAACCAAAATATTTCTTAAATACACACAAATTTTATATAAAAATATAAATTCGTATTGCTTAGCTAAAACTGAAAATTTCATTGGTTCTTACACCAAATCATCAAAAAACTTTAAAGAAATTCTTAAAAAACCGCATGAATATTTTCTGCCTTTATATAATAATTTCAATAAACTTACTGAGAATTACTATAAAAAAAGCCAAACATTCAAGAGTTTTTTCAAAAATTCAACAAACCATTTTTCGTTATTCAACAGTTTTGATTTTCTTTTTCCTTCCTGGATAACCATTGGCTACCACTTAATGTATTACAAGGGCTACTGAAAACAAAACCTTTTCGTATTAGAACAATTTCTTAATTTCTAAAAGACTTGTGTGGGGGCGCTTGCTGTATAATGGATAGGATTCAGTCTATAACAATGTTATTAAGATATGGAAAATTTTGTGGAGAGTAATATTTAAAGCTGTTTAGCCCTAAAAAATACAAGAACAACCAGTCGGATGGACGGACAGATGCACATGCTTATACCGACACAGAAAGTGATTCTCAGTCTAACGGTAATAGAACAAGTGGGTCCTAGACTGTTCCTTTAGGGCGATATAAACATCTGCACAAATGCATAATATCTCTTCCACGTTTGTAGTGTGTGTATAATAAGTTTAGTGCTTCTTTACGCTTTTCTGAATGCAAAATTACCCTTTTTGGTGTCTTTTTTTGTGTATGATGTGCTTTTTGTTTTCAAAAAGGTAGGCATCACTGGTTGCAGCTGGCCTGTTCTCTCTGAGAGTCGTTTTTGCTTGAAGTTGCGGACGTGTTCTGCTTCATAATTTATTCTTAAAAGTCAGTAGTCAGTTGTCGATTGTTAATTTTTATTTTGGTTTATTATTGCGTTAAACATTTCATCAGTTCAAATTTTGCTTTTGACTTTAGTGTTTTAAATGTTTAAGCTTTAGTTAACTTTACATGTTTTTACTACAAGTAAATTAGCAAATACTTCACACGTATATATTAATGTACATGACTTAAGGTATTGTTGTTGCTATTACGGATGCAACTTGCTTTATAGATAAGTTATTGCTATAGGTCTTTGTTAATAATTTATCGCTTCTAAACTGGTTGTAAGCCATTTTAAATGTAACATTAAGAGAGGGTAGTTGTCAGCTTAACTAAATAGGGGTTTACACATGCAAGTTACAGTGCAATAAAACTGCCAATACGCTTACATTTTTAAAAATTTTTTTTTATTAAATTATTTAAACTTAAGGAAAACATGATAATACTTGTGCAAAAATTTTATGGGGTGTTTGCATGTGTAAACTCCTAGTTAAAATAGCTTCTTTGCTTGTCCTTATGTCTATTTATCCATCTGTCTTGTTGCTTGCCAGCTACACGTTATTATGTAGCAGCATACGGCAGCAGTTTCAGTAGCTGGTGCTGAAAATAAGACTATACATTTGGTACATATTTAAGTATAGAACAATCAGCAGCTTTAAAAAACTACATGCATGTGAATAAACGTACATACATACACACATATGTACATGTGAAACTGGTATATAAATGATTGATGGTTTTTCAATATATTGATGTGGTACTTAATAGTTATAATCGCATACGTGTGTAAATGCATCATATTTATGCGCTTTTTTTACCCATTCTCCTATGATATACATAAGTGCCTTCTTGATAATGTAACTAATAAATAATGATTAAAATCAAACAGACCTTTAAAGGGCTTAAATCTAGGCAATTTAACCAAGTTTTTATAGAAAACATTTTCAAAAGTTTTTGCATTTATAAAGAACTTACAGTGATTTACATTTTTTCCACATCATAAAATGAATAGTTTAATACTATAAAGTGAAGTGAAAAGGTGGAAATAGGTTAAAAGGGCGATGTGTCAAAAGATGAAAATCAAAGCTCGTTAGCGCTTATAAGCCGCTGTCTCCGACAGATTCTGGCCTACAATTAAGTGTATCCAATATCAAATTGCAAAATAAAACACCAATGGGGCTTAAAAATGCTATTTAGAATTAAAATCTTTCGAGCACACAATGAAAAAATCTGTTAATGATGTCACAAGATAGTTCATCGATTAAGACCTCCAAAGCACCAGAAGACCCGACAGACCTATCAATACTTGAAGACACCAAAACAAAAATGAGCTCCAGAAAGTAGATGCTTCGTGGAGCAAAATAAAGAAAATTCTTACAGTAACTGACTGTACGTTATTAAATAAGTACTCCGTGAGGGGAAACTAAAGGGGGTCGGTCGTGAACTTTATATCTCTAAGGCCGACTCGTGGAAGTTATGGGCGTTTTTACATCATTTTTGTAAATTTTGCATTGCAACCCTCTTAGGTGATGGGGATAGAGGGTAAATATGTTTTAGGAATATGTCTGGGAGGGAAAACTAATCGGGGTGTGATACATTTAATTACTCTAAGGGCGGCTCCGGGGAAGTTAAAAGGGTTTTTACTCTAATTTTTTCAAACTTTGTGTGACAACTCTATCAGGGCTAGAGATAGTGGGGTAAGTATATTCCACAAACCTGTTAAAAAGAAAAATTAATTGGGGTCGGTCTTACATTTTACCTTTGTAGGAGTTCCCTGGAAGTTTTGGGAGCGATTTAAAAAAAAAAACTTTGTATGGCAACCCTGTTGGGGGCGGAAATAGGGTGTAAGTATGTACCACAAAAATATTCGTAAGAAAAAATTAATAGGAGTTGGTCTTACACTGCAGCCATGTAGGGGCATCTCCGGGGCAGTTGTATAGGTTTTTATGTAAAAATTTTAGAGAAACAAACAGAGGTAGTCGGGGTTGCTGATTTATATCTCTGCCAATTATTACCAATTTTTTCGGCATTGAAGAGTTTTTAATAAACTTTCAGCTTCAATAAAATATTTCATTAAACTTTAAATTTACTATTAAGTAATAACAATTCATTCTTTTGAAATGCTGCCTTAACATAAATGACACTGTAATAAGGTTGCTTTTTTTCTTGTTGTTGTTTATAGAGGTTTTCTGCTCGTGTTGTAATATTGTTCGGCTGAATAGTTATTGCAACTCTTTGTTGGCTGATTAGTGTTGGTTTAAGTGATTGTTGACATAATTGCGGGTTTAATGTTAATTGCTATTAACATTTTGTATTGACATTTTTATGCATTCAACAAGGAAGTGGTTATAGGTGACAGTATTAAAATATATAATTAACGTATTTTACCCCAACTCATTATTATGTTTAGTATGTTTATTGTATCAATTTTTTCGCTAAACTAAATCCATATGAATTTTTAATTACTTAATTATAAATTCTATATATATCGATTGAATATACATTCTTACATAAGTGCTTGCATACAACTAAATAACTACTCGTATACATATGTTTGTATATTTTTTTTTTTCGAATAAAAGTATTATTTATGTTTAATTTTATCTAAATGTGTTGAAATTAAAAAATTAAGGATTAAAAAAACTATTGATATAGTTTCAAAGCTTAAGCCATTTTATAGGATTTTGGTGATTGAGCATTCAGCAGACTGGGCGTTGTATGCTGTGGGTGTATTTTATAAATTATATATGGTCGGTCAACTCCACGTAAAATTGTATATAATGGAACAAAAATTAATTTTCTTCAAAAAAATAAATAAATTTACGAATAAAATGCTTGAAATATAAATAAATTGGTAAATATTTTATTTCTATTTATTTGGCAAGATTTCAAATTGATCGATACGATTATAAACACTTTAAGCCACCAAATAATTAAAAAAGTTAAGTCCCTTTAAAAGATTTTAAACAAGTGAAGTAAAAATTTTTTAAAACTTAAATTTTTGAAACCCGGCATAGTCTTTTAGTTGCAATTTTGAGCAGAAGTCATGTTCTTTAAGTTTCTACTTAATATTTAACGTTTAAAACCCATATCAAAATAATGAGTCAAATGTTGACAACCATTTATTTTTATTCCATTTTTTTGATTTGATTTGTTTTTATTTTATTTTATTTTTATTTCAGTTTTATTTTATTTTTATTTTATTTTTTTTATTTTATTTTATTTTATTTTATTTTATTTTATTTTATTTTATTTTATTTTATTTTATTTTATTTTATTTTATTTTATTTTTTATTTTATTTTATTTTATTTTGTTTTATTTTATTTTATTTTATTTTATTTTATTTTATTTTATTTTATTTTATTTTATTTTATTTTATTTTATTTTATTTTATTTTATTTTATTTTATTTTATTTTATTTTATTTTATTTTATTTTATTTTTTATTTTATTTTATTTTATTTTATTTTATTTTATTTTATTTTATTTTATTTTATTTTATTTTATTTTATTTTATTTTTTGTATTTTTATCACCTTTTCTGCGATTTATCTAGTTAGTATGACAATTTAATGTAAATCTTTCGTCAAAATTTATCTAACGCGTTAAATTGATAATTTCGTAAGGCCTCACAGCTTAAAAACACAAGGATTTTTTCGGTTTGAGCCCTCTTTGGAAAAGCTTTATAATATTTTCTCGTTCTTTTCCTTGCTCAATGTGCAATGTGATCGAAATAACACTTGCCAATATTGTTGTTTAACTGGTATGCATGTATGTTATGGTCATAATTGTCTTATCTTAATGTAAACGTTAATGCTGTTTTTGCCGTAAAGCGGCCGTTAATATTAAACATTAAAAAATGTAATTAACTGTGTTTGCATGCATGCATCAAAGCATGCATGAACATTTACGAGAACAAGACATAAATAATATCACTTACTAATTGAGGATCACAGACATTTAACCCCTTTTAGAATTTTTATTTTATATGTAATTACGTTACATTATTTCGGTAATAATTTTTTTTGTTGAAAAAATTTACATTTTTTTTGGGAATTTAATGTTGGTTAATAGTTTTGAAAAAAGTTTACTTTAAATTTTTTATAAAAAGGTAGTTTTGCGAAAAGTTTGGTTTTAATAAAGCTTTAGTATTACACTAATTTTTATTATTTTTTTAGTAATTTTTTTTTGGTGAAAAACTGTTTATTTTACATATCAGACGAAACACTTTGATTTTATTTACACAACAGGCTTACTTGATGTTTGAACATTATAGGTGGCAACGCTTTTTGTTTTTATTTTTTTTTCACAAAGAGATTGTCGCCATTCACTACACACGAATTCATAGTCACATGGTGTTGAGTACTTAACAAGATTTGCTTAAATTAGCTAATTTCAACACATTTGACAGAAACATGATCAATCAATCTTAAAAATATCAGAACTATTTTGATTTTACACAAGCAGTTAACCAAGATACCGCCACATACAGTCAATTCAATTTAATACTAGTTTGATTGATGATCAATCATGTTTGCAATTTGAAGGGTAAAAATGTTTGTAGTTTTTGAAAATTTCTTTTTTTTTTAATTAAAAAAATTAACTAAAAATTGTTAATTACAATAATGTAGTTAGTATTTTTCAAAATATTTGTTTGCCCTTTCAGGACAATATAGTGAGTGACTCCAGGTGAAAAAATTAAAAACTTTTGAAATCAGTTTGAATCACAATAAGAGTTTTTCTACTTTATTCACGTTTTTTAATCCAATTTTGTTAAACTTACTTGGTTTGTTGTTGGCTTAAGTATGTCGATAAACATTTCATTGGTGTAAGAAATTATCAGTAAACTGATATAATAAAGAGAAAAAGTTTTTTTGTGTATTGATGTTTCTCCGGAAGTACTTATCCGATTTGGATGATTTTTTTACAATGTTATTTTTTTACCTCCTAAATGGATTTTGATTTTTTTAAGTAAGCGTAACACCTTCAATATAAATAAAATTGAGTTTATGGAATTTGTCGAGAAATAAAATCTATATTTGCTTGAAATTTCGTTAAAGTTATTCCATTAAAAAGCAGGGGTAGAGGTTCCCCCATACAAATTTATTTTCTTCCTACCAAGATGTAACACATACAATATCAAATTTTAGTTCAATTGCCAAAGTATTACTAAATGGAGCTTATAATAGGATAAAAACTAAGCCAAAGAATAGTATAAAAGCATTCACGCACACTCTGTATATGCATGCTTAGGCTTGAGGTCTGCAGCGGATAAGTTTTTAAATAGCTTTTGAAATTTGACGTTAAGGAAATTATGCACTTGTATTCGTTCGCAGTGTAAGAGTGCGAAAGATAACTTAATCCTAGTTTGACAAATACAAACCTTTATGAATTTGGTCCGGAAGAAATACCAAAAAATCTGAACGTAAATAAGAAAGTATTACAAATAAAAACTCCAAAAAGTAATATTGCCAATACTCTTGGCACAATATATACATATATTTTTTTGTGGCACGTTTTTGTTTTTGCAATTGAATAATAGTCTACTGCTTGTATTTGTGTGACGATCTGTGACGTTTCGTGTATGTTTTCTTTGTTTTTATTACCTTTTTTTTAAAAATTGTGCATATTTTGTTATTGCAAAAAAAAAAAACACACACCATATTTCTTTGTGTTTACATACACATTATGGGCCTGCATCAAGTCCTATTTAAAGATAGTTCAAGACCCGGATGATTTTATAATTCTTGTGCTTTTGTGCGATTAAACCGTTTAAGTGATGTAATGTAGAGTAGCTGACACAGCTTGTGTGGTGCAATGTAATGTAGTTAAGAATAAAGAGTGGTGTCATGCATTGTTGTTGATGCAACCTATACACTGTCATGATTTGTGGTCGATAAAAAAAATTACTGTGATGATGTGTGGTCAAAAACAACAAAACTGTGTGTATTTCACACAATGTTGAATGGATACATAAGCAAACACATATACAAGCAGGCAAATCAATATAAAATTCATACATAAGTTCATTACATTACATACATACATACATTAAAAATCAACCCCCGTTTTTAAAACTATCACACCAGGAACATCCTGTCAAGTGTAAAGTTACGAGATGAATTGAAATTGAAATGTGTGATCATCATGTGCCGTTGTTATTAACTTAAGTGTGCTTAAGTGTGAAAATTTTTTCATTTAAGTTAAGTTAAGTAAACAAAAGAGATGTTGAATAACACAGCACAGCACTTATTGTTGTGTGTGCACACGTAAGGTATATGAAATGAATTAAAAAATGAAATAAATAAAAAAACCAACAGAACTAAACCAAGTACCAAATATAATATATATTTGTTCCTGATCAACTACTTTTGCGAGAACGAGTATAGCCGTAGTTGATACATACCACCATCATCAACTTGAATTTTTTCGGCAGAAAGTAAAAGAGAACAAGAAATATCAAATAAAAAACTTTGTCAAGTAACAGCGAATACATAGTTGATAATTATGAAGTTCATAGAAAAAAGTACTTATTATTTAGAGGCACTATGATTAAGAGTTCATCCTTTTAAGTTCTCAAGTATACAAATTAAATTATATTTGTGCAGTTCTCTATTATGTGCAATAAAATAGCAATTCCAGTTTAAGATTACGATCGGGCAAAATAAAAGCATAGAAAAATGGATCGAAATTTATATAAAAAAAATATGCTAAGTAATTAAATACAGATTCAAACACACAAATGCAAACAGAGTAGAGATAAAAAAATTTTCAAATTACTGTTTTTAATTAAACTCTTGGTTTGAATTAAAATTTTTTTATTTACTGATTTAAGGACCGGGCTGAAGTAAGAGTGCTACAATAGATAAATGGGTGCGCAATTGGTATGTTTCATTTATTTTTCCTTTCTTTCTGATTCTATAGTCTTCTTTTTTTCCTTTCTCTGCGGGTACATGAAGGGGCCGAATTGGTGGACCCAAATGAACCGTATTCTTTTCTTTGAAGGCTTCCTGTTAGCCAAATAATAACCCAAACTGAAATTAAATTTTAAAATCGAATTTTTAATAAACGTTTTTTAATGTAAATGGCTTAATTTAAAAAAAAATTTTATCTCACAGAATTAAGTATATACCGCAAACTAAAATACAATAATTTTTTTTTTAATTTTGAAATATTTTCCCAACCTTTGTTTAAAAATTTTTATTTATGCAAAATAAAATAAGAGTTTCAATTTGTTTTTTAAAACAAAAGTTTACCCTGTATTCATATTTAAACTTAAAAAACTATTAATGCCTTTAAGCAACCGATATTCATATATATTTTGGTAGTAACTGTGTATTTATTACAACAAACATTGATATGTGTACTTCTTACATAAATATATTTTAACATATGGGCATTTCCATGTCATCGTACGTGACATTTGTACGCCTACAAAGTGGTGTAGATTTTGCAAAAAGAGTGGTAACTGAAAAATTGTTTCGTCAATATGTTACATTTAGAGGGTACTACAATTTAAAAAAAAATCATGACTTTGAAAACCTTGCCGGCCAAAATATCGGGCGAAAAAGGTGCATATCGTACGTGACAAAAAACGGAAGTGATGTCGAGGTGCATGCACATATATACGAAAATCTGCGAATTGTAAAAGTTTTTTTCCTTTCTTTAAGTTCTTACACCAAGCCAAATATTTTTCCTTGATAATCCATAATTTTTAAATAAAAAAAGATTTTTAGATGATTTTGTTATGAACAAATCTTAATATCGTTCGTGACATACCGTATGTGACAGATTTTTCTCTTATAGTATTTGTCTGAAAAAATAGGTTTTTTAAATATATGTATACATAACAAATTTAAAAAGAATTAAAAAATGTTTATTCGGTGATAATAGCAATAAAAACAATAAAAGGTTATTTTCATTTCTTACCATACACTATGCACTTGGGCGCTGCCACTTAATTATTAAATTTTAATTTTTTCTCTTACTGAATACGCAGTTCGAGACACATTTATATACTGACTATCATGATAAGTAAACGAATGAAGTTTTCTTATTTTTGGGATGGGCTGGACATTTTGACATTTTTCATGGAGATGAGCAGAAACCCCTTCAATCTCTTCGGTAGCAACATAAAACAAATTAACTTTTTCCACATATTTATGAGCACATTCATAAAATGAGAAAGCATCTGGCAAGATTAATTTATTTGCTTTTACAATTTGCCAGACCTTTCTTTTAACAGTACCACCTACTCCATCAACTGCACCTTTACCATGTGATGTGGCAAAGAAGTTCCATTTTAAATGTTGGCAGCTAAATTTGTTTACAAAAGAGGGAATACTTTTTAAAATGAATTTGTTTTTAAATTGAGCGCTACTCCAATCAGAAAATATGTATATAGACGATATATCTTCATATTGTTCGCTTATTTCAAGCATAGTTTTTGTAATAACATAGTAAACATCAAACTTATTGTGTGTTAATTTGTCGTTAATTATTTTTTTTTGTCTTTTTTGGCTGCATCTGCGAACTTTTTTCGATAGATATGCTGTCATTCAGCCTCCTTTTTCCGGTACTTTTTTATTTGTTCTTCGTTTTTCTTCAAGTCCTCCCTCCATTTCTTTGTAGTCTCATAGCTATTTTTACCCATCTTAATAAAATATTTATAATTATAAAGGAATTTGAAAGTATTAAATTGAATTATGTTACTTACAATATCGTATGCTACAAACTTTGAAAGTCTATAAAATTTTTATTGCATCAAATTTAAAAAAAAAATCGATCAATATTTGTTTGCAAGATTTATTTTGCTTTGCACTTTTATTTTTAAATACTTGCGACCGGTCGAATTCAAATGATGACGACAAATAACGTTTTTGCATTACGTACGTGACATTAGAATATCATTCAAAGCAAACTATAAAAAATACCGCTATTCGAACTCTAAATTTTTAATTTCATAATGGAACTTGCCCACTGATGTTGTAACATTATTTTTAAAGTATAATTGGAATATTACAATTACCTAAATTTAGCCACTAGTTAAGTGAAAATAGTTAATTTCAAATTCTGGAAATTGATCAAAGAGATTACCAGTTTAATCTGCTATTTTTGCTCTTTTAAAATTATAATTAGCTATAAATACTTTTACATAATAAAATTTAAGTGTTTTATTGCTCTTTGGTATATTTAAAAAAAAGTTGCGATGACTTTTATTTTTCTAGCCGTGGTTGACATATTCATGGAAATGCCCATATGTATGTTTAACTTTATTATTTACACATAAAAATACATACATATGCTGAGAAAAACGTAACTGAAAACTGCATCAGAGTTAAATTACAAATATTCCAACATATAACATAAAATTGAACACAGAGAGAAAAAAGAAGCCAAGTCTGGTAGTAGCAGTTACAACAACATATGCAACAACAATATGTTGACTGACTTTATTTTAAAAATAATTTTGTTCAGAAAGCTTTATTTTATGTTATTTTTAAAAAGCCGTTTTATACAAAACTTTTATGCTAATTTAAGGACTGAAACAAGCTAAACTGGACCTTAATAAAAATTTTATAAAAATCAAAAAGTTTAAATTTTAAAGTTTTATCGATTAGAACGCTGTTCCTTCTTTCAAAATTAATTTTTGTCACACTAACAGATGCTGTTGTCTGTAATTAACAATAATGACTTTTCTGCTATCCCGATATGTCTAAAATGCTTTGGTTCATGAAAAACATTAGTAAAGGGTAAACAAGCAGCTAAGAAAAAAAGGATACATTTCCCTTGGGACTTGAAAATCGATTCCTTTGTGTTACCTCAAAAAAGAGAAAAAGAAGGAACTAAAATATCAGAGTATTTTTTTTTGCTTAAAATGTTGAAAAGACTACTAGAACTTAACTTAAAGAATTCTACTGGTCCCCACACCATTAGTGCGGCTCAACATGCTCACTTTAGAGTGAATCTGTGAGAAAAATGCTTTAGATTTTAATTGGTTAGGGCGTGCATCATAGAGAATATACCGTGAGGATGCTTTTGGATGTAGAAGGAGCTTTTGACAATGTGAAGATGGAGGCGGTAGATAAGTTTCTGTTTAACCTAGGACTCAAAAACATACTAATCGATGTAGGAGCAGGGTTAGAGTTTTGTGAACTTTCTTTGTGAACATCAGAGTAAGTACTCCTTATCAGAAAGAACAGAGCCGAGTCCGACACATAAAGTGGTGAAACTAAAAGTGGTAAGTGGGGCAAAATATGTGAGAACATTCCTTGACAGCAAGCTGTTATGGAGAAAAAATATACAAAAAATATTAAAATGAGCTTAACTCACACTTAAAATGCTGAAATTCTTTAGCAAAAGCCAAAGCTCACAAACAAAGGTGGTTGTAGGACCCTTTTTTAAATACGAATGCACTGTGTGGTGGAAGTTGTAGAAAAGGAATTTTATAGAAAGCTTTTCACTGAGGCCCAAAGGTGTACTTCAGTTGGCATCACTGCTGCCATGAGATGCGCACTAGATTTCATTCTTCACACGCTACATATTGAATGATAGAAATGGAAAAGCGGCAAGAAACTTAGCCAGACTAAGAGAGCCAGGGCTAAGAAAAGATTCTTGATATTAGCCATACAAGAATGTTATTAATAATTGGTCTTGGGGACCTTAATATATGTCGGGGCTTAAAAAGGATTATTTGGTCACAGCGGTCAGTTTTGATAGAACAGGAATGATATATCCCTACAAGGATATTTTGGTTAGATTTCTATGGTTCGTATAAGTGCTGTGCATCTTTAACTCATGGATTATCCTATAGACTTTTTTGATGGTTCTAGTGTTTTCTATAGTGGAACACGTTTCAAGGGATACTGACGTCACTATTTAAGTATGTGGAGAGTCAGGCGGCTCCATGGTTTGGTTGGTAAGGTCTTTTAGAAACCCTTGGTGGGGTTTTGGACTTCTTTAACGTCAGACTTTGTTGGTTTTCGAGGCACTGCGACACAGTTGATAGTGAAATTGTTACGAGATTGCTTTTGGGGGACTGAACCTTAAGAAGGCGCGTAAAAGGGAATCTGTGAGCCCAAAAATGGGTCACTGTTATGGAAAGATTAGTATATGGGTGCTTAGCTTGACGAATCTTCAGTGAAGGAACAAAAGTCATTGTAGGGCAGCGAAGGCTATACTGCTGGGAAGCTCAATAAACATAAGGTAACTCATGAACTTGGAAAAGTTAGGTCTAAGGACCACGATTGGAATCATTATTGGTCACCGTCCCGCTAGGGTTGAAACAAGTAAATAATGGAGTCCATGAAAAACTAAACGATGTTTCGGGGTGCAAACTGAAAAACGTCATTGAAATTATCATGAGAGTCAAGTGTCATAAGAATAGGCAATCAAGAAGAGACTTACAGAGAGGTATTTGAGGTGCTTTCCTTTCTCCGTCTTAAACTCTCTTTCTAGTTCTGTTTAGTCTTGTAATTTATTTTCTTTGCTATTAAATAACATTTTTTCTTTAAAGGGACCAACAATCAGTAGGTCTCCAAATTCATATGTACTGTTCAAGGGGCGGGGCTGGTATTTAACCACCTTTCTAGCCTTACCTAACCTAACATATAAAAGAAAGGAATCGAACGTAATTCTACTTAAGCTTTCATCCCTGATTGGTCTCAGTCCTCTTTAAAAATAAATATTCACACATTTTAACGTGTATCGCTCTGTGCATCCGTGTGAGTTTCATACAATTTGTGTATTATTTCTTAACTTGAACTGTAGTTTGGTGTCTGCATGTGAATGTGTTTTTTTTTTAAATTTCTGTTGCCTTTTACTTTATCATAAAAATATTATATGAAGAATAAAAACAGATAAAACGAAGCAAAAATTAAAATGCGACAAAATGCTTTTGTTTGATAGAAAGGTACGAACCAACGACGACGAGTACAGAAGTGCAAACATAAAAGAATCAATATTGTGATGTTTTATTTTAAATCCATCCTCCTTCTCTTCATTCTCCTTAATTCAGAGTTATATTTTTTTATTAAAGGTTTTTTTGTGCATAACTTTTGCACCAATTTTATGGCATAAAAACAAAATCTGATATATTTTTTATGTGATTTTATCCAACCATTATTCATACGTTTTTTTTTAATGCGCTCTTTTTCTTTTGTGTTTTTTTTCCAACATATAAAGTTATTTTGATTTTAAAGAATTTTAATTAAAACAAGTTTGCTGTAAATTTTTGTTTAATATTTTTTTTATTTGGTTAATAACAATTCGTCTTTTTCCTAAGATTTTTGTTATGCAGTGTTATGCCATAAAACATGCAAGTGGACTCAAAATTTTCTCTCAACGACATTAACAACATTTTAGTTGTAGTTTTAAGGCAGGAAGTTGAAAATTTTGTTTTTTTTGTTTTTAAAAAAAACTAATAAGTTCACGTTTATTTATTTAACAAGAGCTTTGTTAACATTTCGATAAAATTGTCACACCCGTCACATTTAAAAAATGTTTTTTCTTAAGAAAAAATAGTTTTTTTTGAAGAAATAACAAATCAGGTACGATTGAAAATAATTTAGACTACCGTGAAATCTAAAAAAGTTAACCCCATTCTCAGAAATATTTTAGATAAATCATTCTTAAATCAAATTGCTTTAAAATCCAAATTTGTAAGGTCACACCCGTCAAAATCTTTAAATGGTCATTTTGAGTTGAAATTATGTTATTTCAGTGTCTACTAATTATTGATCGCTTAAAAACATATAATCCTTGGAAATCATAACCTTTCTTTTTAATTAAAGTTTTGAACTGTTTGGGCTATAAACAAAAATGTGAGAAAAATTGTCACACCCATCACAATGGAATTTCCCATAACTGAAAATTTTTTGTTATTTAACTTTAGTAATTATAAAAAATTAATAAAATAACAAGCAAAAGATCAGTGACGTTATTAAAAGACAACAGTATCGTGACCTATAAGATCTTTTGTGCAGCCTAAGAATTTACCCAGCGACTTGCAGGCTACGGCTAAAGTCAATTCATTTCTCTGATGGGAGACAATATGTCGTAGTTGAACCTCCAAGAAAAATTTTTTCTGTGCAATATTGCGTACAAGATGTATCTATACATGGTGGCCGCAATAGCGGACTGACATTTTGGCTCTTAATTTATATACGTATGTATGCTTGAGATGCTTCGCCCATTTGTTATTAGTGTTTATGGTAAGTATAATGAAATTATTGAGCACCCCGAAGTTTAAAACTTTTAAGTGCGCCAATTTTCAGTATGTGCCCTAATTTCCGTCCTCGCTAATTTCAGTTATGCATATTAACACCAAAAACAAAAACTAAAGACTTTATCAAAAAACTATTTTCGTTGTATGCCACGCTCATTAATCTCTTTCTGTCCATACACAGTCCAGGTATGCATATTAACATTATAAAGATCCATGCAAATTTTGGAAACTTAAGCTGTTGCCGTTATTGAGATATATACAAAAAACTATTTTCGTTTTATGGGAGGTGCCACGCCCATTATTTGCTTTTTCCTTTACTTTAGCCCAATTATGCATACCAATAATTATCTGACCTGTACCAAATTAAGAGACTTCTTCAACTTGCTTTGGGGAAGCCTCTTCCGAGATATCGGGTATGTATTTTTTGTAAATTTCATTAAAATCGGTCCATCCGTTCTTGAGTTATAACCCTGCCGTCAAATGAGTAGCTAACTACAAAAAAAACTAGCTTTAAGTTAGCTTCTATAGACTAACTTAAAGCCAACTACTACGCAATGCAAAATTTGCATTAACCGAAATGTATACAAACACTGCGCAGTATTTTTATACCCTTCACATAGTGATAGGGTATATATCACTTTGTCATTCCGTTTGTAATTTCTTTATTATTCATTTGCGACCCCATAAAGTATATATATTCTGGATCCTTATAGATAGGGAAGTTGAAATAGCCATGTCCGTCTGTCCGTCTGTCCGTCTGTCCGTCTGTCTGTCTGTCTGTCTGTCTGTCTGTCTGTCTGTCTGTCTGTCTGTCTGTCTGTCTGTCTGTCTGTCTGTCCGTCTGTCCGTCTGTTGAAATCAAGTTTACGGAGTCAGATAAAAAGATACAGATCAGTAAATGGTGTCAAACGATTACAAATATCCCGCTTACAATCGCTATTTAAAATCAGCAAAATCGGTTCACTATTGACCGAGATATAAGCGAAAACCCAGAGTAACCCATTTTTTTTAGGACAAATCCGTGCATATATCCCTATATATCTCAGTAAGTATAATCACTTTTGCCACAAAACTTGGCACGGATACTCCTAAAGAAAGGACCTAAATAATGGAAAAAGTTTTTTCCGATAGGACCAGGGGAAGGGGTATTTTTCCTACAATTGCACAAATTTGGTGAAATATTTTATGCGCTATATCTCGTAAACTATAACAGCTATCGGCTTAAAATGTTTTACAAAAATTAATTGTACCCTAAGGGCTACCCTTTAAAAAAAATTTTTTTTGAGTGGGGGCAAAAAAAGGGGTAGCTCCCATACAAATTAACGATTTTTATGAAATACCGATACGCTATATCTCGGAAACTATAAAAGATATCGAAATGAAATGTTCTGCAAAAAGTAATTGAGCAATAAGGGCTACGCCTTAAAGAAAAATTTTTTTGAGTGGGGGCAAAAAAAGGGGTAGCTCCCATACAAATTAACGATTTTTATGAAATACCGATACGCTATATCTCGGAAAGTATAAAAGATATCGAAATGAAATGTTCTACAAAAAGTAATTGGGCAGGAATGCCTACACTCTAAAGAAAAAATTTTTTGAGTGGGGGCAAAAAAAGGGGTAGCTCCCATACATATTAACAATTTTTGTTAAATTTTCGATATGCTATATCTTGGAAACTATAACAGATATCGAAATCAAATGTTCTACAAAAAGTGATTGGACATCAAGGGCTACGCTCTGAAGAAAAACATTTTCGGATGGGGGGTGAAGAAGGGGTAGCTCCCATACAAATTAACAATTTTTATAAAATTTTCGATACGCTACTTCTGGAAAACTATTACAGCTATCGACTTCGAATATTCTACAAAAAGTAATAATCAAATAATTCATACATTTTGGTGAAAAACTTGGTGAAGAGCAGGGGGACTAGAACATCTAATAAGTTTTATTAACCTTTAAATATGAATAATGTCGAAAACTTTAAAAACTCTCGACCTCAAACCTTCTTCATATATTTCTATTATTCGTACGAACGTAAAAATTTTGTAAAATTTTTATGGACTTTAAGACTTGCACAAGGATTTTTATTATATTATTTGCAGTACAAAATTACTCGGCTGGGTATATTTAAAGACCAATGTGAAGGGTATATAAGATTCGGCACAGCCGAATATAGCGCTCTTACTTGTTTTTAAATAAGTTTGCTTTAACAAATCAAGCAGAAGAAAACTTGTTTTTTCAATATATTATTTTACATTTAAAAACAAAGTGTCTCGGTGGCCTAGAGGTAACGCGCTTGTGCTGCAGTGCAGAAATCCCTGGTTCGAATCTCAGCGTCGGTAAATACAAAAAATGAAATTTTTAAATTGTAAATATTAATTATTAATAAAATATAAAGTTCTTCTTCTTTAATCGGACAATTGACTACTTCCTAGGACATCGCAATGTTAAAATAGTTAGTTAATTCCATATAAAAGTAATGCAAGTGTCAACCACCACTACTTGAGAAATATTTAGCTTCAAGTTAATTTTAAGTTAACTGAATGTCCGACAGGGAAGTGTTGCAACTAACAAGAAAACACATTTCATGTCTACAAAAACAAATCAATATTAAATTACTTAAGTTCTACCTCTTTAAATTTGTTTTTTGTGTAATTTTCTTACAAAAACAAAATTTTTAGTAAATTCTCCCTTTTCAAAATTCCTTTTTTAAATGTTAAATATCTAAAATAAGAAAAATAAATTTTTATTCAAAAATTTTTATTCAAAAAATTTATTTTAAGTTGGAAAATATTTTTTTCTTTATAAAGTTTTTAGCATTTTCAAGTAAATAAAAAGGTTTGTTGTTTCCCCTTACTTATACATTTGGAAATTATTTTTTACATAAGCAAATAGTTAAAAATAACATTAACATAAAAAAAAATAAAATCTCCGCTACAACTAACAAACCACCACAGCGCCATCTCTTTTTCGAATTTTATTGTTCTCAAGACTGCAAAAAAATAACAAGAAAATCAAAAACTAAAATAATACATATATCTAATAACTATGTATCCTTCTGTGTATCCAAGACATTTGAGTATAAAAGGAATTACAAAAAAAAAGCATGAAAACTGCAAAACATTAGAAAAACTTTAAAAAACATAAAGCTAGATAGATTAAAGAAGAGGTGAGAAGAAAAGTTTAAGACACAATTTAGTGGCTATCATCTAAGTTACGGTTGAGGCAATAGACTAAAGAGGAGAAAAGTAGATAGAATTCAAGTGTGCAATGCACATCAATGACTGCAACAATAGCAATAAACTAATTCACGTTCATATGAACAAGCACAGACACATACACACACAGACAGACATACTATGCAGTTACACTATAGCAGAGGTCAATACAACTATTGGAATTCGATACTTTGCATTTATCCAAAGAAAAGAATTAAAAAAAATAACAAAAACATAGAAATAAAAAAGCAATAAAAGTCTTTTTTTCCAATAAAAATAAAAACAAAAAATAAATAAATATAATAATAAAAATGTTAGACATAAAACATAGAAAGCAAGAAGCCTTCTTACGTTAAAGACACAAACAAAACTTTAAATTAAACGAAAAATGCAACGAGAACAACAAACAACAAACAACAGCAAACAAAAAACTAAAGCCTTAGTTAGCCGAGCGTTGCTGCAACCGTACTGTAATGCTACGTACTGTAAGCACGTTGGTGCAGTTATAGAATATTTAAAAACGTGACATATGTTTTTGCATTCATAAACAAAATAGCATTAGTAAAGGCATTGTTATACAGGCACTCGTTTGTCTGAACAAGTAAAATTAGATTTTCGTCGTCCATTTTTATTTTAATTTGCACGAAAACATTAAATTTAAAAATTAATTAAAAACTTATTTTATTTGACTAGTTTATTTTTGATTTTGGTATGAAAAATAAACAGCTGTTTAAAAGACAGTGATGGGAATTAAAATTTTTCAAATGGGTTTTCGTTATGAAGAGAAAGTACCTAATGACATTAGAGAATATTTTGTGTCTATTTTTATGTATGGCTATAAATATGTTTTATTTATTATTTAGCATCTACAATTTAAATATAATAACCAAATTATAGTTTATTAAGTATATGTGTATACCTAATAATAGATTTCTATACAATTTAAATCCTTATATATTTTACATTTATTATACACAATATATGTACTAAACGTGTGCGCAAGACGCTTAAAAGTCTCCAGTTGTGCATTTTTTTCAAGCGAAAATAATTATTAAAGTGGTAATTATCTGTAAAGCAAGTATAGCGAAAAAAGACAAAAACAATACTGAAAAAAGCATTATATAAAGTTAAATAATGGACTATATTATTAAGTGTACAAAGAAAATACCTAAATCTTCATGGTTCACAAAACAACATTTCAAAAATGCGTGAAATAAAATAAAAAAAAGAAACACGGAAAGTACTAATGGTTATTTTATCTTTCTTTCGCATATAAAAGTATATAAAAAAAGTACCATGAAAAAGAGCAAAAATACCTTCAAATTATAAAACAAACAAGTAGCCCATCACTGGCATACAAATGTCACGCAACAACGTAAGGGAATTCTATTTTATACAGAATGGTACGTTGCGGTTACAGTACGTTTTTTTTCGCTAAGCTTTTGCATTGCTTCTCATAAGCCAAAAGCCAACAGCTGATACATTACAGTACGGTTGCGCTCGGCTAATCCAGCCTTAACACTGTCACAACAACAGCATAAACTTTAAAACGATTTCAAAAACATACACACACGCTGTTATATCAGCGACGAAAAAAATATTTTTTTTAAAGCGATTTGTCCTTTAGCTAAATCTGTAGTTAACTGACTTTAAATCGTTACGAACTACAACAGTAAAAGCAACAATGACAACAGCAGCATCTGCATTTGACTAAAATTGTACAGCTTTGACAAAGAATGTCGAGTTATTGTCGGCTACCATCGATCGTACTATACCCTTCTTCAGATCAAATATAATATAAGAGTTTTGGAAATTATATTGGTTAAATTTTTTTTCTAAATAAATTTAAATAATTTTTACTTTAAATCAAAAGTTATATCACCTTCATTGATTATATGACCGCTTTTGACTAAATTATTGATACATCCACAAGCAAAATTGTGAAATTCACATTGTCAAACTCACATATGATCCAAGCGGATCCACATTATTTTAAATATATCTCTATTTTGTACGGGGTTTCCGCTGCCAGTGACCATAGCTTGGCCAGCACTGTTAACCGCGTATACTGTGTACGTTGATGATTTTCGACTTCTCTTCGCCTGAAATATATTATATGACCTTCAAGGGCATAAAATCTTATCATGACGATGTAACGTGCAACACAACTGTTACACCTTTTATATTTTGGCTTGGTCAGTTTACGGAGAATATGAACTGGCCTTTAAGACCATG
Source organism: Melanophora roralis (assembly GCA_963583895.1). Classification (NCBI taxonomy): domain Eukaryota; kingdom Metazoa; phylum Arthropoda; class Insecta; order Diptera; family Rhinophoridae; genus Melanophora; species Melanophora roralis. The sequence goes on from OY757189.1 coordinate 8,000,693, forward strand.
TGTATTTGCCCCCCTTAGACTTTGTTGTGAGCGTTTTTAGGTCGCAGTTTTAATAGAGAGTTACAAACTATATTTTTAGGCCAACAAAGTTCTTGTCATTGCAAAAATTCCGCGTCAGACTTAAGGACATTACCCACTTCGGTTTCGTGTTACCCATCCTTTATTACTCACTACATTACACTTCACTTGTTTTTTTTAAATTAAAAGACAGGAAGCGTTTAATGTTACACCCTTTTTAAAAGGCTTACATGAAGGCTAATTTAACAGTAAACTGAGATCAAAAAATTGATTTAAATCCTTAAAGTTCAGATTATAACAACTAATTTTCCACACCTCAGATGGTGTAGGGTATTAAAATAATTTTCTGATAGCTTAGAACTAGGCAAGAAATCAATAAAAAAATATCTCAAAGTAGATAGAGGCCTTTTGTTTTTTGAATTAACCCTTTAGGGTCTAAAAAAAGTCTTATATATATAAAGCTTTGCTGTTCGTATGTTCACATAACGTTTTTTGAATTATCCAAATGTTTATATTAAGTCTGACATTTATTAATTTAAATTGAAAAAAAAGTTTTGTATATGTACAGTAAAAATCTTGATAGCAAGAAAGGAAATAACATTTTTTGAGCTTGCCAGGTGGCGCTTTATTTGAATATGAGTTAAATAAGTTCTTTTGGGTATAGAAGATTCCGTTACTACCATTTTCACTTATTAACTACACAGAAAACAATTATTAAATTTTTTATTTCAATTATATCATTAATTAAAAGTTTTGTTGTCTTAATTAAAACTTTAATCGTTTTTGAAATGTTAATGCCAACAATGATGTTTGTTTAAAAATTCTTTAAAAAAAGCTGTTATTTTATTTAAAGCTCTTTTCCCCTTTGCTTATGTAAAGCTCACCTAAAGTTCAGTTGCTGGAGTTGAATCTTTGAATATGGAGGTGAGAAAATAAAACTACGCTTAAGACTTAAAAAACAGAATGCGTTGTTGGCTGATTGAATAGAGTGTATGCCTTGCAATCAAATGGCCCATGGTTCGAATCGTTGCTGAGACTTGTAATGTTTATTTGAATGAAATTAAATAAACATAAATAAATAGAAAAAAATATAAATAAATAAAAAAAACTTTCAGGTGTATGTTTAATTTAAAAGTAAACAAAGTGAGAATTATTATACTTTAAGGTTTAGTTACATACTAGTGGACACTGAATGTCTGTGGCCCATTTATATTATACATATATTTACACAATGCATTTTAGTATGGTCTCGCTACACTTCTTTAAGAGAGCAACCTAGTGTAAATTATACTAATCATAAATATAGTAAAATGATAATAAAATTAATGAAAGATGCACGTAGCATTATCATGTTACATTTTTAAAGTATGAATGGTTAACATTTATTAAATTATATATCTTTTAATATCTCTGCGCATTTTTTGTTATTACAATATGTGTTTTTATTGTTTGCTACTAAAGGGTTAATGTTTATGCTGCCAAGTTTACCATTACAAAACTAGCCTTGCTTGTTCATTTATCTTTTGGTGCAAGTGAGTGCATAGATGTGCGTTAAAATCTTATATATCTTTATACCCTTCACATTAGAGATAAGAGTATAAATAAGTTTGTCATTCCGTTTGTAATTTCTTAAATATCCATATGCAACCCCATAAAGTATATATTTTCTTGGTCCTTATAGAAAAGAAGCCGACGAGCGATGAGCGTCTATCCGTGATTTGGTTGAAATAAACTTTTTGAAGCCCTCTCATGTCGTATAGATCCGTAGGTAGCATCAAGCTATTTAAAATATTTGCGAAAAAATTGCTATTGAAATCCATCGCCCTATAACTCACCGAGATATAATCCAAAAACCAAGACTATATCTGTTTATTTCTCCAAAATTTGTACATTTTAACCTCTACAACTGCTCCGATCAATTTTTTCTTACAAACATTTTTGCTGAACATACTTTCCCCCATCTCCGCCCCCGAACAGGGTTGCCATACAAAGTTTAATTCAAATTTTTTAATCGCTCCCACAGCTTTCAGGGTGCTCCTACAAAGGTCAAATAAGACCGACCCAAATTAATTTTTTTTCCCAACTTTTTTTGTGGAACATACTTACCCTCTATCTCCAGTCCCTAATAGGGTTGCTTTACAAAATTTAAAAAAATTAAAGCAACACCCCTACAACTCTCTCGGAATCGCCCCCATTAGTTTTTCCTCCCAAATATATTCCTTAATTTTACTTACAACCTATCGCCATCACTTAAGGGGGTTGCCATACAAAATTTACAAAAGTTATGTAACAACGCCCATAACTTTCCCACAGTCGGCCTTAGAGAAATAAAGTGTACGACCAACCCCTATTAGTTTACCCTTAATTAATTCCCCCGTACAGCTTCCTGGGTGCCCAAGGATAGTTTAACTGTAGGGCTGTTAACCAACTCATTTTTCCTTTCAAACATTTTCTAGAACATATGTACCTTCTATCTCTTCCCCCTAACCCTATCCTCACCCCCTAAATGGGTTGCCACACCAAATTTAAAAAAAAATTGTGTATAACCCCTACACGTTGTGAAGGGTATATACGATTCGGCACAGCTGAATTTAGCACTCTTACTTGTTTTTTTTTTTAATTTTTTATTAAAAAAAAATCTTCACTCATAAGTTTAGTAGTTCGTATTTGTACTAACAGACATACGCTTTCCTCTGCAAAACTATATCGATATTTAGGCAACACAGTCAGTCAGTCACAAACATAGAAAAGTGTTGAAGAAAACTTCTCTTACTTTGGCAAAATGTTAGTTTTAATGGAAAATTATTTTTTGTTTCTATTTCTTGTACATTTTGTAATAAAAAACAAAAAAAAATGTAAAAAATACCACTAATCTACTGGTTTTAAGAATCTTTCGTATTTTTTAAAGCCCAAACTGTTGGTTCAGGATGTAAGAAGAAGTTAGATGCCGGTGCATCTCTCCTCTTAAACTGTATGTGTGTATGTGGTTGCATGCATCACATGTGCTTGTTTTTGTTGTAATAAAATAAAATATTTTTAACTTTTGCCAGTTGGTTTTTTGTCTAGTTTTCTTCAATTTAATGGAGTTAAGTTTTAAAGCGCCTTTACTTACCCTACATGGGAAATGGAAATTGAGATGCCAAGTGATGGCAATTTGAAACGAAAAAAAATATTTGTGGGGAATACAGTTGAGGAAATACTATCCTTTTTAAGGCATGCGATTGTTATTATACCAAAAATTAAAGATATTTGGAAAAACTAATGTCAGTTTTGCAAGAATCAAACCTTAAAACAGTCAACTGTAGCTCGAAAAATATTAATATTTGACGAACTTTAGTACTCAGAGGATGACCCTATATATGTATTGCATCGTGTTATTATCAGGAAAATAGGTAATGGGAAGTAGGATAGAGGGAGTAGTGTTTGTGGACATTTGATTTAAATTTCTCGATATTTGCTGTGACAGAAAAATGCAATTGTAGTGCATGGTGATGTGTGATTTAATGATCAATCGATCCCATACGGGTGTGCTCTTTTTGTAAAAGGCGTATTTTAAACAAACTCCGGGTTTCAGGAACAAGTTCCCTAATTTCTTTAGAGCACATTTCCTCGAAGTTTTAAAAGGACAGTGAAACACATCCCATATTACTATGGTGCTTGAGTGAATCAAGACAGTGAGAAACCCCAATTTCAACAATGAGCACCTTCGCCCACTCTTGTATCAGGTCAAGTAGCTGCAAAATAAACTTTGGAGCACCAGCCCATACATGAGAGCTGTATTTTATTTTCGGTCGGATATATGTCTGCAAAGAAATAGATAGGATTCGAGGTCTAACATAGAACGTCATTTAAAAAGTTAAAATACAAATAGGTTAGAAAAGATGGCGGAGGTTTGCGGTACCCCTGAATTGATTTGGTACTCACTGGAAGAGATCTCATCAACACGAATAATACGATCTCTGCGAAAACTCGACACAAACTGAGAAAATTTATCGCCACTGTCAAAAGGAGCATGTTTAGCTAGAAGAGCACAATGCCAAACTCTATTAAATGCCTTAGAAATATCTAGAGCCACCACTATACTTTTGCCAAAATGATGAATGGTGGTGCATAATTTTTCTTTTAGAAAGGCCACTAGGAACTTTGTAGAATGTCCTCTTTAAAGCCGTACTGACTCCAGGTAGGTAACGAGTTAATAAATAACTATACTTTCCATGGATATTGCTGAACAAATAGCTTTATGGCTGTATTTTTCGAGGGTTTTTGCTTTTTCCTTTTTGGGGATTGGCGCAACGTTAGCTTCTTTTCAGCAAATGTGGAGTAACCTTGGCATACGGTAAGCATTACTGAAAACGTAATCTAATGGACGTCCCAAAGAGCATCGTTTCAAGACCTAAGCTGGCATACTATCCGGTCCAGGAGACTAACTAATGTTGAGATTCAATAAAATATTATTCAGGTGTAGTTTCCGATACTCTTTCAAGTTCGGGCGATGGTTGGTTACTGTCTGGCAACTGTGAATTACCGGTTCAGTGGCTTATATGTCATTTCTTAATGGAATGAAGGGTTATTCTACGATAAATCTCTCAACAATTTTTCCACACTGCGCTTGGTTTTGATAAGACTTCTTTAAGTTGTAAAACGAAGCACGTTGTTGCTTGCTATGTTGAATATTGCACGTAAAAATATGGAAGAGTATCAGCACCTCTGCATTTTTTATCCCTGTCTACTTAAAGCAAAACCTAAACGAAACTGGAAAACGTGCTCTCTTCGTCAAAGTTTCTCTTGCCCTAACAAGGAAACCGAAAAAGCTCAGACTAAATTTTAAATTTTGACAAAAAGTAAAGAAGTGAAATTAGCTGCAAAAGGAGAAAGAAATGCAAAAAAAAAAAAAAATATAAATGTTACTCTTATGTAAATAATAATATTTTTTTAATTTGGTATTCACTTGTATTTTAGCCACTAGTTAATAACATCTTACCCTTTACAACTGTAGTGACATTCTTCCAAGTCTGCTTCAACACACATTTTAAAAGAAAAAAAAAATCTCATTTAGTTTTCAAACTTTTTTAAAACTTAAGAAATTGTTTTTTTATTTTTATTGAATGTTATTCTTTAGTTTAATTTTTAACTTATTTGTTTTTGTTGTTCTCTGCTTAAAAGTGGACGTTGATGATGATGCAGTGATTGCTGCCGATGGTGTTGGTGTTGAACCATTAACTAGTGGGGGGGTTTGACTTAAATGAAATAAATCATAGACGACACAGTACCATTAAGATGCAAAAAAGGAAAACTTTAAAAACAAATGTATTTATACGCATTTCAAATTTACTACTAATGACGTTGAGGATGGGTTAAGGCTTGATTTGGTGCAGAAATTCCAACAAATTACTTGCACAGATAGGTAAATGATGAAATCCCTTTTAGTAGTTATTGCTATTTTCTCTTTCTTTAAACTTAAATTTGGTTTTTAAGTTTATTTATTTAAATGCCTTAACTTACCTTATTCTCGAAACAGGACTAAAACCCGCTTTGTAATTGCTCCCCAAGTTCGTATTATTAAATTGTTATAAACTAGAAAATAAAAATATTAGAGATCAATTCGGCTCGATAAGTTTTGCCGACTGACCATGGGTCGGTACAGCTCAGGAAGGTCTCAAATCTTTCACCAGTAATGCATCCGCTCATAACTACATACACAAACTCTTATTAATTAGAGACCAAATTATTAAGCGACCTTTAGTCGCCCAATTTTATTATAGAACTACAGTTTCTTTAGGTCAATCTCATTCACATCAATTTTAAATTTTCAATTGCCTACCTCGGGTACTGCCAAAGAAAGCATAGAATTAACCAGCCATTTATAGTTATTCCCATTCCGCGCTCTGGTAGCTACCAAGCTCTGCTGGCATGGGTATCAAATTGACAGTGGCACGAAAGGAAAATAGAAGATGCACTTTGAATCTTACCTTTGCCAAGTGTTCATAGCAGTGACAAAGTAAGATTTTTTTGAGACTATCCGATCCAAGCCTGTATTGATTCCGCGCCTTTGCACCGCAGCGTCCATTCTTATGAGAGTGATATTAAAATGCATTGATCTTTAGTTAAAGCATATTCGTTATTCGAAAGAAAGTTTTTCTTGCGCTTTGTGAAACGCAGGTATCTGAGAATTTTGACCCACAGGATTTTTATGTGCTTGGATATCACTTTCAATCTCCCCATCTGGGCATTGCAATGTACAATCACACGGACTTTGTGTACCAGGGTTAGTAACCATCTGACACTTATGATGCAGAATTAAGCTGTCTTTGAGTTGAAATCAAAATAAGGCATTTCAATCTGTACTTTGGATTTCTTTACAGCTGGTTGCTTTGACTTCCTCATTTAATCCGTGGCTAGAATCCCTGGAGAGCGAGATGTTCTTGTACCTTTTAGCAACTCTACCTGTTGTACCTTTTCCACCTCCTTTTCGTTTTCTAAACATCACAAAGCTTTGGGGACAGCCAAGAAGCGTTTGGCAGACCTAAAGGTTTTTTAAAATTAAACTTGAAATGTATGTCAATGCCATGACTTTGGTTCCCTAAAGTCTTTTTTTAAAACTACTAGACGGACCAAGGTGCTCCTCAATGAGGGTAATGTATATGACTATCTTAATTTACTCCAGCATTAACACAATGTGGGTTGTGTTTGACTGTTTTATCGGTATTTGAAATGTAATTCTTACGTAATTGACCGTAGGCAATTTCGTTCAAAGTTCATTATTCGGCGAATACGGGATAGACCGAGTGTAAATTCAACTCGTTCGTAGGTGCAGAGATTCCGCGCAACTGCTTCGGCTATGAATGTCTTACGGTCAGGGCCCAGTTGCTCTTCAAGGATTTTCAAAACATTGAACTGGTTAAAGCCAGTTTACGCGAAAATCCGTGACTTTATATACGGAAAAGAGCAGCCTCACTTGGACTTTCAAGAGCAGTTATTCATGAAATTTTAAAAAAGCATTTGAAGTTCCATCCTTTTAAAATTTAAATCATTCAAGAACTGAAAGAAAATGATCTTGATTTACGCAAAAATTCTGTGAAACGATGCTAAAGCATTTTTGCACTGTAATTCCTACTTTTTGGAGCGACGAAGCCAATTTTCACCTAAAAATCCGCGTCAACAAGCGAAACTGCCATTACTTGTCTCTAAGAACCCGCAACTCTCGAATGAACAAAAGTCATAGCATTGTCCCAGGGTAACTGTTTAATATGACTTATTCACGCAAGAGATAATTGAACCATTTTTTTTTCGAAAATTCTCGAGGCTAGGCGACGAATGTCAACGGTGAAAATTATCGTCGCATGATTGCAGAAATCTTTTTGCCAAACCTGCGAGCTCATCCATTGTACTCTTCACACACATGGTTTCAACAGTATGGGGCGACTGCACACACAGCTAAAGCTTCGATGAATTTGCTTCGGGAAAATTTCCCCCAAAAATTGATCAGTCGCTTTGGGGACATTCCATGGTCTCCGAGGTCGCCCGATCTAGCTCCCATGGACTTTTCTTATGGGATTTTTATGACAATCTCCAGTCTCTGGTGGCTTCAAAGGAAAAATAGTCGTCGAGAAATAAACTCAATTAAACTCAGAGCGTGTTAAACAGAATATAAGACACCGTTTTGAATAGTGTGTTCAACTCCACGGAAGATATCTGGATGACATACTCTTTTAAAACTAAAACCCGCACTTTCAATATATCGTTCGATGCCTTTAATAAAACTTGAGGTCAATTATTACGTTTTTTATTTAAGTTTGAAAATATAAATCAGCCACCAGACACCCTGTATGTCTTTCCTGTAACTTTTGATGCCGAAATATTTAAATGCAATGCCTCTATCCTCTTTTCAATAACCTATTTTCTTAGAATTAACAGATTGCATTTTGTGTATAGGGACTATCCCCTGTAGCCACTATATCAGGTCTTTATCGTTTCGCTAGCAGAATGTCAAAAATTGTATTTGATTTTTTTTGATGACATAAGGAGGATTGGAAAATCAAAACAAAAATTGCCACTCTTAATCCTGCTATTGATTTCCAAAATATGACTATCAAAGTCTTCGAAATATTTTTAAGAAATTGATATTTAAACAGCACCTTAGCTTTTTTTCACTTCTATATGCATATGCTCGTATCTTTACTCATAATAAAAAAATGATGATGATCAGACTGAACACTTGCGCCTAAATTAAATAAAAATTATTTGAAAAAAATAAGGTTAAAAACATTAAAGCAAAATAACAACAACAAATACAACATACAAAGTAAAAGGCAAATGATGAGAAGGTAACAAAATAAGCAGAAAATCCAAGGCGATGAATATAATAAAATGTTCAAAAGTTGCGCGCTGACAAAATGATCGTAAATAATTTTTATAAAGTCTCGTTTCTTTTTGTCTCCTAATTTTTGTTGTTTTTAAGGCAGCTTTATTTTACAGACTTGAAAGGTTCCTTTTCTTTTTTATTTCTTTTTTTTTTTAATGTTGTTAACTTGGCTGCTTTCGTTAAGAAATATACAAACAATCAAACAACCAACGACCTAAGAAAGGAGTAAAATAATGATTATGTGTGTCCATACATATGAATAATCTGTTTGATGTTTTCTTCAAGTTGCAAGCTTTTTGGATCACAATTATTGTCTTTATTGTTGCTGATGATGTGCTAGTGTTGTTGCAGTTGCTTTTTTTTAATATTTTTTTTCTTAAGCTTTTTTTGCCTTTAACTTTATTTGTACACATTTTAAGGCTGATGGATGATGAGAAAATCGCTATTCTAAGCCTTGTGATCTTTTTCCCGTTTCAATGCCCTTCATCATTAGCGGAATGGGTTTTGAATTTTAACAAATTCAACATATATTTGCAGATTTTCCACAAAAGAAATGAAACCAAAATGCACCAAAAAAAAAAAAATACTAATTAAGCCGAACGCAACGTTTAGAAATGGTAATACTAAATGCCGCATGTCACGCTTACTATGCTCCTTTAAGGTTGCATTTAAATATTCTAAGTTTAAACGCACGTTAAGTATTTTACTATGCGGTATTTCACTGTTGAAAACGAAGCGTATTAAATATAAAGCTGTTTCAGCTTTTTGTTTACATTTTATACAATTGTTTTATAATTTGGGGCTACACTTCCATTTAAATAAATTGAACGTAAAATTTAGTAAATTTCAGAAAAAGAAACATAAAATATCACGTTAACATTAACACGTTACTAAGTGCCTCGTTTAAGATTTCTAAGCGAGTGACAGTAAAATTTAGTTCTTAAAAAATGGTTAACTTCGTTCTCACTCACAAAACAAAAACAATCACGTTTGCCTTTTTCAAAAGCATCTTAGCTAAAAAGATGCTGCTTACAACCAAATACTTCTGCCGTTCTGTTTTTGAAAATGCCTCCTATTCGGCTGGGGTTTCAAGTAATTATACCCTTCACATAGTGATAAGGGTATATATCACTTTGTCATTCCGTTTGTAATTTCTTTATTATTCATTTGCGACCCCATGAAGTATATATATTCTGGATCCTTATAGATAGGGAAGCCGATTTAGCGATGTCCGTCTGTCCGTCTGTTGAAATCAAGTTTCCGGAGTCAAATAAAAAGATACACACCAGTTAATGGTGTCAAACTATTGGAAATATCCCGCTTACAATCGCTATTTAAAATCAGCAAAACCGGTTCACTATTGACCGAGATATAAGCGAAAACCCAGAGTAACCCATTTTTTTTAGGACAAAATCCGTGCATATATCCCTATATATCTCAGTAAATATAGTCACTCTTGCCACAAAACTTGGCACGGATACTCCTAAAGAAGGGACCTAAATAATGGAAAAAGTTTTTTCAGATAAGACCAGGGGAAGGGGTATTTTTCCTACAATTGTACAAATTTGGTGAAATATTTTATGCGCTATATCTCGTAAACTATAACAGCTATCGACCTAAAATGTTCTACAAAAAGTAATTGTACGCAAATACCTACACTTTAAAGAAAAAAAATTTTGAGTGGGGGCAAAAAAAGGGGTAGCTCCCATACAAATCGACAATTATTATAAAATATTCGATAAGCTATATCTCGGAAACTATAACAGATATCGAAATGAAATGTTCTACAAAAAGTAATTGGGCAAGAAAGCCTACGCTTTAGAAAAAAAATTTTTTGAGTGGGGGCAAAAAAAGGGGTAGCTCCCATACAAATTAACGATTTGTATGAAATTTTCGATACGCTATAACTCGGAAACTATAACAGATATCGAAACCAAGTGTTCTACAGAAAGTGATTGGACATCAAGGACTATGCTCTTAAGAAAAAATTTTTTGAGTGGGGGCAGAAAAAGGGGTAGCATACATATTAACAATTTTTGTTAAATTTGGTGAAATATTTTATGCGCTATATCTCGTAAACTATAACAGATGTCGAAATCAAATGTTCTACAAAAAGTGATTGGACATCAAGGGCTACGCTCTGAAGAAAAAGATTTTCGGATGGGGAGTGAAGAAGGGGTAGCTCCCATACAAATTAACAATTTTTATAAAATTTTTGATACGCTACTTCTGGAAAACTATTACAGCTATCGACTTCGAATATTCTACAAAAAGTAATAATCAAATAGTTCATACATTTTGGAGAAAAAGTTGGAGAAGAGCAGGGGGACTCGAACATTCAATAAGTTTTATTAACCTTTAAATATGGATAATGTCGAAAACTTTTAAAACTTTCGACCTCAAATCTTTTTCATCTATTTCTATTATTCATACGAACGTTAAAATTTTGTTATCTTTTCTATGGGCTTTAAAACTCGCACAAGGTTTTTTATTATATTATTTGCAGTACAAAATTACTCGGCTGGGTATATTTAAAGACCAATGTGAAGGGTATATAAGTTTCGGCACAGTCGAATATAGGGCTCTTACTTGTTTTCTTTAAATTTACATGAACTAAAAATATTAAATTATTCTAAATAAAAACAAGTAAGAGCGCTATATTCGGCTGTGCCGAATCTTAGATACCCTTCTCACTGGCTTTTGAGAACTCTGAAATTTTTTGATTCATATTTGTTATTTTTATTTATGAAACATTTATAATTTTTCTATAGGGATCAGTGTCACATTCAACTCTCTTAGAGTGGCTAGAGAAGTTTAAAGGGTTTTTACCCAACTTTTTTAAAGTTTTGTATGGCAATCCCGTTAGGGAGTGGAAAATGTTTGCAAGGAAAAAAAGTTGGGGTCAGTTCTAAATTTGACCTATCCATGGGCACCCTGAAACCTGTAAGAGGGAATTGATCACAATATTACCAAACTTTGTATGAAAACCCCCTAAGGCGATGGATTTAGTGGGTAAGTTTACTCTAGGAATAATTTTAGAAGGGGAAACCAATAGGGATCGGTCGTACAATTTATTTATCTATCTACGAAACTTATTGGCGTTTTTACATAATTTTTGTAAATATTGTATGGAAACCCCCTTAGGTGATGGAGATAGGAGGTAAAAATGTGTTAAGAATATGTTTGGGAAATTAACTGGGGTCCGTGATAAATTTTTTTTATTTTGGGATGACTCCGGAGAAGTTGTAGGGGTTTTTTGCCATAATTTTTTCAAGTTTTGTATGACAACCATTTTAGGACCTGGAGATAGAGAAAACTTAATAGGTGTTGGTCTTACGTTTTACCTTTTTAGGAGCACTCTGGAAGCTGTCGGAGCGATTAAAAAAATTTTTTTATATAAAACTTTATTTGGCAACCCTGTTAGCGGGCGGAGATAGAGTGTAAGTATGCTCCACAAAAATGTTTGTAGTCAAAAACTAACAAGAAACATTGCATATTTTACGGGGCAAGTACCGCAAAAGTTTAACGCGCATAGTTAGTTACTAAAAGCTAAAATTGCTCGCACTAATAGGGTTCAAACTGATAAGGTAAAAAACAAAACCAGGGTTGAGCATAAAGCTACCTGCTAGCGTTCAAGTTGCTAAAATAATAATAAATATTTCGAAAAACTTAACGTTAGATTTGTTGTTTACAAATGAAATTTTTGCTGTGTACAGTGTTGAATTTTTTTTAATTATGAGGTATTGTTTTTATCTAAATTTTTTTAAGAATATTTTTTAATTTTAAATTTTCTAATAGATTTCTACGTTAGAAAAAATGTTAAAGTAACCTCTTTTAAGAAAATTTTTAGCCAAAATTTTATTGAAAAAAACCCATTCCTATTTTGGAAAGGGTGTCCAAAATTCTTTATAAGTTTTTGATAATTTCATTTAAGCTGGTGTTAAAGGCATCTTGTTTTTGGCATGAACATTTACTTCACCCCCCCCCCTACATAGTCTGTTTTCAACGTCTATCCAGCCATATGACTGTCCTTCCCTTCATTTGCACAAATAAGAGATGATCGGCAAAATATCATTAAAACGAGGGCTAATGCACACATACACATGCTGAGAAAATTATTTATTTGGAAATAAAAAATATTATACTCTTAAAGCAGTAGTTGTTGTTTTTGGCACTATTAGCCTTGTTTAAAAAAAGAAAATAAAATAAAAAATGAAATACAACATGTAGTTGTTACAGAATATAAAATGCACGCATTGCGATAAATGCACGCATTGCGATAAATGCCTGACGTCTGTTCTGCTTTAAGTTGTTTTATTTAATTTTTACTTACTTGATCTGGTACTTTTTGGCCGTAAGTATGGGTAGAGTGTATGTTTGAGTTTGTGTGTACTTAAAACCTAATTTCATTTAAAATGGTTGGTCATAAGGACAAACACCTGTAAAATAGATTAAAGATCAAAAAATATACAAACAGTTTAGCACAAAGATCCTCAGCAAAATGTAAACAAGGAATGAAAGAGACGTTGCACATTTGGCAGAGACTGTGTCAGTGTGTACTTGTAAGTGTGTGGTGGTAGCTACCAAAGCAAAAAAAAAAAATAATAAAGAATTGCTAACACAATAACAACAATAATAAAGGTATTAACACTGCACCAGGTTTTATTGGAAAATTGCCCCATGTTGAGGCCAAAAGTCAATTAGATGATGAAAAAGTACTTTTTTGTCCTTTTTTGTACGTTTGGAGATTATTAGTTAAGAAATATAAAATTCAGGAATTTTAAGCCGGACTAAAGCGGAAGGGACAAAAGGTAATTATTTCTGGTACTTTTTTTTTTTATTATTTAAGATCTTTAGTCTACAAATGTATGGAACTGAGGAATAATGACTCAGATTAGGGTCAAGTGATAAAAAAGTACTTTTTTTGTCCTTTTTTATACTTTCTGAGATTATTAGTTTAGAAATATGAAACTCAGGAATTTCGAGCTAGATTAAAGCGCATGGGGTACTTTTTTATCCCTAAAATCTTTGGTCTACAAATGTATGGAACTGAGGAATATGACTCAGATTAGGGTCGAAATGAACAAAAAGTACTTTTTTAGTTATTTTTTTTGCATTTCTTGAGATTATCGGTCCACAAATATAAACTAAGGTCTACAAATATAAAATTAAGGAATTCTGACCCAGATCGGGGTCAAAGTGGGCAAAAAGTATTTTATTCAAATTTTTGGTTCTTTTTTGCATTTTTGAAATTATGAGTCTAGGAATATGAAGTTAAAAAGTGAGCTTTTCAAGTTTTTGGTACTTTTTTAAATTAAGGATAATAAACCAAAATTGGGCTTAAAGTGGACAAAAAGTACTTTTTGTATTTTTTTAAATGTTTTTCTTTGCATTTTTTTAAACATTATCTTTAAATATAAAAGTAAGAAATATTGCTATAGATAGAGATGGACGGGACAAAAAAGGTACTTTTTTCAAATATTTGGACCTTTTTTTGGGATTATTAATCTACAAATATAGTATTTTTTTATATAACTGGGGAATATTCAGCCAATTAACACAAAGTACTTTTAACAAAAAGTACTTGTTTTTACTACTGGTACTTTTTAAAATTTTTTGAAATGATTGGTCAAGAAACTTAATATTAAGGAATATTGACCCAAATTAGGGCCGAAGTGAACAAAAATTACTTTTTTTTTTGAATTTTTTTAGATGTAGTCTACAAATATGAAACAAGGAAATATTGATTGGACAAAAAGTACTTTTTTCCAATTTTTTGTTCTTTCTTTAGGATTATCGGTCTACAAATATGAAATTAAAGAATATTGACCCAGGTTCAGGTCAAAGTGGAAAAAAAATGTTTTTTTTCAAAATTTGTTTTTTTTTTTACATTTTGGGGTTCATTAGGTATAAAAATTGAAACTCAGGTGTATTGACCCCGATTGAGGCCAAAAGTTGGCTACTTTTTTGTTAGTTTTGAGTGGGGTTTTTAATATTAAAAACTAGTAGCCTAGATTAATTTGGGGAGCTTAAGATAAGAATAATTTGCTCAATTGAATATTCTTAACAGTCTTTTTATCTCCCTGTATACTACAAAATCTGCAAAAATCAAAAATTTAAAAAGGCCTTGGAGAAAAGTATATATATTTTAAGGAAAACTTAAAACTTTGTTTGAAAAGAAATCAATTAATCAAAAAATATGCTTTAAATTGCTATTAAGAGGTTTATCCAGAGATGTAACGATATGTCTTTATATGTTAAGGCTGGTAATGTTTTGCAAAAGGATGCATTATGATCATCAACAATTTAAACATTGTGATCGAATTTGAGGATCAGTATGAAGATGATGACAATATCATGTGTATGCTTAAGAATGTAAGCAAACAGTTGAAAGAACTTAAGAAAAAAGTCAGGCCCACATTTATTAATGTATCTGCAGACAACATGCATTTGCGCGCCTTTTGAAGACAACAAATTTTGCGACGACAACAACAGCAACAATAACAATATAAAACTTGATAACAACATGGATTTTAATACAAAAATGTGTAAAAGACGCATAATTCATTTTAATTTTTATTTTTGTTTTGATTTTTGTTTTCTATATCATTCTGTCTAAAATGTAGTTTTGTAATGTTAACCAAGCTGACGACGATGTTGAGTTGGTTAGTCAATGCCAAAGTCCTTAAGTTGTTGATTATTTTAATAACGATGACTTTGAAAACGACAATGATAAAGATTTTAACAATGATAATCGTAATGATCATTAGCAGTTTGGTTTAAGTTAATTTTTGATGCTTCTGATTTTGATTTTGCTGCCGTTGTTTCTTTAGTTATTGGAGCTCAAAGCAGGATTTTGTTAAATATCTTGAAAAGAATTACGTGTGTCAATGTCCGCTAATATTTGTTTAAATGATGCCTCAGATCTCTTTATATAAAGATGTACATACATGTATGCATAAATAAATTAAAGACTCAAACGGTTTCCTTACAGCTTCGGCATAAGACCAAATTTAAAAAAAGTTTTGTAAAAGAGAGAAAAAAGCAAAATATTTTAATAAGATAATAAGATCTGCTGGTAGTATTTTTTAAACAGGGAACGTTCGACTGCAGGTCGGACAAGAAAATATGGAGAGGAATGAGATGACACACGAGCTATCGAAGAAAGGGGTCCATCTGCCTATGGAAAAAACAATTCACGTTCGCGGTCTACTTCAGTTCTACGAGAGTCTTGGTAAACGCTACTTCGTGTAGAGTCTCCAGGATAATATGGAGATCTTATGACCCAAGGCCAATAGCGATGACTGCAGGTTATTTGGTGTTTTTGGGGATAGGGAGACTATGCAGAATATTCTGTTTCACAGTCCAGTGATCGTGCGCTCTAGCGCAAGGTGTCTAGGATCTTATTTGTTTCATGGCCTGGAGGAAATATCCGAGGTTGGATAGATAAGGCTGCTAGCATTTGGCAATAAAGTGTGGAAAATCCTGAATTTTATTATATTGAATTATAGAAGACGGGTTATGGTGTCTTTTTGTCTGGAAACTTTAAGGGCCCACAGGGTTTATTTGGGGTTTTCAGGGCCAACCAGTTCAACCTAGCTTCACCTAACCTAACCTTACCTAACCTAACCTAACCTAACCTAACCTAACCTAACCTAACCTAACCTAACCTAACCTAACCTAACCTATCCTAACCTAACCTAACCTAACCTAACCTAACCTAACCTAACCTAACCTAACCTAACCTTACCTAACCTAACCTAACCTAACCTAACCTAGCCTAACCTAACCTAACCTAACCTAACCTAACCTAACCTAACCTAACCTAACCTAACCTAACCTAACCTAACCTAACCTAACCTAACCTAACCTAACCTAACCTAACCTAACCTAACCTAACCTAACCTAACCTAACCTAACCTAACCTAACCTAACCTAACCTAACCTAACCTAACCTAACCTAACCTAACCTAACCTAACCTAACCTAACCTAACCTAACCTAACCTAACCTAACCTAACCTAACCTAACCTAACCTAACCTGACCTGACCTAACCTAACCTAACCTAACCTGACCTAACCTAACCTAACCTAACCTAACCTAACCTAACCTAACCTAACCTAACCTAACCTAACCTAACCTAACCTAACCTAACCTAACCTAACCTAACCTGACCTAACCTAACCTAACCTAACCTAACCTAACCTAACCTAACCTAACCTAACCTAACCTAACCTGACCTAACCTAACCTAACCTAACCTAACCTAACCTAACCTAACCTAACCTAACCTAACCTAACCTAACCTAACCTAACCTAACCTAACCTAACCTAACCTAACCTAACCTAACCTGACCTAACCTAACCTAACCTAACCTGACCTAACCTAACCTAACCTAACCTAACCTAACCTAACCTAACCTAACCTAACCTAACCTAACCTGACCTAACCTAACCACTTAACCTAACCTAAAGGAAAGTCAAGTACCGCTTACCAATGTTGGGTGATATCTTGGCCTAAGCTTAAAATTGGCATACTGTAACAACACTTCCCCTCCAGTTCTAGAAATCCTAGAAACTTAATATTTTTTAAAACAATTTTCTTGAACGGACTAAGACTATTAGCCTTTATAGGTCCGTCTCAGCGGTCACCTTCGCTTTATTACCTCTTATTTTCTTATAGTCGTAGTTTTGTCCACAACAACTAAACTTTAAAAATGAAAAATAAAATATTTACAAATTGGTCACACAGGTTTAATACGTTGCTGACATGCAATACACGTCTATAGGCAACCAAAAAGTTCTTAAAGACACCAACAACTATCATTTCAAAAAAACAAAAAGAGAAAGACAGTCATAGAAGGAAAGAAAAAGAAAGCACAACAATTGTTGTTGCATATAGTTCCTGATCAATGTTATATATAACGACGTATGATTATAAACATTTAAGTTCTTACGTTGCGATTTAGTCTTATAAGACACTAAATTTGAATGTTTGTCGGCTTTAATGTTTTGGCAATGAAAATTACTTACACATCAACAATATTTGCAAACATTCGCCTCCACATATACACAACAGACACGCGAGCATATATATCTACAGACATTTGTAAATTTCTGACTTCTTAAATGCAACAACTCCAGCAGTAAATATCTGTGGGACTGTCTGTTACAAACCAACAACTTAAAGTCATTTTAGTTAAGCAGCATTGGGCAACAGGCAGCAAACAGTAAGACCAGCGGGAAGACAAACTAGTCAACAAGTCATATATAAGTGACCAAGAAATGCACTGAAGTAGTGATAATTTTATTGACGAAGTGGTAAGAAAGCGTATTAGCCTGGCACTGAGTAGCGAATATATTTATTTAACATAATTTTATTATTTCGAACTTAATGTTATCAGTTTCTTTAAATTTGAGAGGTAAATGTATGAAGACTTAATTACTTAGGAGCTTCTGACCACCTCCAGAGGATAAAATTCTTAACTGAGTTGGAAAAACAATTTCATATAGCAGTGGCCGTTTAACTTGCTCTTTTTAAATTAATTTTCTAAAAAATAACTTATAAGAAGATAATTTCTTTGAATATAAACCAGATTGAATAAAAGAACAGTTAAAAATAAGCTTTTTAAATTTTAATGTCATTTAAATAGTTTTTTCTAATTTTGTAAGACTTCCTTTACTGAGTTATTTGCGTATTTGTCAACATCACCCTAATACGTACTTATGGAAAAATAATTTTTAGTGAATATGTGTGTGTGTATATATATTTTTAACTGTTAATACCCCATTTGACCATGTCGTAAAGGACATGTTGAGAACAGTTTAAACAAATCAAACATATTGATTGAATTAATTGAAATCTCAATTGAATATATATTAAACATCAATTCAAAAGCCTATTCAAAAGTTAACTGAAAATATAACTTAATAGTTTAACACAGAAAAAACTAAAAAATGGTTTCAATTACCAAAATAATTGAATCAATTAATAAAATGGTCAAACTCGCACCTATCACCAAAATGATTGTATTAATTACCTAAATTGTAAAAACTGAAAAATTGAGTTTTTTTTTTATCAATTAAACATTTTTAAAAGTTTGATTACTAAAATAATCTTAACTTAGGCTAAGCATCATTGTTGGCATTAAATTTCAAATACAATCAAGTTGTTAATTGTGACTATTAATTTTTTTAATCAAAATCGTTAAATTTTTTTAAACAATGGGTTAATTAAAAAAAATATGTGAATAATTTGATCTGTGAATCAATTCAGAATGTAATTAAATAAAGCCTTTTTTAAATACTGGCTTTAGTTGAAAAAAATTACCTAAATTTTGTTTCGGTAAAAAAACATGATACTGTGGAAGCAATGCGCAGAGTATCAGATAGTTTTCAATAAATAATAAAACAAAAAATATCTTCTGCTTTATCTCCAAAGAGACTTCAAATGGCAAATATCATCTACAACAATTTGGCCATAAGGGATACTTTAAGCCTGGTTGCTGTCGATCTTCACATGCTTCTGCACAAAACTTGTTTGTGAACGACCAACGACAGTCAACCAATCGACTAGTGTGGCTCTTTGCCTTGGTTACTTAAGGAAAAAAAGAGGAGATGGTGACGATGATGCCGATAATGTTGTTGTTGTTGCTGTCCTTATTGTTGAGATAATGACGCTAAAAATAATGACGATTATGATGGTGATGAAGTTACTTACATGCGAAATGTTTTCATTTCCAGGCGACCATGTCGATTTTTTTGAATTTAATCTTCTTTACGTTTGTCTGTTATTTATGCTGGTTTTTATTTGGTTTTTCTTGTAGTTACTGTTCTTAAAGGTGCCCTACATTAAGTGTTTTTTTTCGTTTATAAAACGTTTAAAATTGAGATATGTATTATTTTATGTTAAGGTAGTAAATTAAGGGATTTTATAAAAATCAAAATAAAAATGTTTTATTTGAAATCCTTTTACACAGGCATAGAAAACATTCCATTGATTATATATTTTCAAAGCTATCTGGTGCTGTAATTTTTCCTCAGATCAAAAGGCCTTTAATTTTTTAATTATATGTACAATTTTAAAATTGTTATCGCCAATCAAATAGATGGTTAAAAGCAATACATACACTAGATGGCGTTAGTATAGGAATAAAAAAAGGAAAAAGCTTTGGTCTGGTTAGTTTAAAATGAAAATAAATCTTCATGTCGACTCACCACGGTACATAGGCCAGTGAGTTGAATATTTGATGCTTAAAATTAAAGAAAATAAATAAAGAAAATTAAAGTAATAAAAACAAAATTGTCTTTAAAGAAAAATTTCAACTATAAATAGAAAAAAACAAGTAAGGGCGCTATATTCGGCTGTGCCGAATCTTATATACCCTTCACATTGGCCTTTTAAAATACCCAGCCGAGTTATTTTGTACTGCAAATAATATAATAAAAATCCTTGTGCGAGCTTTAAAGTCCATAGAAAACTTTACAAAATTTTAACGTTCGTATGGATAATAGAAATATATGAGGAACGTTTGAGGTCGACAGTTTTATAAGTTTTCGACATTATTCATATTAAAAGGTTAATAAAAATTGTTAATATTTATGGGATGTTCTAGTCCCCCTGCTCCTCTTTAAATTTTTTTCCAAAATGTAGGAATTATTTGATTATTACATTTTGTAAAATATTCGAAGTCGATAGCTGTTATAGTTTCCCAGATGTGGCGTTTCGAAAATTATATTAAAATTGTTAGTTTGTATTAGAGCTACCCCTGCCCCTCCCAAAAAACTTTTTGTTCGAATGTAGGTCTTATTATCCTGTTACTTTTTGTAGAACATTTAAAGTCAATTTCTGTTATAGTTTCCGATATTTATCATATCGAAAATTTCATAAAAATCTTCAATTTGTAGGGGAGCTACCCCTTCTCCTGCCTCCACCAAAAAATTTTTTCTTTAAAGCGTAGGTCTTGTTGTCTAGTTATTTTTTGTAGAGCATTTGATGTTGATAGCTGTTATAGATTCCGAGATATAGTTTATCGAAAATTTCATAAAAATTGTTAATTTGTATGGCAGCTACCCCTTCTTCTGCCCTGACCCAAAAACTTTTTTCTTTATAGTGTAGGTCTTATTGTATAATTATTTTTTGTAGAACATTTGAATTCGATAGCTGTTATGGTTTCTACGATATGGCGCATAAAATATTTCACCAAATTTGTGCAATTGTAGGAAAACTACCACTTCCTCTGATCCTATCTGAAAAAATTTTTCCATTATTTAGGTCCCTACTTTAGGAGTATCCGTGCCAAGTTTTGTAGCAAGAGTAACTATATTTACTGAGATATATAGGGATATATACACGGATTTTGTCCTAAAAAAACGGGTTACTTTGGGTTTTCTCTTAAATCTCGGTCAATAGTGAGCCGATTTTGCTGATTTTAAATAGCGATTGTGTCCAGGATATTTCTAATATTTTGACACCAATAACTGGTCCGTATCTTTTTATTTGACTCCGGAAACTTGATTTCAACAGACGGACAGACGGACATGGCTATTTCCACTTCCCTATCTATAAGGATCCAGAATATATGTACTTTATGGGGTCGCAAATGGATAATAAAGAAGTTACAAACGGAATGACAAACTGTATACCCTTATCACTATGTGTAGGCTATAAAAACACTTTAACTTAAATTAATTCTGAAAGAATTTGCCTAGAAATTGTAGAATATTTCTAGGGTCACATTCACCTTCTCATCTTAATGGTCCAAATGCTACTGTTGCTCTTGTTTTTGTTGTTTTTTTTTTGTTTCGTATTCAAAATTGCAGTGTGTTAAAAATATCTTATTGCTCGCCATGGTTACGCTTATTACCACAGTACCATATCCATAATTATACACTTGAGATTTTTATTTATGATTAAGTTTTGTTAAAAGTCGACGTTTTGTCTTTTTCTCATCCTCAATTCTATATTGCTCATTTGCTTGATTTAAGGCTTAATGTTTTATTTGTATGATAAATATAATGTTTCTTTTGTTGTTGGTTTAGCCTTTATAAAGAACTTAAACAGCCTAAGGCGACCTTCATTTATATAAACTTTTTTACTTTAATGTTTTTGCTTTGTTCTTTACAGATTTAAAACTGTTGGGCAATTGAAAGGTAAGTGTAAAAAATAATTTACTTTTTATTCAATTAATAAATTTAATTGAAAATATTTAATACATTTTTAGGAAAATTATTTAAATTAATTACTTTTGTCCCACTGATATTTTTTTGCTTTTAAAAAACATTAAATAAAAACTCATGGTTTTTTTTTTAATATGACGTCCTTATAATTGTTTTAACGTTCAATAATTTGTTGCTGTCAACACTTGTATTTACTTATTTGTGCCTTCATACGTTTAACTATTATGGGTGGCTTCATAATCCTTGTGTGGGTGGTTCGACATTTGCGTTTTAGAAATGAGCTGTTAAGAGCCTTTAAGAATTTCTATTAAGTACTTACACATACAAAAATACACCTACAACATTTAAATTTATTTTCGATTGAAGATTTATTTTGAAATGACGTCACTATAGGATTTTATATTCCTTATAATGACGCAACACTTTGAAACTACGCCATTACCTTAAGTACATTTAACAACCATTTGTTTATTAGATGTGAAAGTAAACATTTATTTAGCAGATATTTAACAGATGTTTATTTGTTTTGTATTATCGCTATAAGGAACTTTTAAATTAAAATTTTTGAAAATAAATATTAAATTAATTACAAAAGATACATCTAAAGGATTTTGATTTCACGTTTATATGAAACAAATTGTTTATCCCGTTATCAAAGCAGATTATTGACATAGTTTTACAACAACAACTGTAGAACACGGTGCAACAGTTTTCTATATTTTTTTCAAAAATAAATTACAAAAAAAATTATAATATTATTCGTTTATATGATGACTTTCTAAGTATCAAAAACATGTGGGTCTTTCTAAGAAAACAAAAGTGTATAAGTCGTCGTGTATGTTTTTATTTACTGCACGGAACACTAGAGTGATTTCGGAAAAAGTGAAAAAAAAATATTTGATTTGATTTTAATACCCTTCGCATATTGATTCGGGTATATATCAGTTTGTCATTTCGTTTATAATTTCTAAAGCATCTATTTGTGACCCCATAAAGTCAATAAATTTTGTATGGATCCTTCGCTAGTCCGTCCGTTTAAATTATGTTTCCGGAGTAAAATAAGGTCGAACGAAAAGCTTTTTTGGTTTCAAACTATCAGAAATATTTCTAATCTGAGTGCTAATTGAAATCAGCAAGATCGGTTTCCCATTAACCAAGATATTAGCAAGAGCCTAAAAAAATCAGTTTTTAGGACAAAACCCATGTTATCACAAAACTTTGAATAGACACTTTAAAGGCGGTGTCTTCAATTGGGGAAAATAGTTTTTGAATAGGAGAAGAGGCAGTGGTAGTCCCCCTATAATTGCACACACTCTATAAGATTTTTCATGGACTTAATATGAGAACCTGTCTGTGCATTTTAATCCTGGTACAAAGTGGTTTTAGTACAAAACGTATATTTCGAAAAAAAAGAAATAGTTGGAAAGGACTAGGGGGAGTGAAAACCCCCATATGAATAAAAAACTTTAAAGAAAATTTTGCTACAAAATATTTTGGAAATTCTAACAGCCACCAACTTCAAATGTTCCAAAAGAAGTAATTGTACAACAACACCTTGATTTTAGGAAAAAATTACTTGAATGGAATTAGGGGGAGCTGAAGCCCCCACACAAATTAATAAGTTTTATGAAACTTTTGATACGCTATATTACGGAAACTGTTAGAGCTATCGAGCCTAAATCTCTTACAAAGTTTTTGCATTATGATTTTTTTTTATTTAAAAGAGCTTAGGAGTAGCATCCCTCTTACACAAGTTAAAATTTTATAAAGTTTTTTATGTCAAAAATTAGAATAGCTTTCGACCTCAAACCTGGGGCAAAGTATTTTTATTTTAATAATTGCGATACGAAAACAACTTGACTAGATTAGATGGCTGGGTATTTAAAAAACACCAATGTGAAGGGCATGTAAGACTCGGCACAGCCGCATATAGCGCGCTTACTTGCTTAAAAATGTACACGCAAGATTTTTTCTTATATAATACATCGATAAAAGCATTTTTTTCGAATAAATTCTAAAGCTCCTATAAACTTTCAAACGATGTATCAAAGAAGAAAATTAAACCCAAGAAAGACAAAAAGTGTTTGTGCCGCATTTGATAATTTTGAATAATAATATTTTTCCTTTATTTTAAATACAGCAAAATGTTTATTTTTCTTTGGTTTTGTATTTTTGTTGATTCACATTCTTTAAATAGTTGCATTATGTAACATATATGAAGAATTACGCAAATCAATCTCAAGTAAACTGTAAATTGTGGATGTTAAAAGCTTGTAGTTTGATGTCTTCCAATATAATCGAGATAACAGAATATCAATCACGGATTTTAGAAAGAAAAATATTTAAATATAAGATATACTTAACTCAATCTTTTCAAAAATGTGTCGTGCAGAAACATTTGTTCACACCATGAAAAACAGTTTTTTAATATCAAAAAATGTCGAACATTTTTTAAGACAATTTTTTTTTATTTTTAATAAAGATATTAAACTAAAATATATTGATTCTTACGTAATTTACTTAAGTTATTAACAGATTGTTTTCTCAGCTTTTTTTTGTCGGCATTCTATTTTGCTACTTAATTTAATATACGGAAATTAACAGAAAAACCTGTTGTTGTGGTTGTTTTATTGTTTTTACATAAATTACTTTGCACTTGTGCATGTGCATCCTATAAAGTGGTAAGCAAAGCAAATTATCGATTTCTGATATTACGATCAACGATTTTTATTTCAATTTATACAGCCGATTAATTCGAAGTTTTTAATCAATTTTATTTCAAAGTCGATTTTTATTTCGATATAATTTTACTGTTTTTTTAAAACAGAAAGAGAAAAGTAATAATTTTGGGTTGTGATTTATTTTTATTAAGCGTGCGTTATAAACAAGGTGTCTGTTAGCGAGTTTCTATTTTTAAAAAAGATTATTTCAAAAATTAATAAACGGTGCGGAGGAAGAATGGCGCATTTGTAACTATCGATTGTGCGGATTTGTCAGTCACGATCTTGCAATGGTCGATTGAGCATCCCGTGTTTGCTGTGGAGACATTTTTTAAGAGTAATGATTCTTTTGTAATTGCTAGTCGAAAATTTTGTTTAAAGTTCGATACTCGGCCAATACGAGTTGGACCGAGTGTAAATTTAATTCGTTTGTGGGTGCAGTGATTCCGCGCAATTGCAACTATAAATGTCGCATGGCCACACCCAGTATATCTTCAAGGACTCCCAAAAGCATTGAACTGCTTGGAAGCAGTTTACGTAAAAATCCGCAGATTTCAATACGGGAAAAAGCAGCTCTACTGGGACTCCCAAGAGCGATTACTTCTAAAATTAAAGAAAAAGGATCTGAAGATTCATCCTTTTAAAATTCAAATCGTTTAAGAACTGAAAGAAAGTAACTTTGATTTACACAAAAACTTTTGTAAAACGATGTTGAAGCATATTTCGCATTGTAAATCCTATTCTTAGAGCGATGAGGCTCATTTTCACTTAAATGGCCACGTCAACGAGCCGCCACTAGTCTCTAAGAACCCGCAACCCTCGATTGAAGCATCAAAAACCCATTGCATTGCCCCAGGATAACTGTTTGGTGTGCCTTATACACGCATTAGATAGTTGGACCATTTTTTTTTGAAAATTCTAGAGACCAGGCGACGAATATTAACTTGGAAATTTATAGACTTATGATTACGGAGTTCTTTTTGCCAAACCTGTGAGCTCATCCATCGTACTCTTTACTCACGCTGTTTTCACAGGATGGGGCGATTGCCCTAATAGCCAGAGCTTCAATGAGCTTGCTTCGAGGAAATTTCCCCCAAAAATTGATCAGTCGCTTTGGTGACATCCCATGATTAAAAAGGTCGCCCGATCTAACTCCCATGGATTTATAATGATCCTCTCCAATCTCTTGCGGCTTTAAAGGAAAATATTCGTCGAGAAATAAGCTTAATTGAACCAAGTTAACTGTAGCGTGTTGCGCAGAATATAAGGCTGCGTTTTGAATAGTGTTTTTAATTCAACGGAGGACATCTGCATGAGATATTTTTTAAAAAATAAAATCCGCATTTTATTCTACCGTTCAAAGCTCTAAATAAAACTTTGTGTTAATTATTACGTTTTTTATTTAAGTTTGAAAATATTAATCTGACACCAGACACCCTGTGCATATAAACATGTATTAATAAATGATAAAATCAATATATAAAATAAAATAAGCCGCGAAACTAAAATAAATATATATAAAACATGAGCTTTAAAACCCAAACGAATTAAATTAATTTTTGTATTCATTTAAAGTATTATTTAGATGTTTGTTCATAAGTACATGTGTGTTGGTGTAAATATGATGTGCGTACAAGTGTATTATGTGTTAAAAATATGTCTAAAAGCATTTTATATTACAGCTCGTTTATGCAATCATTAAATGTATATTTTCGCACATACATACGTACGGTCGTACCATAAAATGTCATTATGTCACCTTGTTTGCGCACACAAACCCAAATAATTAAATCCGTTAAAACCAAGTTATAAAATATAAAAAATAAATGCTTTAATGTATATTTGTTTATAGGATGGTTGATATGCTTTTACAGGAATTTAATAAATATGTATGTACAAACATTTGCGTACATAAGCACGTGTGTATGAAAAAATTGTGTGTTTATGTGTTTGTTTAAGCATTAAAAAGTAAATTGATTGCAAATAACATCACACACACACGCACATTTGTAGGTAAATGCCTATAATTTTATAAATATTTGTTAATTGGTATGTGTGTGTTCTTTAAATCAGTGGTGCCCAACAAAAGAATATGATCTATGAGAAAGTATGGATGCTTTTTCACAGTATGTTTTATTTAAAAATAGATTCCAATATTAACCTGTGTTGTTGTCTCTTTTTTGTATTATGTTATCTTCGTTATAATTTTTGTTATTGGCACTCGTATTATGCACATGTAAAACCCGATTAGTGTTCGTTCCCTAGAGATACTCTTGGCTAACATTGCTTCACACGCATAGTACTTTCGATATATTTGTAGTTGCTTTATTAAGCAATAAACACAAAACTATACACACGAACACACTATTTTTAAGGAAAACAATTTTTGTTAAAATATCTATTTTAGCAAATTAAGTGCTTTTTGAAAGAATTCTTTTTATTAATTTAATTTAAAGGAGATAAAAACGAATTTTTAATTTTCACACCACTCATATAGTGGCGAGGGAATGTGTGTGTCAGTTTAACATTTTTTTTAGGTCATTCCATTGTGACGGGTGTTATCATTTTCTTCACTTGTTTGTTTATAATATCAATAATTTCAAATTTAAAAAAAGGCTTTAATTTCCAAGTACGTATATATTTCTGAAGCGTGTAATAGTAATGTTCTGAAAGAATTTGATTTTTGCTCATAATGACCACTTAAAAAGTGTGAAAGGTGTGATATTACAATTTTTATTTTTAGAAAATTTCATATTCAAATTCGTGCGGTGTAAAATATTTTTGAAAACGGGCTTAGTTGCTTTTAATTAACAAAATGGTTCAAAAAGTTTTAAGTCGTACTTGATACCTACCAATGACATATCATTGAAACGTAAAAAAAGATTTTTACATTATCGTTTCAAAGTCCTTTCTAAATTAAAAATAAAATATGAACAAATTTTTTTTTATATATTAACTATTATCATTTTCTTTTAGACATAAATTCATCGTTTTTTTTTAAACCCCAATTCGGGGCGGTTTTACGTGACCTTCTGTTACTTTCAGATTGTTCATTTTCGAAACCATAAAATTTATATATTCCGGATTCTTATAATCAATCAAGTTGAATTGGCAATGACAGTCTATCCGTCTATCTGTATGGTTTCAAAGCCAACTTAAGTCCTTCGTACCTTATTTTGGTGGCAAACTATTAGAAATATTTCTGAGACAATCGCTATTTTAAATTAGCAAGATTGCTTCACAATGCGTAATAATTTTCACAAAGTTTTATTAAGAGCACTAAATGATAGAATGGAAATGCATTTTATTTTCCTTAAAAGCCACAAAAGATTGGAGATTGCCATTATAAACCCTCTCATTGGGACAGTCCCATAAAACGCTCATGAGAAATAGATTGGCCGATCTCGGTGGCCATGGGATGTCCCCAAAGCGATCAGTTTCTGTAGGAAATTTTCCTGAAACCAAATTAATGGAAGCTCTGGCTGTGTGCGCAGTCGCCCCGCCCCATCTTGTTGAAACCACATGTGTGAAGAGTACGATAGATGAGCTCGCAGGTTTGTTAAAACGAACTCCATAATCATGAGTCGATAGTTTTTGCCGTTTGCATTCATCGCCTGGCCTCGAGAATTTCCGAAAAAATGGTTTATTAATGTAATGCTTGGATAGGCACATCCTGGGGTATTGCAATGGTTACTGATGTTTCAATCGAGCGTTGCGGGTCCTTTAAGGCCAGTAACGGCAGTTTTGCTTGTTGGCATGGCTTTTTAAAGTAAAAATGAGCCTCGATGCTCAAAAAAATGGGATTTACAATGCAAAAACGCTCCAACATCGTTTCACAAAAATTTGTTTAATTTTTCAAAGTCACTCTTTTTCAGTTCTTGAACGATTTGAATTTTAAAATAATGGAACTTCAGATCCTTCTTTAAAATTTCATGGCTAATCACTCTTGGAAGTCCCAGCGAGGCTGCTCTTTTCCGTATTGAAAGCCGCGGATTTTCAATTAAACTGCTTTTAACCAGGTTAATGTTTTCGGAAGTCTTTGAAGATCGACTGGGCCCTGGCCATGGGACATTCATAGCCGAGGCAGTTGCGCGGAATCTCGGTCCATCATGTGTTTGTTGAAAAGCGAATCTTAAACAAAATGTTTAACAGCGAACGCGTATTGCTCACTTGACCACTGGATAGGAGCACAGGGAGTGGAAGCTCCCACACAAGCGGACTATTTTTTTAATTGCGAATTCGTTATATATTCCTTTCTACTTGCTATCGACATTAGTCCTTTAAAGCCGAGGCTTAGTTAGATTGAAGTGTTATCTGTATTAAATTATTTTTTTTCTATATGTTATAATTATTTATTCGATCTTTTCTATACTTTATAATAATTTCTATTCATTTAGCTTTGAGTTCATTATTACAGTTGCAATAGCTAAGAATGAACATTTCAATAAGAAATTAAGTTGTTTTAATAAAAGCCGAGTGTAATTCATTTTCGAAACCAGCTATGATTTCTCATCAGCACTCTTTTTATTCGGTACTACTCTAGGTTGAATATAAATTATTTTTTAACAAACTTTTATTCGAATTTGAATAGTGGAATTATATTTGCATTCAAAATTTTTTAGTCCGAACTTAAAATAACAGATTTATATTAAACTCAAAGTAGTGCGAAATAGAAACAGCACTGACGGGAAATCGCAGCTGGTTCCCAAAATACACTACTGCACACGGCTAGTATCAAAATTATTTAATTTTTAATAAAACTTTTCATTCTTGTCTATCAAAGTTGTAATAATGAACTCAAACCCAAATAAAAACATATTTTCCTTTATTTCTTTTATATTTATTTTTGTATGGATGCTAATCGGGTTAATAGCCTTTTCATTTACATAAAGTTACTTATAACGAGCTTAGAGCATTGATAGCTCGATAAGCTAAATTTTAAAATAATTATTATTTTAAGAAGTACTGAGCAGAGGTAAAATCTAAAAATTAGGCACAATTTTGAAATTTAGAAAAAAAAAAATTTTTTTTGCGCTGTGAAGCTGCAGGTTGTTATCCTTGATTTTCTAAATTAAAAAAATCCAACAGCAGCAATGGAAACAACAACAGCAGTCAACATTTAAATCTAATAGTTAAGGCAAGGGTATGTGTGTGTGTGTGTATGCATGTATTAGAGCGTACTCAACTTTCTGCTTTCTCTTGCTTTATTCAAACATTTCCATTGACATATTGACAAGGCCATTTATTATGAATTTTTATTTGTTTGTATGAGCATGTGTGTTTCTCACTTGACTTTTGAGAAAAGTTAAAAGTTTTTTTTCTATATTTTTGCGTATATATTTCTTTATGTGTGTACGTGTGCTTGTGTTGCTTAGATGTTTTCCCCTTTCTCTCTTTTAAAATTCATTCTCTAGTTATGTATGTATGTTTGTATATATTTCTCTTTGTTTTTAAACGAGTTATGATGTTTGTTTTTTACATTTGTAACATTTAATAGAAACCTTTAAAACAAGGTTATTTGTTGTTGTTTTTGTTTTGTTAATAAAATATTTATACAATTCTAAATAGGTCGAGGTTTCTGAAGTGACTTTGTTATAATTACATTTACAGCAACAATAATGCTTAAAAATATATGAGCAAAATGTGTGAAAAAGGCCAAAGCATTTAAAACATTAAAAAAAATGATTAAATTGAAATTAATTAAATTTTTTTTTTTTTTAATTTGTTTAAGAAATGGTTTAAAAAATTGCTTTAATATTAATATGAGGTAGTTTAAGAAATTAAATATTTAATGTATCAATATTAAATAACAATAAAAAGAATATTTATTTTATCACAAAATTGCTATGCAAAGTTTAACGTCCCAGGCAGAAACTGACTATGACCAGACATTGGAAGAGGACGCTCAATACCAAAATAACGTAAATTTAGCAAGATAACATTGTTGCCTCGATGTTAAAATGATAACGCCAAATGGGCGTCTTTCGACTCTTTGTTTTTGTGTTGCTCAAATCCTGTAAGTTCAAATTTACGGTACAATAATAACATCGTTATCTTTTCTGTCTTGGGAACTCGACTTACTTTTGTTAAAACAGTGGACATTGTATACTTTACGCTTATGAATAAAGATTTTATATGATAATTTTTATTTATTGTTGAATTAATTGCTTTTTCATGAAAATTTTTGATTTTTAGTTTGGCTTAAGTTCATATAATTTCTTTTTATTAGAAGAAATTATCATTTTCCGTTAATGTTAAAAGAAACTTTTTTTTTTAATTTGAAAAAAAGCAGATTTTTCTACCGATACTAGCCGAGTAAAATGCATTTTCGAAAGCAGCTACGCAATTTCATCATCAGTACTCTTTGAACGGTAGTAGTGTATTTGGTTGCAAACATCACCTATTTAACTTACATGTAATAGTGAAAGGGATACGGCATGACTGTTTTCTTTCGTTTTTTACTTTGTAAGTTAGGACGAAGTTTACTTTTCATAAACACTATGCTTTTTTCTATTAAAAGTCTCTTCGGCAACACTTGACTAACGGTCGAGCATCATCCATCTCTCAGATGGAATGAAACGCTTTTTAATCTTGTATATTATATACATGGGGGGGTAAATCATTTTAAATTTCTTTTTTTGTCAAATTTAAAAAAAAAAAGTTTCTTTCAACATTAACGGAAAATAATACTTTCTTCTAATAAAAAGGAATTATATGAACTTAAGCCAAACTAAAAATCAAAAATTTGCATTAAAAGATTTTATTTAATTAAACACGTGCTTATGTAGCAAAACTAAATATGCAAAAAATTTTCTTACGCATCTTAAGAGCCTTTTATAGTTTTTAATTAGGTTCATATATTTTTATTTCATTTAAAATATTGCATTTTTTATTTTAAAAGCAAATTTGACATTTACGAGCTGGGGTTGTTCTGTTGTATCTTCAGTAATGTAATGGTACAATATTTTGAGAAGAGTCGAAATTTTGTGTTAATAGGGGTGTGGGAGTACAACATGTTTATACTGTCGTTTTAGAATTGTAAATTTTATGCCTGGGCAGTTTTTGCTCAATTCTGATGTCTACTCGCTAGAGACATGTAATGGGGGGCGTATGAGTAATAGAATTACAAATTAATATCACTCATACGTAACAAGTTACTTACAGTTTTTTACGCATTTGTACAATTTTTATTTGCAAACTTGCATATTGTTGTAAAAAATTAATAATATGTTTTTTTTGAAGTAACGCGAAACATTTTTTATATTTCTAATAGTGGGTTTCCCGGGAGTTCCCGTGCCGCAAATTCCCGGGAAATTTGCCAATTTTTTTTCTCGCTTTTCCGGAAAATTTTTGCAAGTAAAATTGTAACCTAATCACCAAAAAAATATTTTTTTATTTGTAGGCTAAAACATAACATATTTAAAATGTAAAAAAATTGGACTTTTGCCTTGTGAATACTTCCCCGCTGGTGTCATTTTACAGTGATTGAAATTTATACGAAGAAAAGATCATCAGAAGAAACTATCAATACAGAATAAGCAGACGTAGGCTCAATTCATAATTTTAAAATTTAACCATAATGCTATTTTTTTTTTTTTTTTTTTTTTTTTTGTTGAACTAATTGTCTTTAATACAAATTTTTGATTTTAAGTTTGGCTTAAGTTCATATAATTTCTTTTTTTAAGAAGAAATTTTTATTTTCCGTTAATGTTGAAAAAAACTTTAATTTTGAAAAAAGCTGATTTTTCTACCGATACTAGCCGAGTAGAATGCATTTTCGAAAGCAGCTACGCAATTTCATCATCAGTACTCTTTGAACGGTAGTAGTGTATTTGATTGTAAACATCACCTATTTAACTTACACGTAACAGAGAAAAGGATACGGCATGACTGTTTTCTTTCATTTTTACTTTGTAAGTTAGGACGAAGTTTACTTTTCATATACACTATGCTTTTCTCCATTAAACCATAATCGCAAAATTTTGTCTGCTGGTTTTTGTTATTGTTACAATTATGTTTTCAATACATATTTACGGCCTTATTCATAAAAACTGTTTTATGCTTTTTAAGGGCTTATATGACAGTATTTCTATATAAATTTGTCAAATAATACCTTATTAAACATAAAATAGTTTTTATATATAAGGCCGTCATAATTTTTAACTTAATTTTAATTTTTTCTTGTTAAAAACATTTTTTTAGGTTTTCAATTTCAAAAAACAAGAGCTTCAAGTTTTTTGTTAAAAAAATCAAAGTTATATGTAACACTGTAATGTTTTCCATAGAAGCTTTAAGTATCAAAGATATACAAATATTAAAAAATATGTGACTGAATTTTGTTAAATTTTTAATAAATTTTTAATAAATTTTGTTTAGATTTATTTTATATACATATAACTAACATATTTCAACTAATAGTTTGACTAAACTTTGTTGCAAATATTAATTCGTAAATAGAAGAAAAAAAAATAAAAATCCAAAATATTATTTTCTTAGCGTTTAGGTTTTTTTACTACAACCTTTTATTATTGAGCAAGCGATATTTAGTTTTTGCGCATACACACAAAAACAGAACAAATTATTAAAAAATTTTGTTAATCTTATTTTAAATTTATTTATTTTTTTATATTTTTTGGTGAATATTTTTATTTTAGTTTTTATTTATTCAATTTTGTTATTATTACTTAAAGCTCAAGCTCAATCCTCGCTAAATTCTGATTTTTTTCAAATGAACTTAATAATTTTTTTTTATTTTTTACTCTGCGATAGCTTAAGAAGGATTAACTTTTATTGAAAAAGACAATTTTTGCCGATGCTAACAGTGTTTAAATATTAGCGGGATTCTCAGAAAATAAATTTAAGTTTTCCCGTTTTCCGGGAAGCAAAAAATTTCAGAAAAAAACACTAGTTCTTAGCCATGAGTAACAAAGATATAAAAAATTCTACATGGCTTGACTAACAACAGCCGCGTAAGCAAACACGGGTCTATCACTACATAGCATGGAGATAGTAGAGATTGAAACAGTATTTTAATATATGATAGAGACATCTTTTGTTGCTATAATTTTTACATTCAATTTTTTTTAAGTAAAATTTGATTCCGTTTTTTT
Source organism: Melanophora roralis (assembly GCA_963583895.1). Taxonomy (NCBI): domain Eukaryota; kingdom Metazoa; phylum Arthropoda; class Insecta; order Diptera; family Rhinophoridae; genus Melanophora; species Melanophora roralis. The sequence goes on from OY757189.1 coordinate 8,034,081, forward strand.
AACTTCTCCACCCTTTTTACAATTTTTAGTTAAAATGTTCTGAGATCATTTCTTTTTAATTTAATGGAATTTTTTATCGCAACTTTTTTAAAAAAATACATAATAATTTAAGCAGACGTAAAAAATCAACATAATTATGATAAAAATATTGTGACAAAAAAGAATGCTAACACTAGTGGTGGTAGTTACACCAACTTATATGGATATGAAAAGACTAAAAATTAAAAAAAAATTGCATATGTTTATGAAAACTTTCATGTATGCATGTGTGTCTAAAAAGTCATCACAAGCAAAATATAAAAGTGTACATTATTCTGTGAATGAGTATCACCGATGTGCATAAGTATGTATTAGAGGTCAGCTCAAGGTGTTCATAAATTAAGTATCATCTTGATTTTTCAATTCATTTTATATACCTTACGTGAGCATACACAAGAATAAGTGCTGTGCTGTATTGTTCGCCATCTCTTTTGTTTACTTAACTTAACTTAAATGAAAAAATTATTCCCACTTAAGTTTACAACAACGGTACATCAATTCATCATGATTACACATTTCAATTTCAATTCATCTCGAAACTTTACTGTTGACGGGATGTTTCGGTGTGACAGTTTGAAAACGGGGGTTGATTTTTAATGTATGTATGTATGTATGTAATGTAATGTACTTACGTATGAATTTTATATTGATTTGCCTGCTTGTATATATGTTTGTTTATGTATCCATTCATCATTATGTGTAATACACACAGTTTTGTTTTTATTGACCACACATCATTACAGTAATTTTTTTTATCGGACACACATCATGACAGTATATAAGTTGCATAAACAACAGTGCATGGCACCACTCTTTATTCTTAACTACACTACATTGCACCACACAAACTGTGTCAGCTACTCTACATTACAGCACTTTAACAGTTTAATCGCACAACAGTACAAGAATTAAAAAATCATCCGGGTCTTAAATTAGCTTGAAAAAGGATTTGATGCAGGCCTCTAGTATGTATACAAACATATGTTAGTACTTATGTATGCACACTTATATATGTATGTATGTATTGTACATATATTTCATTTTTACATATGTTTACTTTTAAACATTTATAAAATAAAGTGTATTTAACTTTTGTAAGCAAAAAGAAAAACAGGTGGGAATATTATAGCCAGCCAAGACCGACCATATTATAACCTTCATCACATTTATATTGGGGCTATATGACAAAATAGATGAATAGTTTTTGTATTCAGTATAAAAATTTGTGGCACAAAAAACATGTAAGCAAAAGTTTTTCAAGCTAGACTTATATTCGAGTCAGTTGTAGCTTAAAGTGCTTATTTTGGGAGGATATTTGTATGGCAGGTATTTTAAAAATGAACAGCTCGTCACCACAATTAAAAGACTTCGTGCCAATGCCAAAAAAGTTATCTGTGTTGAATTTATTTTCAAAATTGCGTACTATATTTTGATCATAAGAATACATGGACACCCAGCCAAACAAACGGGCGGGCATGCTTAAATCGAGTCAGGAAGTGATTCTGACTCGATCGGTTTGCTCAGGCCATTTATTTTGGGTGTTACGAAAATCTGAACAAACGCACAATACCTCTACCACGTGTGTGGTTTGGGTATAAAAAGACATATAGAAAAACATTAACCTTCTTCAGCGCATCCTTTTTTAAGGATTTCAATTTTCGCTCTTTCGTTTTATAATGTTTTTATTTTGCTTTATTTATTTAAAGCCAAACAAAAAAAAATTACAGAAAATAAAAAAAAGGATAAAAAAATATTTTATGTGAATGTATTCGCGTATTTCTACAAAAAACAGACAACAAAAATATTCCCTTTTACAAACACATTTGCACACTTTTACATTTAAAGCAACTTTTATAACTTTTACACACATTTACTAATACTTATATATTAAGTACGCACATGCAAACTTGCACATCCCAAAGCTATAAACACTACATAATTTATACAACAACAAAAAAAAAACATTTAAAAAGACAAAAAGAAGCATACACACACTTACACAGAAATATACATACAAATATATATATTTTTTTCAATTGTATATACATAACAATTTTATTACTCAACGTCCTTGTGCTGTTTGACCCGACTGCAACATCACCCTTTTAAACAGTTTTGTTAACTCTACTGTCATTTTGACTGCCTTTCCGTCTATCTGACCATCTGTCTGTATATACATGTGCCTTTGTGTTGATATATTTGCCTGTCCTTAGTCTGTAGCTTTCAAAGTTTTTGTATGTTTGTATGTGTTAAGAAAAATAAATGCTTCAATATATACAACAGCGTTGTTAGTTAGTTTTGTTGTTAAGTTTAACACAAACATTTAAAATTTTTTAAACCGGATACAGTGGGTAAAGTTAAATTTATATTACGAGAAAAAAAAACAAGTTAAAAAAATTTATTAAACTTTTTTGTTAAAAAGATGTGAAAATTCCATTCAAAAAAATTTTAATTAAAAAATTTAAAAAGAAATATTTTTATTTAAGACAGTTTTTAATTTTAATTTTTAGGTTCAAGTTCAATGCTTACTAAATTCTCATTATTTTGCAAATAAAGTATTTTAGTTTTTTACTCTATTGGCGTTAGTTAAGAAAGGAAAAATTTTGTAATAAAAATATGTTTCTATTAACCGATACTAGCCGAGTAGAATGCATTTTCAAATAACAGCTACGATTATCATCATCAGTACCCTTTGTTCGGTTGTTAGTTATTATATTTGGTTGTAAACATCAGCCGTTTAACCCATTCGCCTATTGTGGCGTGGTGAGTCAGCACGAAGTTTTTTCCATTTTAACACTAACTGAATCGAAGCTTTTTCTTTTTTCCTTTTTATGTACTAACGCCATCTAGATGTAGTTCTTTTACCATCTGTTTTTATTTAAGTTATTGAAAAGCTTTTAATTGTAATAAATCAACTTTTTTTAATAAAAAATATTAATAAAAATAAAGAAAAATTCTGTATGACACCCTAAGTAGGTGGTGATCGGGAAATAAGTATGTTCTAGGAAAATATTTGCAAGGTAAAATAAGTTGGGGTCAGTCTTACATTTAAGCTCTCCACGGCACCCTGGAAGCTGTATGGGGAGATTTTTTACAATTTTCCAAACTTTTATGAGAGCACCCTTAGGCGATTGTGATATGGTTTAAGTATTTTCTAGATAATATATATTTGGGAAGGGAAACTAAGAGGGGTCTGTAATACACTTTATTTCTGGAAGGCCGACTCTGAGGAAGTTATGGGCGTTTTTACAAAATTTTCATAAATTTTGTATGGCAACCCCCTTAGGTAATGGTAATAGAGGGTAAGTATGTTCTGGAAATATGTTTGGGAGGGAAAACTAATGGGGACCTGTGATACACTTTATTCCTCTAAGGGCGACTCCGGGAAAATTGAGAGGTTTTTACCCTAATTTCTTAAAATTAGGGTATGAAGAAAGGGTGTAAGTTCTACAAAAATTTTTGGGAGGAAAAATTATTTAGGGTCAGTCTTACATTTGACCTTTGTAGGAGCACCCTAAAAACTGTGGGAGTAATTTAAAATATATAAAGAAAAATTAATTTTGTGTGGCAAATCTGTTGGGGGCTAAATATAGGGTGAAAATTTGTTCCACAAAAAATATCTGTGGAGAAAAATTAATGGAGTCAGTCTTAAAATGCACACGTGTAGGGAAAACTACGGGGCAGTTGTAAAGGTTTTTATGTAAAAATTTGGTTTTTGGCTTATATCTCGGTCAGTTATCGGATGATTTTTCAACATTTGCACTTATTTCTAGTAATCGGATACCCCTTACGGTTCTATGCGACATCAGGGGCTTTAAAGGTTGATTTCAATCATAACACGGACAGATGGACTGACGGATATTGCTTAATCGACTTTGCTATCTATAAGGACCTAGATATTATATGCATTATGGGTCGCAAATGGATATATTTTAGAAATTACAGATGGAAGCATTAATTTTTTAGTTTTATTTTTTTTCAGAAATAAAGGTTGTTTTTTAAATGTTTATAAAAATCAATTATAATTACAATAAGCCCTGATAATTTATTTTTAAAATAATAAAACATATAACAATTCTGTTAAAAAAAGGAAAGAAATAACTATTTTTATGGCAAAAAAAATATTTAAAAAAAATAATTTTTTATTAAAAAAAAAAAAAATTCATAAATCTAACAGAAACTTGATTTTTGGAAAACCTAGTTAAATACTGTCAAGATGGTGAACTTTACTTGACTTTACGATAATTCATTCATTCGAAAACAATTATTATTAAGAGTCCCTGATAAATACTTGAAAATTTGAAAAGACAAAATTATTTACAATAAATTACCAAAAATTTAAATATGATTTTAAAAAATTATATATATTTTTCTTAAAGAATTTAAATAAAATTAAATTTTAAATTAAAAGGTAATTTTTAAAATTTAAAATAATAAAGAAATTCATATTGATTTAAATTTATTTTAACTCAAAAGCTATACTAGACTTTACCACTGTCTTACCATGTATCAACAATATCTGTTACAAAAAATATATTTTTTTTATTTAAAAGTAAAAATAATTTTTAAATGAGTCTAAAAGAGTAAGTTGTTAAATAATTAAGAGAAAAAACACCTACTATTTCAATGGGAGCTCATACTTGACAAAAAGTCGTAACTGTATCTGTAGTAGTGGAAATGAAACACACACGACTACTTAAAATAAGATTTTCTGCTTTTGGCACCCGACCCTCTTAGGGGAACCAACAACCCAGAGAATTTATATATTTATTTGTTTGTTTTTTTTTTATATTTAAGTACATTTGTGAAACTTTTAGAAAAAAAGAGTTTGTTTTTGTTACTTTTTTTACAAACACACACACACAAACATACCCACTCAAACAAACTTTTACACATTGTGTTTTTTATAATGTTAAATTTTTTTGCTTCTGTTTTTGTTTTGTTGGTTTTAAATCTTTTATGTATTTTTATTTTGCAACAAATTTGCTGTATACTTTCCACATGCAACACAATAACTTTTAGTTGTTTTGTTTTTATTTATTTTCTTTTTCTTAGTTTTAAAGTTTTTCTTTAAGAAGTTTTCATTCAGTTTTAAAAATGTGCAAAGTAATTGCCATGGAAAAGGATTTAGTTCAAGGGTTTAAAAAAGAATTTAAGGAAACAATTTCAAAATAATTTGAAAGTTTTAAAATTTGACCTTTCACATATCTTGGTAACTATGATCCCCATAATTGGAGAACTTAGTGTAGAAGACAATTAGCTTACTTGGGAAAGGTATATTTTTGGATGAAAGCCTCCTTACAAACGAATAAAATTTTTGGAGAAAGTTTATTTTAATAAACATGTGTATCTCGGAAACTATAAAATATATCGAGTTCCAACTTGGCGCATCGAAATTTCTTAACAATATTTATAAATAAGACTATTTTTTTAAGCTTTAGGTCTATTTATATGTTTATTTTTTTGCAAAATTTTTTCAATATTTTGCCACTCCGTTGTGTGGCATCATCAGGAGGTTATTTCAGTTAAATATTAAAGTTGTTATTTTGGTTTTAAAATATTATAATCGTTATTCGAAAAAGCCAAAAGCTAATTTTAAAACCAAAATAACAACTTTAATATTTAACTGAAATAACCTCCTGATGATGCCACACAACGGAGTGGCGAAATATTGAAAAAATTTTGCAAAAAAATAAACATATAAATAGACCTAAAGCTTAAAAAAATAGTTTTATTTATTAACATTAAAAAGGTCAAAGAACTAGAAAAAAAAGATAATTTAACAATATTTATATTCAAAAAAATACCTGAAACGGTGTAGCTAACTTGAGTCCGTTGTTTTGGTCCACTCGTGATAGATAGAAAAGAAGAAAACTAGAAAGTTCTAATATTCGCTGACAATGGGCGACTATTTCTGGCCTCTATTAGCTAACCAAACACTACCCCTAATAAGATATGACAGACTTGATAGGCAAATGTTGCCCACATTTTTCAGGCTGTCCAGTCTTCTGACCCTAGAGTGGGTAATTCTCTGTATCAAGCTATTAATTCTGCAAAAGTCTTTGAATAATAGTCCCATTCTACTGACATTGGTGGTTTGTGGCAACCTCGTCTGCATCTTTGCAGCTTTAACAATTTCGTAAAGAGGCAGAGTCATTCCACCTGCATGGGTGCCAGTTAGACAGTGGCCAGCAATAGCGAACATGATTTCTCTCAACCTTCTCTGCATTTTAATAGCTCCTGTAAAAGCGGTAAAAAGGTAGCCCTATGTAAATATCGTGGGTGCCAAGTCGACAGTAACTGCAATTAGCGGCAATGGTTTATTTTAGCTTCCATTTTTCTAGATCGAAAATTTCTTTTTTAACCTCCTGGATCTAAGTAGCTTAAGCCCCGTTAATCTAGTAGCTCCGAATCGCTAGACCATCTGACCCCAGTAATTTTATTAATGTGCAGGGGAAGAGGAAAACGCCACCGAAGTGATCAATCGCCCCGTTCTACAATTATGTACCATTTTAAAGTATAATATAAGCGCACTTACAATACGAAAGTTATGTAAGAACGTATTGCCATTCAGTTTGAAAATTTTCCTCATTCGCAGACAAATTGTATTTAAGAAGCCACATTAGTACCATATCTCGGTTCTTTTGGCTGTCAGTGAAGATTAAAATATTTCTGTCAAATATTCTGCAGCACCATAGCCAGTTAGCTTTTCTGCCAATCGCGAAAATTTAGCCTGCAGGGTAAATATTTCCTGATTGATAGGCTTCAAGGAAGTGATTTTTATTTTCTCCCACTAAAACACCAAAGAAACATTTCCTAGTAAAAAGAGCTTCTGAATGCAGTAGTTCCGATAATACAGGGCGTCTGGTGGTAGATTTCAAACTTAAATTAAAAACGCAATAATTGACACAAACTTTTGTTAAGAGCATTAAACAATAGAATGGAAATGCCTTGTGTTCTGCGCGACATGCTGCAATTGAGCTGATTTCTTGACGAATATTTTCTTGTAAAGTCACAAGAGATTGGAGATTGTCATAACCTACCAAGGTAGCCCCATAAAAAATCAGTGGGAGTTAGATCGGGCGACCTTGGTAGCCATGGGATGTCCCCAAAGCGACCAATCAGTTTTTGGGGAAAATTTTTCCGAAGCAAAAAAATCGAAGCTCTGGCTGTGTGTGCAATTGCTCCACCCTGTTGAAACCTTGTGCGTGAGGAGTACGATGAATGAGCTCGCAGGTTTGGCAAAAAGGATTCTGAAAAATGCGTCGATAATTTTCACTGTTGACATTCGTCGCCTGGCATAAAGAGTTTCTGAAAAAAAGTTCCAATTATCTCATGCGTGGACAAGGCACACCAAACAGTTACCCTCGGGCAATGCAATGGTTTTTGATGTTTCAATCGAGGGTTGCGGGTTCTTGGAGACCAGTATATGCGGTTTTGCTTGTTTAAGTGGCCGTTTAAGTGAAAGTGAGCCTCGTCACTCCAAAATTGTTTCACAAAAATTTCTGCGTAAATCAAAGCCACTTTCTTTTAGTCCTCGAACCATTTGAATTTTAAAAGGATGGAACTTCAGATCTTTTTTTAAACTTTCATGAATAATCGCTTTTAAAAGTCCAAGTGAAGCTGATCTTTTCCGTATTCAAAATCATGGATTTTCACGTAAACTGCTTTCAACCAGTTTAATGTTTTCGGGAGTCTTTGAAAACCGACTGGGCCCTGACCCTGAGACATTCATAGCCGAAACAGTTGCTCGAAATCACTGCACCCACAGACGAACTAAATTTACACTCGGTTCATTATGTATTTGCCGTAAACCGAAATTTGAAAAAATTGTCGACGAGTTAAATAGGGCCACAAGCGATCTTTTAAAAGTCGAACTCGTTGTTTCTGCTTTTATGAACATCATATAACACATTACCCTTTCAATATGTAGACTAATAATCGTGGAGTTCATTACCTTTCCAAAAACTATTACTCTTTAGAAAAGAATCGATTCAATCATAGCACTATCTTATAACTTCAACTAACACTCTAGGGACAGAGACCCCAGGTCTTGTAGAGTCAGTGCCACCGCATTTAGATCCGGGGTTTAAAGGAAAAAATCTTGTAACTGTTCGTGAATAGCATTGGCTTCGTTTTAGAGAGATTGACATACAGCCCGTTCCATGTTCTTAGTACTTAGTGCAAGCTCCAGTATATTTAAGATAGTATCGGGAACTATATTAGCTGTGATTTTTTTACTTTGTGCGAAAGAGTTTTATAATAATTTATTTAATTTTGTATGTCAATAAAAATATTTAAAAAATGATAAAATATTTTTAAATAAAAAAGGTAGGGAGTATATATTTCTGATGTTTAAGAAGTATTAGCTGACGATAACCCCCTAAATTTAAAATATTGTGGTAAAGACTTAAATTTATAAGGTTTATGTATGATTTTATTTGTCAAAACATTTTTTACTTTGTTTCATTCCTAAGCACTTGTTATGCTTCAGTTTCCTTTTTGGCTTTTAAGTTAGAGAAGAAGTGCTGTTACCAACATTCATGTTAGCGCTTTGGTCTTCGCCAACTTTTCCAGCATTAAAATTTCATTTCTTTCTCTGCTTTTTGGCACAGGAGCTCAGTTTTAAGTGAACAACAATTTTATGCTTTCAACAGTTATTTTTTTCAACAAACTAAGTGATTTAAAGTGTAGGGAGGGGGAAAAAAGAAAAAGAGAAAAAACAAAAATATCATAATCTTTATATGTATTGGCAAACAATTTTTTTAATTTTTTTGAAAAATAAAATGAATAGAATTTTTTGTAACTTTTATAATAAAAACAGACTTAATTTCATATTTTCTTAGTTTGAGCTACGGAACGTTAAATAATCTAAAGTTTTTTAACGTCTTTAAAATTATGTATTAAAATATATTTAAAACATGTAATTGATCCTGTTGCTCCTGCAAGAAACTCAGGCTTTAAAAAATCGTTTCCTCTTTAATTTTATTAATTTTTTTTCCAAACAATATTTTTTAAAAATAAAAACTTGGTTCTTTTTACTATTAAATATAAATATGTTTTAAATCCTTTAAAGTAAATTATGCTTTGATCCATTGGTAGCATTAATTTATTTATAATAATTGTAAGCAATTTAGTATTAAAAAACCAACAACAACAATCAATTAACAACAAGAGTATTTTGTATTTTTGCCACCCGTACATATGAACATATGTGGCATTATATTTTCCTTAATTCACATGACTGTAAATTTCATTCACACACATGCATATATACTTCTATAAATAAGGGTGTATGTGTCAGTGTTTAAAGGTTGCTTTTTACAGTTATTTTTTGCATCCATAATCCAGTAAACTTTTTATGTGTGTTTAAAAATAGTTTTTCTTTTACGGGTTTTTTTAAATTTTCTACAGCACAAGAACATAAATATAAAGATACAAAGATAGAAATGCGTTTCAGTGGATAATACTTTTTGAGATTATTTACAGCAGCTTCATCACATAATTAGTCGTTAGTGATATTTTTCGTTATAAAATTTTTCATTCAAATAGTTGCAGGATCAAATAAAACGAAAATACAGGCAATATCACTCATCATGTTAAATTGATCTAGGAGACCGCAGTAGAAAAAAAACTCATACTTTTGTGAAAAGTGTGAAAGAAGTTGTTTTAAGCAATTGGAAATTGATATTAAGAGTTTAGTGAAAAATTGAGCAAATATTTATTTTGAAATGTGAAAAATTGAGTCTATTGACCAGGATTTAGGACAAAAGATAACAAAACAGACACAAAATACCTTTTTTTCATTTTTGGTACTTTTTTTAATTTTTCAAGGTTATGAATCCTGATGTGTTAAATTATAAACTATTAAATCACATTGAAATCGAAAGTCAATTGTGTTGTTAAAAGGTACTTTTTTACATTTTTGAGATTATAGGTCCAGATATGTAAAAGAAAATTATATTTACCCCGATTGGAGCCAAAAGTAGACAAAAAGTACTTTTTTTAAGACTGGTGGCTTTTTTGCCCTTTTCTACCCTCCACACGTTTGTAAATTCTTTAATATTCATCTGCGACCCCACGAAATATAAATTTTCTTAATCCTCATAGATAGAAAGTCGATTAAGCGATGTCTGTCTATTCGTCTGTCCGTCTGTCCATGTTATGGGTGAAAACAAGTTTTTGAAGCCCCCGGTGTCACATGGGCACGTAAGCAGTATCAAACTATCAGAAATATCTGCGAAAAATCGCTATAATCCAGCAAAATCGCCCGATAACTGACCATGATATAGCCGAGCAAACACGACTACCTCTGTTTATTTCTCTAAAATTTGTGCATAAAAACCTCTACAAATGCCAAGGAGTTGCCCTTAGCCGGGTGCAATATAGAACCGACTCCCATTAATATGTCCTCACAAACATTTTCATAAAACATACTTATATCCTATCTCCGCCCTCTAACAGTGTTGACATACAAAGTTAATTAAAAAAAAATGTTTTGATCGTTCCTACAGCTTCCAGAGTGCTTCTACAAGGATCAAATGTAAGACCGACCCAAATTAGTTTTTCCTCCCAAATAAATATTTTTGTGGATCATACTTACCCCCTTTCTCTAGCCCCTAACAGGATTACCATACAATATTTAAAAAATTTAGGGTAAAAACCTCTACAACTTTCTCGGAGTTGCCCTTAGAGGAATAACATGTATCACCCCCAGAATCAGTAAATATTTTGTCTGGCTGAGGACCTACAACGAAAGTTGTAAATTTAGACAAACAATTTTGCAAGAATTTTAGCTTCTGTTAAAAAATTTTGCTGAGCTGGTTAAATATTTTATTTGTCTAGGCGAAAATTTTGTTTGATTTAAAAATCAAATAAAAATATTATTAGAGACTATTAAATAAATTGACTAAAAAAATAAATTATTTTGAACAAGAATTTGTTTGAAAATTTTTTTTTGTAGTTTTTTGTGTGAACATAATTACCCATAAAAAGTGTGGGAAAATGTAATAATTCCCCCTACAGCTTCCAAGGTGCCCGTCGATAGGTCAAATGTAGGACTAACCCCAACTTACTTTTCCTTGCAATCATTTTCCTAGAACATACTTACCCCCTATTTCCGCACCCTAAGAAGGTTGCCATACAATATTTGAAGAAATATATAAGAATCGGCATAGCGGAATACAGCGCTTTTACTTGTTTTCTTCTTCTTCTTTTTTTGTTGTCTTCTTATCAGGCCTCTCAGTAAACCAGTCTAGGGGTCATGAGTTCGATTCCCACCAGAGACCCTGGTATGTCTGCTTCATCCTACTTTTCTTTGTTATCTTTCCTTATATTTCTTATTTCCTTCTTTCTCCACCCTTTCTATCTGGCTCTAGGTAACACAAATGGACCAAACTAAGCGGACTCAATTGAACTGTTTCCTTTCCTTTATCGGCTGCCTGTTCAATCTAACCTAACCTTACCTATATAACTTGTAAAGTATAAGTAGAACAAGAAACAGTTGATTGATTTTAATAAGTGATAACATTTTTGGTTCATTGATTTCATTTTGAGATATCGGTATTAAGTCTGGTCTGTATGTCTGCAGTAGAATATAGCTCTTCTCAGTTAAGTTTTCACTATCCTTTTATTTCAAATATTTCTTTAGCTCCATACATTTGCATAAATATACTTTTATAAGTATTTTATTATTTAACTACCTTTTTTTTGTATTTCTATATAAATGTGCAAGAAATATGTTTTTGTATGAACTACGGCTGCAACTTTTACAGCGCAAAAAAGATTAAAATTAAGAAGAAAAACATTTAAGAAAACTTGCTCTAATATTCTGCTGGCCTATTCATTTTGGCCACAGTTACTGTTTTCACTTAAACTAACACTCACTTGATGTGGGTTTACCAGTGCAAACGATATAAATACATGACAAACACATCCCTACAAAAACATTTACGAAATGTAATGCTTTTGTAAGGCACTAAAAAAGGAATTAAGTCGTTATATCCATACATATTTTAACGCATACATAAGCAGATATGTGTAAACTTATATGTATGTATGTAAGTTCAAGTTAATACATAGTTACAGTTGTAGATGCTAATGTTTTTTTTTTTTTTAATTCTTGGAGATATGTTTAAGCGAGCGTTGTTGTTATAATGACTTTTAAAGTTTAAAAACACTCTTTGATAAAGTATTTATTAATTTTGTTGCTTAGGAAAAGTATTTTAAAAAATATATTCATGGTTTAGTATCTTTTTTGTTTAAAGAGTGAAAAAAGTATTTTCATAATTTTAAATGTTTTACATCTAGTGTTTAAGGGAAAAAGAAGTTCAAGAACTTTTAAATGTTTTGGTTTATTTATAATAATTCTCAAGTAATTAATTAAAATTTTTATATAAACACAGAAAATATCGTGAGGTTTTTTCAAAAATATTATTAAGCTCTACTGACGATTTGGTATAAGAACCAATGAAATGCATATAGACAAACTTAACCTTTAATTTTTAATGTTTTTTTTTTAATTTTAATACGATTTGAATGATTAATATAATTTTAATACAAACTTCGGTATGAATTTTGCAAAACAAAGGAAAATGTTTAAAAACTTAAAAAAAAATTAAAAAAAGTATTAAGATATTCATTCTACGTATATATACAGTATGTCAAATATTTTTTTGAACAGTAAAAAAATAACGTTTTAATATATATTGGAGAAAAAAATAGCAAAAATTAAAATTGCATCAATAACTGCTTGTCAAAAAATTCTTTTTACATTCAGAGATTTTAAAAGAAAAACTTAGGAATTGGTGGCTTAATGTTTTGTATGACCACCATTTGCATATATGACCACCATTTGCAAATATTAAAACCGCATCTGCTGGAAAGTTTGTATATTTCTCCAAAATCCCATTTTTTTTTTTACTTAATTGCAATATTTTGATTGATTTTTTTTCGTTTTTTCTTTAGGTATTTTAAAAACAAATTTTTGTGGCGTAGGTCTGGACCTTGTAGTAACGCGTCTTATGCATTTCTGCAAAAAATATTAAACACATTTACACAGCGCAGCTCTTGAGCTCTGGGCTAACACATGGCAAAACTTAATTTTGATTTTTGCCCTTTTAGAACAAAATTTCTTTGCGAACTAAAATATTGGCCTTTCGAAACCCCGAACTTTTTTTATTTTTATCAATTTTTTTTTGTTTATGAAATTTTTTTTTTATTTTTAAATAGGAGTCCGTTTCATATTATAACCCTTCTAGGTAACTCTCTTAAGGGGTGGAGATAGAGGGTAAGTATGTTCTAGGAAAATGTTTGCAAGGAAAGATGAGTTGTGGTCGGTCCTACATTTGACCTAACCACAGGAAGCTTAGGGGGAGGATTTATTACAATTTTCCCAAACTTTGTATGGGAGCCCCCTTAGGTGATGGATATAGGGAGTAAGTATGTTCTATGAATATGGTTATGAGGGAAAACTAGTGGTGGCTTGTGATACATTTTATTCCTCTAACGGCGAATGCGGGGAAGTTGTAGGGGTTTTTACCTTATTTTTTTTCAAATTTTTTATGACAATCCCCTTAGGGTCTGGTAATAAGGGGTAAGTATGTTCTGAAAACATGTTTGGAAGGAAAAACTGATTGGGGTCGGTTCTACATTTGACCTTTGTAGGAGCACCCTGGAAGCTGTGGGAGCGATTTAAAAAAAATTTTAAAAGTTAACATTTGTACGGCAACCCTGTTAAAGGGCTAAGATGGGGATTAAATATGCCCCACAAAAATGTTTGAAAAGAAAAATTAATGAGAGTCGGTCTTGCATTGCACCCGTGTAGGGAACTTTTTGGGGCAATTTAGAGGTTTTTATGTAAAAATTTTAGAGAAATAAACAGATATAGTGGCAGTTACTTGCTTATTTATATCTGTCAGTTATCAAAAATTTTACTAATTTTCATTTGAAACGCATATAAATAATAAAAAAATTAATAATAAAAGAAAAGGCAAAAAAAAAAAAACAAATAAATAAAAAGTTATCTTCCGATTTTTCTGGATTTTAATAGCAATTCGCCCGCAGATATTTCTGATAGTTGGATACCAAGAATATATATACTTTATGGAGCCACAGATAGATTTTAAAAAAATTACAAATGGAATGGCAATCTACCCTTATCACTTACATATGTAAAGGGTATAAAAATAAGTTCTGATATTCTTAATATTTTAAAACTTCCTCAATCAATCAATCCCTACACCTGATGTACCGCAATACCTCTTATTACAACTCTTTAAATTTTATAGTGGGAAATACTACCGCGGTTCCTGAAAGCTCTTAGAGGTAACCGTCATGCTCTATTCAGAACCTTGTCATCGTTTAGCATAATTTTAGACTTATTACAAAATATAACATTGTTCCAGTGACAAAGGGGTCTATCAGCATCAATCTTAATAGAAAATAATGGCTTTTCATTGAATTTTTCGTAGTAGCTCTTCTTGTGTGTCTATTTTTTTTTAAAGGCTTTCTTTATTATTTTTCGGCAGGTAATAATTAAAATCTTTGCTATTTAGTCTACATTTTACAATATAAAACGTTTTTTCCTCTCTGATATTTCACCCAAACGACCCTTTTCTGACTTAAGTTTTAACTTTTGCTCCTTTTTATTACCATTAAGTGAATTTTAAACCAACTGATTTTGTAACTAAAACATTCTTACAACTTAATTTCCACTTTTTTTTATATGTGAAAATTATAAATTATGTGTACTCCCATACGTTTCATTTAATTTTCTTAACCTGAATTACTGGTATTTTGTCACGACCGAGCCACAAGAGATCTAAGAGCAGACTGAAATGCATTATTTTGCTTTTCATAGAGGTAAGTAGCATACCTAGGCACAGGTAGCAAAAAAAAAAAAAGAAGATAGAAACAAATTAATTTACGTCAACTAAGTAAACCGGATCCGTTTGTTAAAATATTTTTTTTACAGGCATTTTAATAAGTACATATTGTTTTTGTTATTGTATTTTTGATATTTTAATCATTATAACTTAATTTCTCTTGGAACTTGTTACAATAACATTGTAGAAAAATATTAATGAAACATATTTATTGCAAAATAAAAAAATGTGTGATTTTTCTACACTAAAGCTGAATACCTTTCATTTTTTTAGGTTGTAAAAACATTTTCTTGACATACTGTATGTACATATACTTTAATTATTCCGCAATTTCTTTTTCCATTACATATGTATAGTTTCACGGTGGCGTATACTTTATATTTTGACAACAAAATATCACAATAATTATAACTCATACGCCCCTTGTGTCTATGGTTTTGACCATCAGTCAGTCACTTCCCTTTTAACATTGAATGTCTTTCTTTGATAAACCGCAAATATTTAAACAAGAAACTTTATTTATAAAAAAAAGTAAAACAAAAACTTCTTTCCTTCTTTCCTAAAAATTTCTTTAAGAAATAAAACTTTATATATTTTCTACTTTTCTACTTTGAACTAAATTTTTTTTTAAAGACAAAAAAGAAAATACTAAGATTTTTAATGCAAAGAAATTAAGCAAAATTTTACTTAAACAAAATGTAACAAAAAAAACTTTTTAAGAATTATCAAGAGAAAGAATTTTTTTAGCACTTTTACTTGCAATATGCCTGTCTACTTTAAAAAACATATCGTAAGCGAAAAAGTAAATTGGCCTAAGAAGGTATTCTCCAAAAATACTAATATTTTTCAGTCCCTTTAGGACTATTTACATTTATTGCTTTCATATACTTTGGAAAAATTCTTATATCTTGTCTTTGTGCAATAAAAAGTGGAATATTTGAAATTGTGGGCTGCAGAAGTTTCATAAGTTTTGTTTTAATTTTTTTTTATTATTATTTTTCTCTTATTTCAAACAAACTCTTGCCAAAAGTACAAACAATTTTATAAACAACTAAAATATTTGGCTCTTAAAAGCAGACTATAAATGTATTTAAAGAAGGAAGGAGTAAAAGAGGAAATGAACTAAATAATTTAAAAGAAATTTGTAAAAAGCAGGGAGAGTAACTGCAATAGAACAATAGATAAAAAAAAATACAAGCAAATAAGGTCTACGTATATTTATGATGTTTAAAGAAGCTTTTATAATTATTTATATATGGGCAATTCCATTGTGATGGGTGTAACAATTTTGCATACATTTTCGTTTTATAATTTAAACGATTCAAAATTTTGTTTTGAGAAAAGATTATGATTTCAAAAGGTGGTATGTTTTAAAGTGAATAAAAGTAAGAAGACAATGCAAGAACATAATTTCTGCTATCGGATCACTTGAAGGCTGTGACGGGCGTGATCTTACAAATGAAAATTTAAGAGAATTTTGACCTTAAAAAAGAGTTGTGCAAAACATTCTTAAAACGGGTTTAATTTTTTATTTTTACGGTAGTTTAAAGTGTTTTTATTCATATTTAATTATTTTTTTCTACAAAAAATATTTTAAAAGGAAAACTTTTTATAACGTGATAAAAGAAAATCTAACTTTTCAGTATGTGACCATTTAAATCTTTTACGCGATAAATAAAAAGAAAATATAAACAAGGTTTTTATATTTCAATCATGATAATTAACATTAAAATATCCTTTAAAAATTGTTGATAACAGGTCACTCGTATATTACGTTAACACGACAAAATTGTTTTAAAAGAATTTTGTTTGTAGATAAAAAGTGGAATAAAGGGCTTAGTTTTCTACACCTTACGTCTTAAATTCCATAGAAGTAATTTTATAAAAAATTTTATCGAGTAAGTCCAACACGTACGTATTCTTGGGTCGAAAAAGGAGACCTCATTTCACAGGAATTAAGTGGCGCAGAAGATTATCCTCAAATTATCCCTTCTGGTATAAATAAAATCATATTCAAAAGCTGAGCAGTGACATAGCAAATGTTTTATCACCTTGATGTCTTACGTGCATGCCCTGCAATCGCTTCTCTACACAATCCATATTAGATAGAGATGAGCTTGTCAGTTTGAGTAACATTCTAGTATATTCATCGTCTTTCCCATTGTAAGTTTCCTCAGATTCGGGACTTCCCTTGTCCTGTTCAACCGCAAGTTGCCTTACAGGATTCCCGCCACTCTGCCAACTATTTCATTATTTTATAAAGCCCTGTGGGCAATCCCTATTTGGACCTTCTAATTCGGTCTTCATTGCAATGAAAGGCGTCGTGTTTTCCATATAAATTGCCTGCTGTTTTCAAGCTTGAATCACTATATCATTTACAACTTATTTCCGGTTACTACCAAAACTATTGACCATCTTCTATGCAGAAAAATTCCAGAAAAAACATGGGGTCTTACATCATTGTATTTACAAAAGAGGAACTAGGCTTATCTTACTTTATGAGGCATTTGTGTGTTGAAACGCACTGGCAAGTTAACCCCAGGCAGCCGAAGAGCCCGCAGACACTTGCATGTCTGATAACTGACATTTAATGTAGCACCAATACGGCATCTCTGGATTTAATCTTTTGTTTGAAACCGATTATTTGACTGCAGAGAATGATGCGAAGTGTTCTGCAACTCGACTGGAGGCAATAGGACATTTTACGCAGGTGGCATATGAACATAGAAGGATTACTGGGAATACAAAATGTAGGTCCCGTAACTGAGCTTAAGAGTAAATCTCGATGTAGTTATGGAGAAATACGGCTGGTTGGCGTGTCTTTTCAGTAACTACAGAACCTTTAGTTTCTTAGCGCAAGAGTCCCACATAAAAGCGAGAGTTGGAGTTGCAATCTTTTCCCGAAACATGGGCGTCAGTGAGCCCTGTAAGTTTGTTATGACTGCAGTGTCTTTTAGGCAGAGTCAATATATATTTAATGATAGTCAGGCGACGTTAAAGACTATTTCCGTGATCCTCACAGACTTTTTGATCTTCCGGCAAGTAATCAATTGGTAAACTGTATGCCGTGGGAAAAGTACATATTCACTGGACTCCGCGACGTAGTGGAAAGGGATAAGATAGCTGACGAACTGGTAAGGCAAGGGATTTATCTGCCAGTAGAAAATGCAATGAACGCTCAGGCTACACTTAATTTCTGCAATAGCAGTATCGATTCTGCTATGAGAGTCAGTACCACAAAGATCTTGATAAATACCACTTCGTTTAAAGTCTTTGGGATTATGTGGAGACCCTATGACGATGTGGCCTTATTGGAATGAGGTTACTACTGTTGTTGCGAAGGAGAAGGTGGTAGAAGGCCAGTAATAGTTTAAGGTTTTGTGGTTTTCGAAAACCTTAAGGAATCATTTGGAATTGGTAAGACGAGACTGCTGCCGTTCGCCAAGAAAGTTTGAAATGTGTTTTACTTTATTACATCAATTAAGTCAGTTTGAGATGCCTGGGCTACCGTTTCTTCTTGTTTGATAACACTGGGGAATCGAAGGCGTGCACCTGGTTCCAAGAATTGCCAGTTCAACCAAATCTAACCTATCCTTTCCATCTTTTTGCATTGCAAGACTGTCATAAATTTGGTGCTATTGAATTTAATGCTCTTATAGACTCTTGGCTATCCCTACAGGAGTAACGTCCATTGGGCCTGCATGTGCCTTTAGCCAATAAAAACATTTTACGACGATAGACCATTGCTTATAGAACCGCGTTTGTGGTCTGAGAGGCACTTGTAGATCGCGGTAACTGGGTTTTCAGCAAGAAGGCCCAGCCGTGTTTTGCTCTGTGCTCTCGAATCACCAGTATAGTAAACAGTTCTTTTGAACATTTGCCCCAAGTTCCATCCGAACAGGACTGCCGATCTGGTATCAGTGCAGAGAACCTCGCCTTGATCTTTACTTAAGGTGTAAAGTCGGACAGTTCTACTGTCTCCGTATATCTCGCCAGTACTCTGAAATGCCTTGCTGGTGAGACCTTTCCTTTGTTTTTCGAAGGCATTTTGCCACAAGTGCCGCCATAAGCCACCATCATATTTGTAACTTTCTTTTGATACGTTTTACTGTAGTAAGCGAAGTATATAGTGTTTTACAAAACCCTTTGAGGTGGTACAGAGCCATAGGTGGGTATAATTTATTTAAAATATCAAAAAGCAGCCCGTTCTTAGCAGAGAACTAAAAGTTTTCTAAAGTTATAATTCTCAGTTAATCAAATTAAACGTAACTACTAATAGAACTTTAATATTAAAACAAACAAAAATGTGTAGCATATCTTCAGGCGTCTTTAAAATAAAGAAAGACTTAAAGATGCACAAAATTCAGTGCAACTTAATTTTATATACTTACTTGCTCTTTAATTTAGGTTTCTTTTGCATCCCAAAACTTAAAGGAAAATAAAATAACAATAAAAATAAACTAAAAAACAAAAGTAAGTTGTCGTTCTTTGAAAGGAAAAAATTAGCAAAAATAGTTTTTAGTTGTTTTTAACGTTGTATGCTTGTTGTTGGCAGACAAAAAACTTTTTATGCAAGAACATTTTTAAGATAAAGAAGAAAATAAGTACAAATAGCCAAGTCTTATAAATATGTTTCTCTAAACAGCGATTTGCTTTTAAAAATACCTTACACTAGATGAGCCCGGCCCGCTTCAAACATATTAGTTTTTTCTCACCGTCTAAATACTTATTTGAGTGTCATTGCTACGTTTTAGTTTGTTTGCTTGCTAGTTGTATTAAAAAATATTTAAAAAAAAATTTTTTTTTTCTGAATGTAACGTGAAAAAAATAAACCAAAATGATAAAAAGTGGAAACTCTGTGCTGGCGCCAACAAATGCCGTCTCAAATCGAAATTAAAATTAAAGATGAGAAAAACCTCATTTACAAACTCCTCTCATTTTACAACTTTTGCCACAAACAAAGTACAACCGTCTGTATTCACAAACGCACACTTGGCCTGTTGTATAGACACCTCCACCTTAGCCCATACTAATGCACATAAAGAAATTAAAAATACTTTTTCCATCTTTGTTAGAAGACTAGTTTCTTCTATTGCTTCATATTGCTTATTACAGTCTTTTACCACTAATTTGTCCTTTAAGTTGTAGAAGTCTAGAAAACTTTTTTCTTGGTAAATACACGCTTAAAGACGGCATAATGCCATGTTCACAAACAGACCTTATTAGCGTAATTAGCACATTTACGAATTTAAACCTTAATTGAGCTTAATTTACCATTTAAGATTTCAATAAATAAATTGAGAAATTAATAGTAAATTGCTTCGCTAATTGAGCTAAGCTCGAAGAGCAACCCTGCTGATTTAATTAGAACTGATTTTTTTTATTTATGAAATATTTCTAATTTTTAAGTAGGGTTCGGTGTCATATTTTACCCTCTTAGGATGACTACGGGGAAGTTGCAGGGCTTTTTACCCTGATTTTTGCAAATTTTGTATGGCAACCCCCTTAGGTGAAAAATGAGGTGGGGTCAGTTTTACATTTGACCTATCCATGGGCACCCTGGAAGCTGTAGGCGGATTTATTACAATTTCCCAAACTTTGTTTGGGAGCCACCTTAGGTTATGGAGATAGGGGGTAAGCATGTTCCAGGAATATGTTTGTGAGGGTCTGTTAATGGGGGTCTGTGATACATTTTATTCCTCTAAGGGCGACTCCGGGGAAGTTGTAGTGGTTTTACCCTAATTATTTTCCTATTTTTTATGGCAGCCCCCTTAGGGGATGGTGATTGGAGGTAACTATGTTTTACAAATATGTCTGGGAGGAAAAATCCCTTGACTTTTGTAGGGGGAGAACCGTGGAAGCTGTATGACAACCCTGTTAGGGGGCGAAGATAGCGTGTAAATATGTTCAGGGGGAAAAATTAATGGGAGTCGGTCTTACATTGCACCCATGTAGGGGCAACTCCGGGTCAGTTGTTGAGGTTTTTATCTAAAAATTTCAGACAAATAAACAGAAGTAGTTGTGGTTGCTGGCTTATATTTGGGTAAGTTATCCGGCGATTTTGCTGGATTTTAATAGTGGTTTGATCGCATATATTCTTCATAGTTCGATACCACTTAAGGGTCTATGCGACATCAAGGGGCTTAAAAATGGATTTCAACCATATCGCGGACAGACGGACATCGCTAAATCGACTTTCCTATCTATAAGTCTATTACTGAGTTACTTGTTGCCACTAGCCCTTACTCCAAACCCGAACGATATGTGACTCTTGACTTACAGTTATCGATCTCCCTTCTTCAGTTTCGCCTCTAGTCACTAGAGCAGCTAACCAACTTAAGGTAGTCCGACTATTTTCAAGCACTTTTGTTGGCTTTCTACCATAAAGCGCTATAAAAGATTGTCTGCAAGCGGGTGTCTTCAGTCATTCTCATTTGCTTTGATTCCCCACTAAAACACGCTCGCCAGGGCACACTCAACCAGGTAATATTAAGAGCCCAGCTGATTAAAATCAATTTGACATTTCCACGTTATAAAAATTTAATTTTATATGATGCAGAGGGCGAGTTTTTTGAATTCGCCTTTATCCTACCTGTATTAGCGCTTATGTTTTAGCATTTTTAATTTTTATACTATAAAAATTCTGAAATTGAATTAGAAATAAGCCAAATACAATTAGAAAGCAAGTTTGAATTTTGTGCTTTTAGATACATGTTTTGGTGCTTCCAGTTAATTTTAGTCGAGTTGCAATTTACATTTCATTTATGAAATCAATTCCTACTTTGATTTTCTCTTAAAAAACTTGTATGTAACTGTGAATTCCATTTGGACATAATTTCATTGCGGGCAATATGTCGTTTCTTAAGAAAACATGTCGAAAAATGCTCCATATGTCTGTAATACAGACTCTATATACATGTAGCAATTTGTTTAAATGTAACCTGCCTTCGTTAAAAATCTCTTTTAGTAGTTAAAAAAAAATTGTTTTTGCAATCCTACTCGCTGCATCACATTTGAGTGGTATTTACTTACTTAAGCACACTGTTCTCTATACCGTGCTAGTGACATTAGATGCTTTGCATGGGATACTTATAGCTACCGTTAGTGAATGGGTGACTTATGTACAAAATTCATTTACATAAATAAACAAACATACTATACATACGCAAGTGGACATAATTATGCAAAAAAAAATGTTTTTATATACATATCGTTCCCCTAATATAGAAAGGCCCTAACTCGTATATTTTAAAGTCAAGATTTTTTGTCTAATGGCGCCATATGAGCAGACCATTTATCGAAATAAACCTAAATCTTGGTTTATAAAAAAAAAGTTAGGGCCTTTCTATATTAAGGTAACGATATGTAGGCATGCCCATACTTACACACATTTTTACATATTTTTTTAATCTCGCTGTGCAGTTAACAATTGCATACATACACTGCAAATATTTTTTGTGCGTGTGTTAAAATCTACATGAGATTTGAACAGGCGCGAATAAAATCGCGCAGATGGAAAAAAAGACAAAAAAAATTTTGCTCCCATATTCTTCCTGCTGAAAAAACAAATACTTTAACATAAGCACACATACGCACATATTTATGTTTTTCTGCGTATGGGTCTGTGTGCAACAAACCCGTTAAATGTTTTGCAGTGGAGAAAATAAAAGATACAAAAATTTATTATTTCTTTTTTATATCCTGTTTTGAAAAAAGCTGCACTTTGCACATGCTGAAATCCTTATCAAAAAACATGAAGAATGATAATGATGTGGCAAAAGATATTTTTCCCCCACGAACAGAATTTAAAACCAATGCACTCACATATTTTTATGCCCCAAGTTGGCCAAATTATTCTAGACTTTATTGTATTTAACTATTTCCAAATTGGTTGTTGCCGGCATTTGTCGTTTGTATTGCCTCTTAAAATGAAGCACAGTTTGATGATATTGTGTTCAATGATATGTATGTCCTACATTTATTTAATAAATAAATTCCATTTGTATAAAAGTGTTATAGTTAAACGATTTGCTTTATCTGTCCCCCACAAGAAGCTTTAAACTGTACCTATAGCCAAAAATGCCTTGAAGAATTGGCCAAATAGATTATTAATGCTCATCTGAACATTACTTACATGTCTAATTTTATATACAAAAAAGTAACGTTAATGACTGACTGACTATAATTATGTTGAACTGGATCTACACATCCGTTGTACGACCAATCCCAACAAATGGTAGTTTGGTATGGTGGAGGGCCGTGGAAAGGGATAAAATAAGGAAGCTCTTGTTAAAGGTCCAGAGATGTGCTGTACTAGGCATTACAGTGGCCAGGAGTAGTACACCACAGGCAGCGCTGGATATCATTCTGAATCTTTACATCGAGACTTTCGTGGCTGGAATGGTTTAGTGAATCAGATATGATTAGGACATGGTCAGTTGGGCACGCCGGCATTCTGGGAAGGTTTGGGAATGATCAGCTCTTACGGTAGTCGGGTTTGACTATAGGGTCGCAAAACTTGACTTTGGTGTCCTACCTTAAGTAGTGTTGCCAGATATGAAGGCATGGAAGGAGTCCAAAAGGGTGTGCAGTCTACTCTTATATATAGAAGATACGGGTGGACACCGGCTGGTGTTTATATAATGGATACAGAAGTTAGAATGTCATACAGACTTACCTACGAATGCAGCATTTTCCAGGTAGAGATTTTGATGGCAACAAAGGCCGCGGAATTAAAAGAGGAGCATTCAGGGGAAGAAAGGACGTGATGGTCTACGGCTAGTCCGGCCGTCCTAATGTCAAATCTTGACTTATGGGCGACTTTAGACGTGCTCTCAGGGTGATATTTGTAACACGGAGAGAAGGCTCTATTGGGTGCTGGGTAATTGCAATAATAATGATACTACTAATAAAATGTGGAGGAGGGGATCGGCCTGGGATATAAGGCTGGGTTGTGAGCCAGTAAAATTTTCTAAGGTTTTCTATTATGAATTGACAGGGACTTGGGTAATGGACAAAGTGTATCAAACCTGGAGGGACAGGGCTGATTGCAGAACCTTTAGGCTTCTGTGGCTAAACAGGTTGGGCACAGGCCTTCTGCTCAAGGAGAGCAGGGGGTTCTAAGTTATATAATTGGGTCTCACAGGCTACTGCGATGTGAGATATACGACAAGTAGGTTAGGTTAGGAAAGGATACAGCTCACTTGGGTCCGCTTAATTCGGTCCCTTTGTGTTACCTGGAGAGGCAGATAGAATAGGTTGAGATGAAAGGAAAGAAGAAATTTAGAGAAGGATAAGAAAGAAAGAATGAACAAGAAATGAAGCAAACTTACCAAGGTCTCTGGTGGAAATCGAGGTTATGATTCAATAAAAATTAAATTAAGTGCTATCGACCCCGATTGAGGCCAACTTAAACAACTAAGCAGATCAAAAGTAGTTTTTTTTTAGATTTAAATTCCAGAAATATGAAATAAGAAAGTGTGTGGGGAAAAATTCTTTAGTTTAATCAAGGGCTTTCATCCGATACATCACAACCGCATTCAGGTCTGTTCTAAATGATCCGCCATGTCATCTTAATATCAATGCATTCATCGTCTTTAAATAAAAAATTAATCAAGAATCACTACCTCAATCGATTAAAGCCATTTCATCCGTCTGAGTGTCTATGTATTCATGTAATTAATAATTTAATAATTTTTATCAAAAAAATATTTCTCTTCATTTATTGTTTCAATTAAAAACAAGCTAATTCATTAGTATTTGTATTATAAATCCTAATATCTTAAATATAATACTCATAAAAAATAAATATAATAAAACGTATTTTTACATCTAAAATTCTAATTTTCTGAAGAATATTCATTTTCCAATAGCATTACTTCCGACGCTATAGGATCATAATTTTTTCTTGTTGATCGTTTACTATAACCTCTTGTCTTTTCGACATTTTGATAGGACCAGTCTTCATCATTATCACACGAAGCCTTACGTTTTCTACCTCTACCTTTAAACAAGGAATGCGATGACAATCGATTCGATTGTTCTTTAGGTTGATGCTTTTGTGAAAAGCGTAGTTTTTGCAGAAGCGCAATGACACCCGATTGAAATTGCAAAACATTATCCTCATCCAGGCTATTGACAGACGGTAAAATACCTTTAAAAAAATTCCAATGGCGATTCTCAGTCAAATCATTATTATTTGGTAAAGTCTTTGGGCGCTCTTCATCCATGGCTACAGGGCTTGATAGAGTTTTCGTAGGTCGTGAAACTACCGGTGGAAGTCGCACTGGTTGCGTTGTTGGTGATTTTGGCACTTCATTTTCATCTTCGTCGCGCGAATTTTTAAAAATACTTACGCGTGTTCTTATAACTGGAATAAGGCCTTGCTTAACAGCTTTATTATTTTCATTTCTCGTTTCATTTTTTTCTTCTTTTTCTAATGGCCAATCATCTTCTGAATCTTCTTCGCAATTCGCTGTTATCACTGCTGCATGGTTTTCTTCCTTAAAGCTTTCAACTTTATCACCTTCGGTGTCTTGATGTTCATCTTCTTCATCGCTTTTCTTAATGTCATTTGAGGTCCTAGTACTGTTTTGTGTCTCATTTTTATCTCGAAAGAATTCCTCAAATTGCAGGTTGCTCATTTCACGCATATTTAAATTGTAGCGTGGCGGCCGTATTTTGAGTATCTTTTGCATAAAACGCAAATCATTGTGGTAGATGTAGGGCTTTGGCGGCATCTTGGTAACTTCATCGTATCCATATTTCATTGACTTCACCCATGAATCTCGTATGTGTGTCCATTTTCGCATTATCATCCGATCTGTTAAGGGAAAATTTCAATTAGTTTATAAGAGAATGAAAAAACACTACTTTAATAGAAAATTTATAATTTTACAAAAACATTTTTCATTAAAATTTTATATCATTAATAATTATATTGTAATAAACAAACATACGCTTAAAAAAAATAAAAAAAATACTTATTTAATTTTCAATACGGAAAGTTGTTTATCCCAGCTTTGTAATGAGTTAAAATCCAAAAAACTCTTACTAATTGGCATTTTAACTCATTACTTTAACATGGCGATGACATTGGAGGCAAGTACTTACCATGCTCGCTTACAAAGAGGCAGTTAAATAAGTACTTGCCATGCTCGCTTACAAAAAGGGACTTACATAAGCCATTACTTTGCTGGCGTTAAAATAACCTTTTCCTGGGGACCCCAGTTACTCATTGTTGCATTTAAAGTTTTTTTCTATGATGTTTTGGTTAAAACTGGCTTAAAATATTTAGTTATAATAAGTTAAGAAATTGTCAAACTGAAACTATCTGCCTAAATTTTTGATAAAAAGTAACTCATTATCTAACAACTTCTAAATAATGCAGACGGTATGTTATAGTCATTGAAGAGTAAGTTGTTTGGCAACGACTAATCGCCACCAAGTTTTTGTTGGGATACTATACTGTGTACTGAACATTTTTTTCTTTTCCTTTTGTTTAAAAATATTTCCAAATCTGACTCGAAAACATTTTTTAACTACATAATTTTCGCCGCTAAATATTACTAATTTTAAAACAATACACAAACGCTTCATACTGACACATGCGTTTTCGGTGCAAATAATTTGAAATAAATTTTTTAAAAAAATTTTGTCTAAAATTTCAAGCATTTTTTTCTTTTGTAAAATCGATTTTTGGGGTTCAATAATCGATTTAAGTATTAAATCGTTAAGATCAACCCGGTTACAATAAACAATTTGTTTTTGGCCAAAATCGATTTTCGATTTTAATAGGATTCGATTTACCAGTCCCTAGTAACCCCATACAAACAGACAAATTTTATGAAATTTTCAATACATAATTAAAATTTATGCCCAGACAAATGTGAAAATCCAGGTTAAAAAATATCGGGTATTTTTATACTGGTTTTTTTAATATTGAGTTTGACGTTTGAATTTGTTTTGTAGGGACGTACAATATTTGCACGCCTTTACGAGACAAATTTATGTCCAGATAAATATCAAAATTCAAATTGAAAAAATCCGGTATTTTTTTCCTGGGTTTCATATACTGAGTTTGACGTTTGTCTAGGCATGCATTTGTCTCGTCAAGACGTACAATTACGGCCACAAAACATCCCACGTTTGCAGAGCTGTCAGTTATGGCGATTTTACGCTAAAAGCGGCGATTTTTGTGTTCATGACAATTGGTGTTGACGACATGGTGAATATTTTGGTGGTTTTTGGTGTTTTAATTTTATTGCATTAAAAATTATTTTTTTATTATAATTTTTTTAATTTTTACATATAGGAATTGTATTTAAAATTTTAATGTTAAATTAACTGAGTTCCACATTTATATTGTTTATTAAAAAATTCCTAATCATATTTCTTTATATCATATGTTTAACTTTATCATTATTATTAATATTAGGTCTGTCTGCGTACACATATTTTGCATCATTTTGTGCAAAATGTTACAAAATCTTGCAAAATGTTGTCTGCGTACTCCAAATCTCTTGCAGCGAGAGAGCCAAAAAGAGTATTTTTTGACAATTGGAAGTTAGAGAACTTGCAAAATGTTACTGGAGAAATTTCTTCTTGTAAGATTTTGCAACTAGTTTGAACAGCTGTTTTTATTTACTAATTGAATGAAATCAAGGCACATTCAACAAGGTAAACTCAAGGCGAATTGAAAAAATTCGCCCTCTGCATTTCCTTTTTGTGTTTGAACGGTAGAATGTCAGAAAAATTAAAAATTCCATATAAAATTAATTTTTAATTCGTATAAATGTCAAATTGATTTTAATCAGCTGGGTTCTTAATATAACCTGGTTGAATGAGCCTTGAATGAAATAATTTTTGTGAAACCAAAATAAAAATTGAAATTTAACAATAGTTATAATTGTGTTGATTTTTAACGTTTATAACAAATTATAATAAACATAACATATTACTAATGCCATAAATGTCCAAATATACAAATAATTTACCGCGTACACATATGCTAAAATTCGTTTGCTTTGTTATTTGAATAGTTTACACACCGTTCAGCTGTTTTCTTGCAAGATTTTACTGGATACTGTCTGCGTACTTTTTGATATATTTTTAGCCGACAGAGTAAAACTGGTCTTACTCTCCCAAAAAAATTTACTGAGTATTTGCTACTGGAAAAGTACGCAGACAGACCTATTATTAGACACATTACCTTTTTACCGATATGTTATCCAGAAAGGCAACCAAAATTTTTTTTGCAAGTTAGGACAAAATTTAAATATTCCATATTCACTATGCTTTTTTTTGTATTTAAATCTCTGGAAAAACTTATAATGGCTTAACTCAATCCATCTGTCAGATGGATTGAAACGCATTATTATGTTTATTATACAATAGAGGGCTATCTCTAATTTCCTTTTTTCATTTTTAAAAAGTTAAAAAAACGAATTAATTAAATAGTTTTTTTCGTCAAAAATTTATTTTTTTTGGCGACTTTAACAGACTTTTTCGTTGCTTAAACCGAAATTATTTTGGCGTTCTAGCGATTAATCCTGAAGAAAAGATGACAGCCCTGCACGTTTGCATACGAACAAGCTGCAAAACGAAAATGAACAACGAAACGGAAAAAAAAACACTTACTGAACTCTGACTTCGCTTTCGGTTGCATTATGTTGTAATTTTCATTAATAAATGCGCAAATTTCGTGCCATGATTCCTCTTTCAAAGCACGATCTTTAAAATCTTCACAGGTTTTATCCCACAAAGCTGGATGCTCTTTAACTAAACGTATTAGAAATTTTACACTAAAATTTTCTCTAGACATGCTTGCAAAATGACAGCATATAAATGTTTTTTTGTACCGTCAACAAAACGTTTTCTTTTTTTGCGAACCGTTTACGTTTAGAGCAAAAAACGAACTGAAACTGTAAACGAAGAGAATTTTTTTTACCGAGAGACTATTCATTGAACAATGATGCCAGCTTGTTCGAGCAAAGTTAATGGTAAATTAATTTTAAAACATTGCAATTTATTAATTTTATATTAACAGTTTTGTTAACTTGTCACAAAAACAAAACAAATGCAAAAAATCGCAATAAAGTTTTGTTAAACGTGGTCAAGAAACACCACATAATTTCTATGGAAAAATTATTATAAAACGCTTTTTTAACCGGAACAACAAAGTGGTTTCGTTAAAAATGATTAAGAATGTTTGCCTTAATGAAAAATATACTTATATAAAGCACGATTTTATTAAGATTCGATTAGATCGAGCAAGCAAATTGAGTACCTCATATGATAACGCGCCATTTTTATGCAATTTTCGACACATCGTACATCAAAAGTGTTGAGTGAGTTTTTTATGCCATTTAATGTAAAGCGCATCATAGGTTAAGAATAGGGTTAAAATGTTTCAATATTTCTTTTTAATATAAGCTTCTTAGATACTTTTTTGGGGTAAATTTCTATGTTACAAATGTTTGCAAAATGTTTAAAATTAAAAATTGTTTGATATAAACATTAATAATAATTACATATTCCTAAAATACCTAAATCCCACATTGTGTTAAGATTCAAAAATTTCTGGCAGCCTTTAATTGCAACAAAATAATCTTCTTTGCAAACAAACAAATAACAAAACCAGGGTACTTCTACACAAGGTAGTGGTTTAGCGTTAGCTGATTATTGTTTACTTTCCTTTTCATCAGCACCTAGACGTCAAAAACTGCATACTTTGCGGTTGTTCGCTTGTGTGTTTGTTTGTATTTTTTCTTAGTGTCTATGTGTTTGTTCCCGGTTTCATAATGTATTTGTTGTATTTACGCTACCACCTTTAACTTAACAAAACAAGAACAAACGAAAGAAACAAAACGGAACACAAAGAAAAACTTACTGAACTCTGCCTTCGCTTTCGGTTGCATGTTGCTGTAGTTTTCATTGATAAACGCGCAAATTTCGTGCCATGCAGTCTTTTTCAAAGCGTGTTTTTTATAATCTTCAGAGGTTTTATCCCACAAAGCGGGATGCTCCCCAACTAAATGTATTAGAAATTTAACACTAACGTTATCTTTAGACATGTTTGCAAAATGACAGCTTGCTTTTACTGACAGCACGTTTTTTTCCAATCGAAACGTTTAGGTTAAGAGTGAAAAACAAACTGAAACTGTTAACGAAGAGAACGTTTTTACCGAAAGACTATTAAAAAAGAGGTGATGCTAACGTTAACGTTTTATTTCTCTGGCCTGAATGATAAAGAAATCAGCAAATTTACTTTCGTGTGGTATAGAGTTACCAGAGCAATCACTTTACAAATGGTATTTCAAATACATTTTTCATAATCGTCAAGTTAAAAAAAATTTTAATAAATAGATTTTACTTAAATGTTCAAAATCTTTATTTTAATTAATTTTTTATAAACTATGTATTTGTAGGTTAGTAAGTTTTGTGTATATTATATACCTAAGTATGTATGCATGTATGTAGATATGTATGCATCATTTATATATATTTAATTATACTTTTTGCTAATATAAATTCAAAGTAGCACTAGCATTTAAGTTGATATCTATTCAGAACGTTTTGCTTTCTTGCTTACTCTATCTTTGGCGTGAACAAAATGTTGTTGGCAAACTTTATTGATTTCCGATATATCAAAATCCGGATATCTCCCTCGAGCAATATCTATTAAAAAAAAAACAATTATATAAGGAACATAAATATCCTTTAACGTAAATAACCTCTTATGATCTTGTGGATAGAAAAATCTTGTATGCTTGGCTTTTCTTTGGTTCCGCGCCAAGTTATTTGTGTGGCTAAAACATCGGTTAATATAGCCCTGTACGCAGCACGAACAAATGTAGGGCAATCACGGCCCCCCAATTTATTTATATATTTTTTCTATTTTTATGATAAAAAATAAAGTTTATGTTATTAACTTTCTAAAATTGTTTTATTTAATTATTTATCTAGTCACCAGAGCTTTTTTCAATTTGATGTCCTCCTGAAGCCTATCGTCAAATTCTTCCAAATCCGTAAGAATTGTAAATGGCAAAGTTGGTAAAAGTGAAAAAGACGGTGAGGATGGTGGAGGTGTTATGCACTCGATAGATGAGACTGGAGAAACAGTTCTTACTTGTGGTTTTACAGTTGGCTTCTTAATTAGAAACTCAGATTGTTTTTCAACAACTTTTGCTGATTGTGTTACTATTGGCTTTACAAATGAAGTAACTGATGACCTTACTTTATTTGCTGTTGTCGTTTTCCTTTTTACAACTCTGTCTTTAGCATGCAGAAAATGTTGTTGACAGACTCTGTTAATATCCACTTGCGTTGCCGTTTCAAACTTTGCTTGGCAGAGGTCTTTAATAAAAAAAGACGAAAAAAATAACGGGTGTTGTATTAATATTACAATGGAGTTTTTCTAATGAAACTAACCTCTTAATGCCACGAAAAAGAAAAAACTTTGTATGCTTGGCTTTTCCTGTGTTCCTCTCCAAGTCAAATTAACGCCCAACTCATCCGTTACTATTGCTCTAAGAGCTGCTCTTGTATATGAAGAATAATCATGACCACCAATTCTTTGTAGGAAAATATTCTTAAAAGTTAAATAATTACATGTTAAATTGGTTATTAATTACTTGTGTTAAAAAAATAGAAAAGTACCAGCTCAGCTCTTAAGTCCTCTTCTAATGGAATTCTTTCATCAAATTCTTTTAATTCCTCCATTGTATTGAATGGCATGTCTGGTAGTTCCTTATAAACAGGATCAACAATTGTTGATTTTAATTCGACCACTCCAGTTCTTAATTCCTTAACTTCATCCCTCAGGGACTCTATAAGTTTTTTGTTTTCCTCAATGCCTTCTTTTAAGGAACGTACCTCTACTAATATTTCAAATAACGTTGTTCCCACGTCAATTTGATCTGTGTTGGCATTCCAAGTTTCTAATTTTTTAAAAATTTAAAAAGATCATTTAAATTGAACGAGAGTATGTATGATTTGAAATATTTTTACCATTTTTGCAAGAAAGAGGATCATAGTCAATACTCATGGAATCCATTTGTATGGCTACAATTGCTTTGGAGAAAAGAAAAAAATATAGAACGTTTAAATATTAGGTCTGTCTGCGTACACATATTTTGTATCATTTTGTGCAAAATGTTACAAAATCTTACAAAATGTTGTCTGCGTACTCCAAATCTCTTGCAGCGAGAGAGCCAAAAAGAAAATTTTTTGACAGTTGGAAGTAAGAGAACTTGCAAAATGTTACTGGAGAAATTTCTTCTTGCAAGATTTTGCAACTAGTTTGATCAGCTGTTTTTATTTACTAATTGAATGAAATAATTTTTGTGAAACGAAAAAAGAAATTGAAATTTAACAATAGTTAGAATTGTGTTGATTTTTAACGTTTATAACAATTTATAATAAACATAACATTTAACTTATTGCTAGAAACGTCCAAATATGCAAATAATTAACCGCGTACACATATGCTAAAATTCTTTTGCTTTGTTATTTGGATTGTTTATACACCATTCAGCTGTTTTCTTGCAAAATTTTACTGGATACTGTCTGTGTACTTTTTGGTATATTTTTAGCCGACAGAGAAAAAATGGTCTTACTCTCCCAAAAAATATTACTGAGTATTTGCTACTGGAAAAGTACGCAGACAGACCTATTATATTTTGTGTGCAAACGAGTGAGTGAGCTTAAACTTTTAAAATAAAATCAATTAACGAACATTTTTTTTGGTTTAAATCATGGTGAAATACTCATCAGGTCGTAGCAAGAAGGGAATATAGCATGGTACAATGACCTTACAAGGTATTATCGATACCAAAATTATGAAGTTGTTGTAAAAGCATCCCCGTTTATGTCAAAAAACGTACTGTTTGACAGATATAACAAGTGGAAAATCTCGAGCAAAAAATAGTCAGCTGTTGAATCGATACTACCTTGTAAGGTAATTGTACCATGGAATATAGTTCTAGCCTCTCATATGATTTTCTTTTTTTATTGTACATCTTGATTTTTTATTTCGATTTTGACAAGACCAAGGTAGGAGCAACTAATCAGCTGATTTTTATTTCCGCCATATGTTTTCCAGCTTGACAAAATGCTGGCAGCAATATTTTTGACAACCATGTTAGCAACAACAAAATACGTGGTAAATCTTACAGGAAGTTGTTGTTGTAGGGACGATCCCACCTTCTTAATCCACCATGGGGAAGACTAGGGAATGGTAAGCAAAGCCGAAAATCGATTTTACGATCAACTATTTTAATCTCGATTTTCAAAGTCGATTAATCGAAGCTCATAATCGATTATAATTCAAAGTCGACTTTTATTTTGATGCTATATTAAAATGAATAGATACCCTCAAAAATGATTTTTAAGTAAGTAAATTGAACTTTTCCTAAAGAAAGTTATTATTGGAAAAGGTGTATGTACGTACCTATTTAATGATTACAAAGAATGCAGGTCATAAACGAATTCAGATAGTTTAACTTCATATATACTTAAGTGCAAATATCCACTATAATTTCAATGTATGAAATTAAATAAGTCATAATATACATACGCACACACAACAAATATAAATATTTAATTCTCAAAGACGATAAGTAATTTTAAGTGTACTGTGTACTGAACTATTTTTTTTTTAATTGTTTAAAAATTTTTACCAAATCTGACAGCATTTTTAATTAACTTTCGGCGTCAAATATTACAATTTTTTAAACAATACACTAACGCTTATATTAGCACTTGAGTTTTCGGTGCAGATAGTTTGAAATAAATTGTGTTAATTGAATAGTTCTTAAAATTTATAGCATTTTAAAATTGTTTGGGTAAAATCGATTTTTTGGGCTCAATAATCGATTTCAGTATAAAATCGTCAACAAAAAGCCGATTACAAAAAATCGATTTTTTTGGGGTAAAAATCGATTTTCGACTATAATCGAAATCGATTTACCAGTCCCTAGGGAAGACGTACTATTATATAGAATTTGAAACATGGCATATCGATACAAGGAGTTAGAGAATGACTCTTATCTACATGAAATTTAATTTTGACGTCATTATAAAGCTTTTTTGAATTGTTTAAGGCGGAATGGTTAAATGATGCCGCCAAAATAACGCCAGGCTTAGTTTTTCGTTTACTTAAGCGCGCAGTACACGAAATGTAAAAAACTGCATGTGCATGTAGCTCTGACGTAATATTGACCATTTCGCTTAAGATTAGTCATAGTAGCTTTTTGATGACGTCAAAATTACGCCAGAGCTATGTACATGCCCATGCAGATTTTTACATTTACATTTCAGCGGGGCCTTAGTTTAAACAAACTAACATTTATTTCGTCGGTTGTGGCTAGAATATATATTTTTATTTTCTTGAGTTTAATGGTTTACTTATATTTTAGGTTTTTAACTTATATATATTTATATACAATTTAAAAATTAATATCAACATAAACAACAAAAATGCATACAATCCCTAACTTCCTTTTATAAATTAAAAATCCCATTAAACTTTTACTTGCCAACGGTGGCATCACTGAACATATATACCATCAAGTTTTTTCACTTTTGTTATTATTATGTTATGTTTTTTGTGCACAAACATTTTATTTTATTTGAAATTTTCGCTTTAGTAGAAATAAACTAAATCCCGTTTAAAATAATATTTATATAATCTTATTTAAGTGAACGTACCAAAAAAAAAATGAATTTAAAATTTATAAAAACAATTATCTTTACGTTATCTAGCGGAAGAGACGCTGAAGTGACGTCTTTGAGGATTGACGATGAGAGACACTACTAAAAATTGCTCTGCACAGTGCAGCCATATCTTTAAAGAAAAATGTTTAGTTCTGCAAATGTTTTTTTATTATAAAAATATTTTG
Organism: Melanophora roralis; assembly: GCA_963583895.1. Classification (NCBI taxonomy): domain Eukaryota; kingdom Metazoa; phylum Arthropoda; class Insecta; order Diptera; family Rhinophoridae; genus Melanophora; species Melanophora roralis. The sequence continues at coordinate 8,068,906 of OY757189.1, forward strand.
CTCTCAATTGTAGCTGTTTGCAGTAGTGGTGGTAGCTGTGTGAAAATAACTAAAGCCAGAGATGGATAATTGCTATTTTATATATTAGTAATATATTACATAAAATTAAAACATAAAACATTAAACATTCAAATCAGTGATGAAAAATGAGATCTCATTTGGGTATCAAAAAAAAATGTTTTGATGATACTTTTTGAGCGACAATAGTATCAAAACCTCTTTATTCGCTGTTTTACTTTAGTTCACAAAAAATAAATAAAAAAAAAGTCGTAGAAATTTTGGGTGTTTCTAGTTTGTTCAACAGTAAAACTGAAATATATATTATTTTTGAAAATTTTGAATTTTGGTTTAAGTCCGTTAATATTATCCAATGCTAATGTAAAAATTTGTTTTAAAAATCTAGGGGCAAAATACGGCATTCGATTCGAGTTGTTAAGGCTTTTAACATAGGAATTCTAGCAGGAATTTTTAAATTTCGATTCGAATCGAATGCAGTAATTTACCACCTGACTTTTAATTAGAAAAATTGGCGTTAGCCGCTAGAAAAAAATTGAAATAATTTTTTTCCTCATTGCCTTGTTTAATTTATCTTATCGTATCTCAATGAAATATGTTTTTTGCGCGACATTAGTTACTAAGCATCAAGTTAAAAAGTTTATTTACAACTTTTTTTTATACGCTATGCCAAAGAAATGTGAATATTAAAAATATCTAACAAGGCAACTTTCTGTAGGTAAATATGTAATGATTTAAAAAAATGTTACATATGACGACTACTGATTACTTTGTTACCTAAGTATGAAATATTTGTAGCAGTAATGGTTAAAACCCCATTGAAAAATGTAAAAACATTTTTTTTCATGTAGGAAATTCTCAAAGCTTTATCTTATTTCATCTACAAAAAAATATATTTTCTGTATACGCTACCTTTTTGCACTTTTGTAATTTAAAATAGGCTTTTTAAACGGAATTTTCATACAAAATCAGTATTTTAAATCTATTTTATATTTAAAAATTGTTTATGAATAATTCCCTTAATCTTTTGCATTGTTAATAATATTGTACGTAATTAACCTTTAAAGACTTTTTAAAATAATTTTGGGTTCCTCTAATTTCTTAGCAAAAATTAAATGATCCAAATCTTTTTTTCGAGTTTGTAAAAAAATGCAAAGATATTTCGTGCATAATGATATATGGGCCTTCTAATTGCACTTCTATCTTAACTGTATTTACAATTTTTAAAAAATGTTTGAGAAAAGCTATCTTTTTTAAAGTTGATCTAAAAGTCACGTTTTTAAACCTGTTTATCATTTCCTATTCAAAACATTTGATTGTAAAATAATATTGCAAAAAATATTATTTAGAGCCTCTCGTCAAAGGAAGCATATTTACGTACTTAAGTGTTTAAGAAAAGCACATTAAAAGAGAAAGGTAGTTGGCAAAAGGTAAAACTAAACCCTTCAAAATAATAATTAGAAAAAGCAGGAGAGGGTATCAAATTAGCCAAAGGAGTAAGTAACACGGCATTTTCCACCATCCAATAGTATCAAAAATGTGCGATCGTATCAACTTTTGCAACACTGATTCAAATCAGTACTTATAAATAATGCGGACTTTAAAAATATTTTGGTATTTTTGAAGAAACCCTATTACCCCAATTTTTTTTCCTCATATTTGCATTAAATAAACAACTATTTTAATTTATTTTGTTGAATATTTATAAAAAATTTACTTTAAAAAGCTAATAAGGAAAGGAACTGGCACAATAAACTTAATATAAGTCAAAATGTTAATGAATTAATTATATTCTTTCTTATAAATATCGGCCTTTCGATGTTATCTTGACATTCATGTTTTACAAAATTTAAAAAAACTAAATGACTGAATAATATAATTAATCGCATTTTTATTGCTAGTTTTGAATAGCGATTATATTAGAAATATTTTTTACAGGAAATGGCTTGAAACAGTTGATTAGTGGATGGGCATTACTAAATCGACTTGAATAGGAAGTATCCATAATATATTTTACAGGATAGCCAATGACAAAATTTGGTATAATTTTGTCAGTCTTTCAGTTTAAAGATATTTTTTAAATGTATATTCCCATAAACGCTATTACCTGAATTTTCGCAATTCTGGACGTATACGATAATATGTGAATTTGTTTTAAGTGATGAGAACAGCTATAACTTTAAAAATTTCTTCAATGGCCCTAAATGTTGTTATTTAGTCCACATGGAGATTTATTAAAAAAACCATTGAGCTGTATAAATTTTTCGCTTCTGTTACAATTTCCCTGTAAATACTCTCAAAAATATAACTCTCAGAAATATTTAAAATTAAATGAACACTTTACCAATCAAAACTTGCAAGCAAATTTATTTTCTTATTGTATAACTATTTAAAAAAAAAATTGTAAACATATTGTCTAAACAACTTAATAATTAATTTTCTGTACAAGAATCCCTTTAATGAGTCTCAGTCGAAATCTTAATTAATTCCCACAAAATCCCACTTTTTGTGCAAATACCTTAAACGTTTTGTATTGGTAACGCCAGCTTCAGGCAGACGAACTGCCTGAAATGAAATTTGTTTGTGTTGGGCATAAGACTCCAACTATATGCAACATTCAACTACAGCATGTGTGGCAAACATGTCTTACAGCGAGCATGTATCAAATCAACGTGTAACTTCTAACCTGTGTTATACAACATGTGCTTAGGTTGGCATATAATTTGTTGGTAAGTACTTGTTGTTAGCAACTTTCAAATATCAAAGTTTGATGTTGTAAAGTGTTTTTTAAACAGCGTTTATAAAGCAATCAGCTGTTTGTTGAATTATGGTGGGTGGCGTTTGTGCTTTTGAAAATGTGAGTGTTTGCTTGATTGCTATCGATTTCTTTTTTTGCTTTGTTTTTGTTGTTTGGCTTTTGGCACGTTTTAAAATTCAAATTTAATAATTTAAAAAAACATAATATTTGCTCTTCAATAAGTAATTTATTCTCAATTAAATTAACGCTTCTGTTTTGGTTTATTTTTCGTAACTCTCTTCATATTTAATTCTCTTGTGAGTATTTCGTTTTTTTATAATAAAAATTTTATCACAACTTTGGCTCTCTTTTGTTTGAGTTTTGTTTTCTGTTCTGATTGTCATGAATACTCTACTCTGCAAACAAGTTTAGTGTTTTTTGCTGGATTTCCTTTACATCATGTAAAATCATCGGAAGTCAAAGACATTTTATACACTTGCATTCCTGGCTTTTGGTTATATTCCCTATCATCTCGCTTACTTCTCACTCCATCACACATTGGTTTTGTAAATGGTCTTTAATGGGGAAATGTGTATATTTTATCTCAAATTTGCTACTTTGTGATGTTGTTCTTTTTTTGTTGTTAAACATTTTTTCAATTTTTGTATGTGTGTATAATTTCGACTCTCTTTTTGTTTCCTTTGGCTTATTTTTTTTCATTTTAAGAGTTTACGTGCCTTGTTCGTCCAAAATGATAAAAATGTATGCTTTGCTAGTGTTTTTGTTGTTTTTAATAATATGTTAAGGATTTACATTGTGACATGCTTCTGTATACATATCTGTATGTTTGTATAATTTACCATTTAATTTTTTTTGTTTTTGTTGTTTTTATTTATTTATGTTTTGTGTAAGTAATGTCGGTGTGGATTTTTTATATGTTTGTGTGTATGGCTGAATAAGTTTTTTTGTGCATTTTTTTTTTTTTGTTATTTGAGGGGGCGGCCTGAGGGAGCACTGCCTGCCTGTCATCATTTTATTGTTGTTAATGCCTGTTATATTTGCTCAATTCAGTACGCGTTTGTTTTGTTATTTTACTTCACTTAAAGTTAAAGTCAACGATTTATTATGGATTTTTGGTTTTTGCTCTGCTTTGCAGTTATTGTTGTTTTTATTATTGTTTTAATATATTTTTTGTCACTACATTTAAATTAGTAGAGCTTTTACAACCAGCTGTGGGTGATATTTAACAATTAATAACAAAAAAATATTTGTTAACCTCCATATTTTCGTAGACAAAAATCTACTTTTGTTGAAGGTTTAGGAAGAATTTTGTAATGGAAATTAAATAAATTTAAAAATTGTTTGTAAAAATATTAGTTAATTTATAGAAAAATATAATATGTTAACAGGTGTTATTTTTAAAAAATAAAACTTATAATAATCATTTTATTTTTTTAGATTTTTGTTTTAAGGAAAATAAATTTTTACATAAAATTTTATATAAATTTTTTTTATTCTTTTTTGATTTTATTGTGAAGTAAGACAAAAGGAAAATTGGGGGCTTAATCTAGTTTTATTTAATTTTATTGTATTTATTTTCACCGGAAATAAAGTTGTAATTAAAACAATTCTTCATGAACGTTCTTTTTATTTTACGAGCGCTTTTTACACCAAGTCAGAGTAAACTTAAACCGAATTCTTATATATATTTTGCATTTTATATAATAACTTCGACTAACTAGTTGATAATTATTATAAACAAACAAAAATATTTTAAGTTTTGCCAAAAACCTTACAACCCATTTAACGTTATTACGTGTTTTGATTTGATAAGTTTATTAAAGTTCTGCAATTCGAAAGCACTGGGCAGTAGCGTTATCTGCAGGTTTATTGCAAATCAACTGTTACTGTCCGCCCCACTACAATAACTTTTTCGCAAAGGTAGAAGGGACCTGGTTTCTCCGAAATCGTAAGACTTCTACATGGCTAAGGATACTTTACGTAAGGTGGTATCTACCTAAACTTGCACGACACGGACCTCTAACGCAGTGTCTATAGTCATATCGCATAACTGAAGTGGATCACAATTATTCAATGCTCTTTCCATTGGCAAGCAGACTCTTTGCTGGAAAAAAATGCCATAATTGTTATTAAATATAAATTTTATATATTTTTTTCCCTAAAAATGTTGCCCGCTGTTCATATTTCAGTTGCTCTTAATATTTAACTGCTGTCTGTCGGCCTCATTGCAATCAATTGTCTAATTAGATTATAAGACAAGAGGAGCAAAAGAAAAAACACTCATTCATTCACATATTAATTCATTCATGTACATACAAGATTCTATTTAATAAAATATTTTGCAGTAAATAACACTCTTTACAGCTAAACAATCAACCCGTCTAAAATTTCTACTTATTTAAAGTATTATCTACTGCCAGTGTTGCCAATGAAATAATCCTGTTCAGAAAATGAGAAAATTTTACCATTTTATATATACAAGATTGAAAAGTTGGTTTATATGTCTCGCATTTAAGAACCCAGACTAAGATTTGGAGTACTAGATTCAATCTATTGCCAAACGGTATTTAACAGATTATTTGACCTGCACATTGATACCTTACTGTGGTCATGTAGTAACTGCCCAGAAACATATGACTCCTAAAGGATAATTCAGTACAATAGCTAAGACGGTAAAAAACTCTTTCCTCTTCTTATTTCCCTAACTGAGACGGTAGTCCATTAGAAGGCAGTCCGAGACTACTTGTATGTTAACCCAGTGACGCCTTAACACTAACACCAACTCTGATACATCCCTCTGGCTATGGCTTATCAGTTGGATCATACGCTTATCGTTTCCCCTTTCAACCCCTGTTTTCTCCAACCCCTAAGTATTAACACACTAGTCATCTTGCTCAGTTCAGGTTTCCTCAGTTTTCGAATTTTCATTGTCTTATCCCCATTCGAGTTGTCATTATGTCAATTGTTAAATCGTTCCTAAATGCCCTGTGGGCAGTTTCTGCTTTCTCCTTTAACACGGTCTTCGTGAAAATAGAAGGCCACTGGTTTCTCAAGCCAACTGCCTGATGTTTTATAGAATATTTTAGGTCTTCTTATATTTTAACACTGTCCTAGATTTAGTGTTATCGATCCTGGCTATCCGCACAAATGTTTGCGTCTATAGGACTTGCGTGTACACTGAGGCAGAAAAAATATTCCATTGTTGCCAGGATCTCCGCTTGTAGGACAGAGTTTATAAAAAAGAGGCTCAGCTACGTTTTTTTTCCTTTCAAGAGTCCTTCGAATAATAAAACGTTCCTTTGGGCGTCTGCCCTAGAACCCTATTTAACTAGAACTGTTGTTTTGGTACCAGCGCATAGCAGTTGACCTTGACTTTCTCCTTGAAATATACGACCGAACAATTCCACTGTGAAAGTATAACAGTCGAAAATCTCCAATATGCCATTATGGTTAAATCCATAACTTTCTTCGATCCATTTCCTTCCTACCTGTTGGCGGTTAGCCGCAAGTGTTGAATCCTGTTGTAAGCGGCTTCCATAAGGTTGATATGCGATTTTCGTTTTCTTTTTTAAAACATAATTTCTAGGTGTGTTTGGGTTCACAGTTTTTTCTTTAACTGAGTCTAGTTAAGTGCAACAATAATATCCTGAGATCTTTTCTTAAGCTGATTCGAGTCCTTTCCCCATAAGAGTATAAATTACTAGGTCGTCTGCGTAGCAAACTGCTTAAGTTCTTCCGTCAGTCAAGGTCTATAAGTAATAGGCTGTCTGTTGTAGTAACTCACAGAAGAGGCAAACGATTATAGAGTTCCACATTTCATATTGTCCTCCATATTATCCTTCTGTTCACCAGCTACTCAGTCTTTTAGTATAATATCGACGTGAAACTGTTTTAGTGATTTCCTTTAAATTTTTACTTTTTTTGGATTCAAAATTGCATGTCTTTAGCTTTTGCGCTGCAAAATGAAATAAAATTAATTAATTAGTTACATTAAGCTTATATGAAAGCAAGCCAGATTAGCAAACATTCAAAGAAAAAACTATAGTTTTTATTTAAAACACATTAAATTGCAACAATTCTGGCAACACTGGCTTAATATGTGCAACAAACATTTTTTTGATGCTAAATGAAATTGTTGTCTGACATTGTAAGTTTAGTGCATTTACAATTGTTTCAAATGTGTGTATATGTAAGTATATGTGTGTTTGTTTAAACAAATACATACATACATACACATGTATATACAAATGTGTAATCTGTCCTCTGCACATTATTTTAAGAACAATCAAAGTATGACATGTAGCAAAATACTAGTTGACAACTTAACGTTAAATATAACGCAAATTAATGTCATTTTAAATAATGTTTTCTTTTAAAATAAAAACAAATTGTTCTTTTGATTTTTTTCTTACAAATTTACGCTGAGAGCAGATATTTAAATAAAGAAGAAGAAGAAGAAGAAAAAAGACCAACAATAAATAAGTTTTGTTAAACAAGTGTAAAAGTAGTTTTGTGTTTGACAAGATATTTATGGTTAAACGATCCAAAAGAAACCAAATCAGATGAGGTTATTTCTTTTCATTTTTTTTTTAATTTAAAAAAGAATGTCGCTTGTCTTTTCTGGTAAATATAAGCAAATCAAAAACTTCAAACGCGCTTTTCTCGAAATGTTTTTTTTATTATGACTTGGTTCTGGTAAGTAAGTGTCTTGCACTTTTTTCAGGAGTGCAGCAGAGTAATCTAAGGGAAGCTTTAATTTTCTTCTTCAGTTACAAGATAGTATGCTTAAAATATATTTCTTTACAAATTGTTGTTTTGCCATATACAAGGTGGGCCAAAAGAAGTCATCCGATGTTGTTTGGCTCTCATTTTTTTCTAAATGAAAAACTTTGATTCTGTTTTTTGATTATGTTTATTCAAACCTCTAGAATTTTATTGGTCAGGTCGAGAAGATAATATCTGCCAAATAAGCGACGTCACAGCTTAGTGCTATAAGGGCTCGTTTTATGGCATTTTTCATCACTTCGGCGAGAACTTCGGGCGCGGGATCTTGCACTTGTATCGAATGTTGTCCTTGAGGGCTTCCAGAGTCTCGGGCTTGTTCACATAAACACGGGACTTTAAAAAACCCCACAAAAAACCTAGAATGGTTAATTTGGGTGATCTTGCAGGCCAATGTAAATCGCTAAAACTAATGATAAGGCGACTTGGGAACGCCGCCTTCAGAATATCGGTTGTGGCTCGCGCAGTGTGCCGTTGCTCCGTCATGTTGGAAACACATGCCCTCCAGTCCTAATTCTTTTAATTGCGGCAGGAAAAAATTTGCTAACATAGGCCTGTAGTGTGCATCGTCCACTGTTGTCGTTTGACCAGCGGCGTCCTTGAAAAAAAATGGCGCAATGACTCCTCCAGCGTGAACAGCGCCCCATGTAGTCATTTTGAGCAGGTGTAATGGCTCTACATGCATTACTCGTAGAGTTTCTGTGCCCCAGAAGCGATAGCCTTGTTTTGTTCACGTACCCGCTGAGGTGGAAAAGGAGCCTAATCGCTTAATATAATTTTGGTTGAAAAATCTTTCACTGCGGCCTCGAGATTGAGGATGGCTTGAGCGTAGGTTACCCGCGTTTGGCAGTCGACAGGCAGCAGCTGATGCACGGACTGGATTTTGTACGGGAACATACGCAGGTCCTTGACCAAAATTCGCCTTAGAGACGACCGGCTGATGGCTAATTGCGAGTCAAGGCATCTGACCGATGTTTCTGGCGACAGCTTGATATCCCCGTTAACAGCGGCGATATTCTCGGTAAAACGGGCTCTATAGGGCCAGCCTCTCTTGGCAGCGTCTCGTTTGGACCCATACTCTTCAAAGTTGGTGGCCAAACGGCGCAATGTTTGCGCAGTCGGTGACGGACGACCGAGAAATCGGCGACGGATCTCGCGCTGCGCCAAAACGAATTGTTACGCAAAAAAATAGACACGATTATTCCGCGTTTTTGGGGAGAATATCGCTCCATGGCTTGTTCACTTGTATTCTACATTTGTCTAGTTCACAAATCTCAAAACAGATTTGACATTGGCTGCCATTAGCAAAAATAAAAGCATCTTCCAATATGGTGATTTCTTTTGACCCGCCTTGTATTATTTTTTAAAATAGGTGAATTATATAATTAAAATTATTTTTGTCTGACCGCATATATCCTTGACTTCTTGTGTCAGCTAAGTTGTATTACTAATTACCATTAACAAAAAAAAAAACTACATAAAAATTCCATAAATTATTAAAATTTGCAATTAACTTGTCAATCATTATTTAATTAACATTTTGTGAAATTTAGCAAAAAACTAAAAATTAATGCAAAAAAATACTAAAAATTAAAAGAAAGACAAAACGTCACAGTGTATCACCATCAATATCATATTTCATGTTTCTGAATTTATTTTCTTTTAATTGAGTATTAATACGACATAAGTGAAATTTATAGTTTTCATAATTCAAATTAACACACTTGTCACTGACGTTTTGTATTGGGTGGCTTATGAAAGAAGTTTAAAGGAACAAAAAAATATTTTCAATTTTAATATATATAAAATTTATGTCTAACAAACATGTTTAGTTTAACTTAATTATGTTATCACTCAATTAACATGTTTTTTTTTACATTTAAATAAAATTTAGTTGCGGCTACTCAAGTAGCAGCTGTTGTAGGAACTACTTTTGCAGCTTACAAGACAGGAAAAATGGTCACAAATTTTCTAGTTGTTGTTTTCAATGTAAAAATTTGGAGACATTTTTAATTTTAACTTTGGGGTCATTTTTTATTTTCTTTAAAGCCCATTAATTTTTTCGGTCCCATTTTCCTCTGCTTTTTGAGGCAACTTTTCATTCCTAAATTTGGGGGGATTTTTCGTTTTTGAAATTAAGGGCCATTTTTCATTGGGCCCATTTTTCAAGCAGCCGTATGTGACATACATACATATGTTGTTACATTTATTTGATTCAAATAAACACTTTAAAAGAGAACCAGATGATAAATAGCATTTGGGCATGCGTAATTGAAATATTGTGACAATTCGCTAAATTACAACAGTGTTATCGCACATTTATAATTTAAAGTCTTTGGGAGGAACGACAACACAAACACGAATATTTTAATGCCCCATATTGGCAACATGCTACATAAAACTGATGACAATATTGGTGTTAACTTGTTTGAGTAGAAAAAAATAAATGAAATAAAATGTTTCAATGCCTTTTGTGTCTTGAAAAATTAACTGCTGCACCATAAACGCTATAACAAGAGCGTAGTTAATTAATTAGCTACAAACTTGCCAAGCACTTACATACATATATGCCATATACATACATACATATGTATGTACATATGAACTTAAAAAAGCTCACAGAAAAATACTTTTAAACGCTTAAACTAAAGAAACTAATCTATAATTTGTCATTTATGACAGTTCTCATCATAATTATGATCATCACCAACGAACAGCCGCCATAATATCACACGATCGCACACAAGCACGCACGCATACACAAATACACATTCAATTAGCTAGAATGCGTATGATTTTTGTCAGGCATTGAATGAGTGCGTGTTGCTAACTGGCTGTTTGTGTTTCTTTTGTTGGCAGCGTGAGTGAATGAATTTTTGCTTGCAAATGTGTTTAAATATCTTGTCACACACAGGGCGTCTATCAGCTGTGTTGTCTTTAACCATGTTTAACAAAGCTGGATATTAAATCTTTTCCTTAGTCTCTTTCTCTCTCTCTCCTTCTCTTTTAAAACAAAGTTTTATTTTTTTGATAAAAAAAAGTCAACTAACTGGTTTTGAATTTTTTTTTTTTTTCCAATTTGCTGTTGTTATGCATTCATTGCACGCGATAATTTTTGGTTTAATACTCTTGTTTTACATTCAATCCATCCATGCAACATTAACAGATCCATAAATGTTGAAAAAAGAAAACAGTAACTAAAACCAAACATGATTGTCAACTTCAGATGTAAGTTATACACTTGGAGAAATAAGGGTTACAATAAAAGTAATCAATTTAAAATATTTGTTTTCAACGTTTTAGGTTATGCTATGTAGAACAGATGTCCATTAAAGAAATTCGATCCTTTTATGTGTCCTTCAGAAAGGATATAAAGAGTGTAAATAGAGGTGAAGCTTCAAGCCTTACTTGAGGTCCACAAGCTACGAGCTGCCTCTATACTGCATATGGGATCATAAAGCTTGTGTCAACGTCTGTCGACATGCGGAGTAATTTCTAAATTTGGGCAAACTGTTGACGTTATTAACAATGGAATAAGCTTCCCGCAACATAAATCTCCGCTAGGTGTTTTGGTACCCTTTGCGTTTTTTGCTTCCTTGCGGGTTGGAAGATAAGGCATGATGTACATTTCTTTAAGGTTTGTGCTCAATGCATCTGTATATATTTTTAAAAATTTCGATGTTTATAGCCTTAAGTTTTTTGCTTGTGATAATGCTTTTCGAAAAGGTTCTTAAAACCTTGTGGCCGAGAGAGAATTTTAAGGAAAAGTGTTTTCGTTTTAAGTTTAAACTTTTCATTGTTTATTCAAAGCTAAAGGAACTTCAAGCAATTGAAGTGATGAAACCAAGGAAAAACTCACAGTCTTAAGGGAAGTAAAAAAAAAAAAAAAATAAAAAAGCCTTTTGTTGAAAAAATTACCTACAAAATAATGTGAAACATTGAAAAAGTTGAAAAAATTACGAAAATCCTTTGGGAAAAATGGGTCAGGGTAAAACTGTGAATATACTAAATTCAGGGAAACCTAAATTAGGTAAGTTGATAAGTGCATTTAAGGGTTAAGGAGTGGTATGATCCCGTTTGCTTGCCATAACCCCAAGCAGACAGTGTCCAGATATGACCCCAATTATGGCCTTTAAGCTAAGCCACAGTCACAAAGACCTAGCCACCCTTCAGTCACTCATGCTTTCCCATTGAAAATTCGTCATGTCAAACATCCATGTCCTTATCTTCCCATTAGTAGTCTCACAGCTTCCCCATATGTCACATCCAGTGCGGAGCCAATACGAGCCATCTCGCCTGTAATTTCAATGCCAATTATGCCGCTGTGTCCCGGAACTCAACAAAGTCTGTTTTTGAAGGTATTTATAATCCCACCATGGATCTTCCTTGGTGAAGTCTGAAAGACAATTCGATTTTCTTTCCAATAAAACAGACTCCGATCCCGATGCCTACAAAATTGGAAACATTAGGGGAATTTCTATAAAATTATTTCCTCTTATTCTTCTTTTTGGTTTTCTAGTACAAGAAGATTACAAAGAGCTGATCGCTAACTGAGGTATATGTGCAGCTAAACTGAAGGGCCTTTTTCATATCTTCTTCTTTAGTCCGACCTGCCTCAATAAAAAGGTAAAGAAAGAGAGGGAAAATTGACGATTACACCTTTAAGACTTTACTTTCGAACGTTTTATCACACTCATATTTGCTAAAACTTATTTACTTACTTACTTACGTTGATAGCTATTACAGAACATTTCTTTCATTAGCCGAACCTAGAATCCAAGCAACTTTCCAATTTCTGACCCCAAGTTCCAAGATACCTTCCTACACTTGATCCTTCCATCGGAGTTTCGGTCTTCCCTTTCTGCGTGATCCGTCACCAGGTTCGCATTCGAATGACTTCGTAGCTGGATCATCTTCATTAATTTTCATAACATGACTTAGCGAACCTCTCGAACCCTCCAAGCACTGCCTCATTTGCTTTCGCAAGTACCCATGCGTTATCGCTATATATAAGCACGGGTAATATCAGCGTACCGTAGAGAGCGACTTTTGTCTGTCGGTAAGTGAATTGGCTTTTAAACTGCTTACTTCTTCTAAAGTATCACCTTTTAGCTATTAGAAAATTTTCGCTAAAATGATCTGTAATATTCGTCATACAATGCATGGTGACCTTAAAGAAGACTGCGCTTATGTGATTTTCATTGGTGACCGTACCAGTTAACCTCTACCTCTGTTCACCAATCAATGATTCTTAAGAACAAGCTGCCATTATTTAGATAGATTTTTGCCACTCCCAGGGTATTTTATTTCTCTAGTACCCTCCATATTAAACCAATATTACGATGGGGAATTCAGCAAACTCCACCCGGGAAAGAAAGAAAAACTTGACCATATTTTTTGATTTCTTAGATTCATCAAAGCTTTAACTTCGCTTTCTACTTTTACACATTTTCTCTTCAACTTTTTCTTTCAGTGTACATTTTTCTCATTATCACTGTAAAAATATCAATTACAAGCTATTTTTCGCTTTTTAACTTTAACACCAGATTAAACCAAAACAAGAGAATCAAAGAGAGAGAAATAAAAAAAAAACTTAAACTTAAACGCACATTTGTATCTGGTTGCTAATTCTCCATGTTTGCATTATTAAACAGGTTCTCGTTGTATTTGTGTAATGAATGTGGTTTTAGTTATATTTTTGTTTCTATAAGGAAATAAATTTATAATTCTGCCTATAAGTTTAGTTATGGTCGCGTCTAAATATATTCAATTAATTTTCACTTATTTAATCTTTTAATTAGCGATTAATAATCATGTTTAACAGTTAAATACAACACAATTTACTACCATAATCTGTCAATATTATCAGTTTTTAGATATCTGTTATCTTGTATGTGTAATAAACATTAGATGTTATGATATGCCCTAATGTGTTGCGTTACGTTTGTGTAATGATTATTATATGATTTTATTGAATAATTTGTCCTAAATTTAATTTGAAATGTTTTAAAAAGATTTGTTTTTGCATATAACTAAACAAGTCTTTATTTATTTTATCCACAAGTTGTTTACAAAAATAGAAAACGTTTAAGGGTTAATAATTTTCAGGCGTTTTATAGGCAAATCAAATGGTAGCGTACGACAGGGAGAAAAGGATTTTGGTGTGTGGGAAAATGTTTGTGGAATGTAAAAATAGTTGATTTTTTTTTGTTTGAAGAAATTTCTATATTACAAATATTGTTTAAGTCGTAGTAATCGTTATGCTTTTGAGGGGAACACTTATGCGTTTGGCATGTTTGATCAGCTGATATATTAAGAAGTTGATTTTTAATTTTAGTGTTAATTCAAATAGTTTTACTTAGGTTAGGAAGGGAAGCCAACCATTTAAGGAAAGCATACAGCTCACATAATTCCGCTTAATGCGGCTCTTTGTAATATTTGGAGAGGCAGATAAAGGGTTTGAGAAAGAAGGAAAAAAGAGGGATCAGTATGAAAGAAGAGTGTGATGAATCAGACTTACCAGACTTACTGGTGGGAATCGAACTCTGACCCCCAGACTGGTAGACTCGCACAGAAAAAACTGAGTTGTAGAATCAGTAACAAATTTCAGAGAATCAGTAAATATTTTGTCTGGCTGAGGACCTACAACGAAAGTTGTAAATTTAGACAAACAATTTTGCAAGAATTTTAGCTTCTGTTAAAAAATTTTGCTGAGCTGGTTAAATATTTTATTTGTCTAGGCGAAAATTTTGTTTGATTTAAAAATCAAATAAAAATATTATTAGAGACTATTAAATAAATTGACTAAAAAAATAAATTATTTTGAACAAGTTTTTGTTTGAAAAAATTTTTTTGTAGTTTTTTGTGTGCGTGCCACCCAATAGTTTTACTTAATGAACTTGGATTTTAATAAGGAAAATAATAAACATGAACAAATTTAGTCACATTAATATTAATTAAATTTTGGTTTTTTTGTTAAAAAAATTTTAAGGAAATATATTGTTAAATTTTTTAAAACAGAGAAGTACACAGCAAAAAAGCCTGACTTACCGTTACGGGTGCTACTCCATATTTAATCAGCGTGTATAAAATATTCGGACTGACTAACTTTGACATATATCTCTAAGGTGGTGATGCAAATCAGCTTTTAGACTTAAAAATTCGGTCAGTCTTGGGAGGCAAATTTGAGAACAGCGGATTCGATAACCTTTAAAATGGACTTTGGTAGAAAAGGCACCTGTTAAAAAAAGATTCAGCCCCTTGTGTAACCTATAGAAAAAACAGAACAGAACAGAAGTGAAGCTGAAGTATAGAGAAATCTTTGAAAAAAGATAAGATAAAGCAGACTAACGGTAGTTCTTGACTGGAACTCCACCCGTGACCCTCATACTAATTGAGTTGCGCATTACTCACTAGCCTATCTGCCTTTGTGAGTTGAAATCATAGTTTTAAAAAGAATTTGGTTGGTACCTGTTTTCACTTTTTCAAATTTTCCAGACGATACAACCTCATTTGCCATTAGATAAAGTTGTTTTGCCAAGATAAACAGGAATTTTTTTTGCTAGGATCAAATTTGTAAGATGTGGTTTTTATAAAATTTACCATATAGTTAATTGGGACAATTAACTTTTTAATTAAAAATGAGCAATTGTAATAATTATTTCTGTGAAAGTAGTTAAGACAATACAAGCCGGTAATTGTTTAGTGGAATAGACTTTGACTGAACGTACTTGGAGGTGCTATTGTTTATGTAGGCTTAGCATTGCAATCAAAAAGTTTTTTCTTCTCTCTCTTTTGTTTGGGGTTTTTTCTCCTTCTCCATTGCTTTTGCTTAACGAGTTGAGTTCATTTGATTTGAGATACATTTTGTAATAATAAAGTAAGTAAATAAAAGAAATATTTACGCTTTGAAAACCAGAATGGAATGTTGGTTGAGTGGATAGAGGGTACGTCTTGCAATCACAAGAGCCTTGGTTTATATCATTGTTGAAGATTGTTTTGTATAATTCGGGTATGGTCAGATATGTCAAATATTGGCCCTAAAAAGCGTGACCACTAAATATTGTAATTTTAAACTTCTTTTTTTTTGTTGAGATATATATGTTTAATATTATAAAAATATTAATCGAAATTTGTTCTTTCCAATGTATTTTACCGCGTCACCTTAACAAACTTATTTAAAGGCGAAAAATATCAAAAAACTTTTTTAGTCGTCACGTTTTTTCAGGAAAGTATGTAAATTGAACATAATATTTACATAATTAAATTTAAAAAAAATAAAATTTAATTTTTAAAAAACTTAAAATATTATTATTAATATAGTTAATTATCTTAAATAAATGTAATTAAATTTTTAATTGTTAACGTTAAACTGTTAATTGGAACAATTGCTCATTAAAGTGCTGGTACTTACTGGCGGAAAATTTTTTTAAATTTTTATTTAATATTTTAAATTTTTTAACTAAAAAACCATTTTTATTTTCTTATGTGCACCAAGGGGTTAGGAATGGTAAAGAATTGTCAAGCGCTTTGTGCTAACTTGAAGAACTTTGCGTTATTGCTCTCTTGGAATGTGTTAACGTAAAGCTCTTTAAATTAAAAGAAGGGGTTGAAGTAAAATATTTGGCGCATACTGTTTGTATGTATGCTGTAAAGTACATTGAATAAGGTAGGAGCAACTGATCAGCTGACATTTATTTCCGCCATATGTTTTCTTCATAGTTTGTCAAATTTTTTATGTTATATTTTTGTTGTGTATTCTGTGTGTATGTGTGATAGCAATATTTCCGACAACTTAGCCAGAATTTAGCAACAACAAAATACTTGCTGATTTTTACAGAAAGTTGTTGTTGTAGGGACGAGGTCACCTTATTATTCCACCATGGCCTGCTTATAACAGACACTGGCAGTCTCGGTAGAGACAGTACTTGTAAAGCTGTTAACCGCTAGAGATATTTAAACCTTTCTGTATAAAGCAGTTATTTAACTTCTCAAAAATTTCATTTAAATTTTTATAATTTTAAATGTGTGAAAATAATGTTTACATTAATTAATTTTTTTTTCTTTCAAATTACTTTATAAATAGATATTCTCAAAACAAGCCTCTAATTACTCATTATGCCAAGTAATTATTCATTATAGAAATGCTATAAAAATTATATTTTTAATTTGTTTATTTTTATGTATTTTATTAGAATTTCATAACACGTGTAAGAAGCATGAGTTGACTTAAAAAAAAATTATTTGCAAATTCGTTTGTTTTTTTACAAAAACAAAAATTATATTTATTTAAGTACAAATAGAAAATTTGAAATTATTCGTTTCAGCAAGATTGGCTTTAAAAATATAATATTTTTATAGCACAAAGCAGATAGATTCTCATTTCGATTATTAAAATTTGTCGTCTTATGTGTTGTTGTTTTTCATAAAAAATTTCAAATAAAATTCAAAGAAAAAAAATTAAATTAAATTAATTCCAAAACTTCATTAGCATTTATATCACACATAATTTGTTCTGTTCATTAAATACTGTTTAAAAATTGGCGATTTTTATTTCTTTTTAATTTGTTGTTATTTATTTTATATTTTGTTATCTAAACTTTAACATAAAAATTATCGCTTATTTGTTCTTCCATTTTATTCACATTTAGCGAATGTGTTTCCAAAATCGCCTGCAATATTTTTTTTTATTATTTGATTAAGGAAATAAGAAAAAAAACACTTTTATATTTTATTGTTTTATAAATAAACAAGTTTAAATAGTTTGTTTTGTGGTTGCCGATTTTCAGCTTAAAAAAATTAATGAAACTAATTTTAAACACGCAAACCTCTTCTTTTGTTTTTAGATTTTTTTAAAAACTTTTTGCAAATTCTTAATTCTAGATTGTTAGTGATTGTCCAGTTTGACAAAAACACGTGATAATTTGGATTGTTTTTGTTTTATTTAATATTTATAGAATTCCCACATTATTTTAATTTGTTAAAAATCTTAAAAAAAAAAATTTAAGCCTAAAATGGTTTACAATTGAGTGTTTTTGTTGTATTTGCTACATATTCTTGAGCAAAGGGAAAACAAATAAACCAAACACGATGAACTAATTTTGGCGTAACAGGTAACAAAATTAGTTTGGGAGGGAAACCACTTGTGAACTTTTGACCTTAAGCTTACACACATACATATGTACATTATAAAAACGATTTACATATACACGTACTTGACGGTAATTTAAGCCATACATAAATATATGTATATTTAAAACAATAGCAAATATGTTTATAAATATTTGTTTAAATGTTTATATAGATAAAGATGCTTGAGTTTTAAAAAATAACTACAAAAATATTACTTATATTTAGTATATTAACCAACAACAACAATAATAAATTGTTGTTTTTCAGTAGATAAGTAACAACAAAAACTTTGTTTTTGTTTACAAGCAACTACAACAGTAATAATATTATTATTATTCAGTAGATATTCATGTTTAAAAAAAAAATTACGAAATATCTGAAGGTCATTTAACAAAATAAAATAAATTTATTTTTAAGTTATTTTTATATTTAAAACATCGAAACTATTTTTATTTGCTAGCAGGGAGGGTGTTTTAGTAAGCCATAATAACTCACAAAAATCTTCACTTAATTAGGGGATTCACAAGGTGTTTAATTATGTCTATTGTCATAAAATTTCACACGTCGTTTAATATGCTTATTTAATTGTCACAACAACTCCACATACACATGCGCTGAGTGTCCAATAGTTGGTAAAGGTTTTTAAATCCTTGTGAAATTTTTTAACAATATGACAATAAGACAAATAGAACACCTTGTGAATCCTCTAAAAATTTTTATATCCCCAGCACAGGTGGAAAAGGTATAATCGAATTCACCACCTAACCCTTAAGGGGTTATTTTAAGCCTTGTTTTTAATAATAAGAAAAATTTTGAAAATGATGTGTGAACGATCCATTATAAAAACCAACCGCTTTAAATTTCTCAAAAGTTACTTAAACCAGGCGCGGATCCAGCTCAAACTTTTGGTGAGAATCCTAAATGAAGCACATAGTTGAAAAGGTAGCTTTTAGCCATTAAGCCTGCCCTCTGTCATGGTTGATCTCAGCCATGTTTCAATACGGCGAAGGGTAGAAAATGAAATTTCAGCCACAGCATTACTGACCGGCAAAAGGTGAAAACGCTGGTCACATATAACAACGGAAATACTTGGTCATAAGCCCAAACACCGCTAATACCTCAAATTTCAAAATAAAATAAAACATACTGGGTGAGCATTTTATTCAATACAGGTAGCTCGTTTAAGGATATTACGAATTGCATCAAAAAAGCAAACCAGGATTTCGGTATCTTCCGAGTTCCCACAAATTTCCTTAAAAGCCAAACTACGCCTTTTTTCACAGTTTGATCCACATCTCTTAGCGGCTCTGGGTCATAGAACACCTCAGCAAATGATCTACATACCTTTAAGGTGTTTATAAGATGGTCTGTCTGAGAGATAACGGTCTCTCCAAAAGAGCAGGATTAGGGTTAGAAAAAAGTTGAGACTCAAATTCGTTTCCAAATAACAAAAAGAATTATGTGGGCCATATTTTTAGGAGACCGAATGAAAATGTGGCTAAAATGGAAATATCGCGGAACCCTTAATGCAGCAGGAGAATGAGTAGGTCTGCTGATCAGTGGAGGCGAAAAACTAAAGAGGGGTAACTGACTCGGTAAAGACGACCTATTAGGAACTCATATTAATGGATCAAAATAGTTAAAACTCATTCAGAAGCCAGGGGTAACTACGTAGTGAAACTGATAGTAGTTTTGGCTTCAAAACTTAAACAAATATCTTTTTCTGCTACCACGTGAGCTGAAGCCCCTGGAGTTTAGTCTCTAGCCGTACTCCGGTAAGGCCTACTTTGGCTGCTAAAGGGTGGTAATTTAACAACGTCAATTAATTACCGTATTGTTTCAAGGGTCATTGATAACTCACATATTTATTGTATTGACTTTCTGCCTCAGCTTGTGCCACGAATGCCACTCATTAAATACCTAAACTTAGTAATAATGTTAATCTTCAGAAGCGTCGTCTGCATGTCGCTATTGAAACGGATTTCGAAATCAGATAAAAAATTCCTAAATAAAATCAACTATCGGGTAATTATTTGCCATTGGTCTTAGATAAGCTCTAGTCCCTTTATACTTCCTTAAACAGCATAATTTTTTTCTACGTGAAACTCTCTATCTATTTGTTTACTCTATTAAAACCAAGAAAACGGGTTTTACTGCAGTACAAATCTTGGTGTGGGGTATAATATAAAAAGTCTGGATCAAACGAATAATTGAAAATAAAATTCTGAAATAGGACAAATAAATATTATTATAAAATTGTAAATTAACTAAAACATAAAACAAAAAAATTAAAAATTAAAGACAAAAGATTCCTACAAACTTTTTATGTTTACTTCTAGATATAAACTAAAGGAAGAAGTTGATTTCTGCTCAGAGTTGCAGCTAGAACCATGTTAGCCAATAGTGTCTCCGGGGCCGAACAATAATCGGGTTTTACATGTACACAACACAAGAACTTACAAAAAATAAACTTACCAGAGAGAGGAAAACAAAAGTTTAATATTGAATTGTTTTTTTAATAAACAAAAATAGTAAAAAAGCACCCATACATTATCATCACCATCTCCTCTCGTTGGGCCCCGCTGCACTAGAAGATTGTGACTAGGCTTTAAAATTTTAGCTTTTAAAAGTTTTCAATTTAAGATTACATTCTAAAAAGTATTTTAGAGAAATCGAATTTATAACTGAGTTTTTACAAAAAACTATTTATTCCTAAAATCCGTTTAAAACACGTGACGGGTGTGACTTTTTTCTATCGAAACATATAAAAAGGAGTTTCTGATTACTAAGAATATGACGGCCTTAAACTGTTTCCAAATGGCTCAAAAAAATTTTTGTAGACATAAACTGTTGGGTTTTTATTCAAAATATGAAAACTTTTGTTTCTTTTAGAAGCATTTTACTTGGAACTGCCCATATATTAACCC
Organism: Melanophora roralis; assembly: GCA_963583895.1. NCBI lineage: Eukaryota > Metazoa > Arthropoda > Insecta > Diptera > Rhinophoridae > Melanophora > Melanophora roralis. The sequence goes on from OY757189.1 coordinate 8,089,519, forward strand.
ATATCACTGAAAGTTGGCCCTAAGCTTTGTGTTGTTAAAAAAGCTGTTCACGTAAGCAACTAGTTTTGCTGCTAAACAAAATGTTAAACGGACACATGGACAAATGGGCAGACTGACATCATGCTGTGTTGTCACAACATAAATTCTAATTTTGTTGTTCTCTATTTCTACATGTTGTTGGTAAAGTTATTGCATATACATATGTATGTACATATGTATGTATATACATACATATAACTAAAATGATAACAAAACAATAATATTTAAAGTTATAAAAAACCGCAAAATCCCCAAAAATCTTAAATTTTGACAACATAAATGATTATAAAAAAGAAACCCAGAAGCAGATTAAAAAAATCAACAACAATAAAAACAAAGGCAACAATAGCAACAATATATGTATATTTACATTTCAACAATTTGTTAAAGAATCTGTGAAATTGTTAATACACACATAATTAATAATATCATCATTTCATTTCATTTCATGTCATTATATTGTTTGTGTCTGTGTGTGTTTGTTGTTATTGTTATTGGTTTATTCTCATAGCAAAACGAAACGAATTTATTACAAAAACAGCAAAAAAGCTTTTTTTATAATTTAACATTTTATTTGAAATTTAACAAAATACATACAAACGTTTTTTTTTATTTTCATAAAATGTTTTTCTCTTATATAGTTTTGCTGCTGTTGTTGTTGTTGCTTAGTTGGTTTTTTGTTTGTTTTTCTGACCCAAATAAATCTTTTTTTTTTGTTGCTTTCTTAATCGTAGATATTTAGCTGTCATTTCAAATACTATAAGAGCAAGTAGTGGTAGCGTGTTGCTGCTGCTTTCATCATAAATTAAATTAAAAAAAAAAATTATGTCTTCGTTAAAAACTTAAAATATTTGAATATTTTAAAAATGCTTAATTTCAGTTAATAATTATTTAAAGAGCGTATTTTGTTACAAACATTTTTGACAAATTGTTTGAAATGAATATTTATGGTTTTGTTATGTTGGCAAGACGTTGTGTGGGAATGTGTTAATGAGATGGATGATACTAACCAAGGTGAATTAATGCATCAGGTTGTGATAATTCTACAACAACAAAATTGTGGTGAATAAAATTTTCGTTGGCTCAGGTGATATGTAAAGGTAACAACTTTGACAACTCAGCCTCGTTTTATGCATGAAAAAGTAGATCAGCTGTGCTCGTAACACCACCTGATCAACATAATTTCACCATGATACCAACATACATACAAACGTACACTTACATTATTTCTAAGCCAGGAATGTAATTTTTATCCTGCTTTCCTTCTTTAGCGAGAAAGAAAACGGGGAACAGTTGGAGTTATTAAAAAGCTATTGTGAAAAGAAATATTTTTTTAAAAACTTAAGAAATTTTAATGAAGTCTCATTTGAATGACAAGATTTAGCATATTGTTACGGAGTTAAATGTTGACTGGGTATGTCAAAGTTTACCGGGTATGTAACATGATTGGCGGTTGTTGTCTGTGCTAAGAAGTTATTTAAATGTAACGGACATTCGCTAGAAAGTTCTAGTGTGTTATCGAATCTTGTGGAACATTACAGCGTATTACCAACCACTATAAATAGTCGAGTAACACGAATGCCGCAAGCAGTTTAAGTTTAACAGTTGAGTTGAATAAGTGAACATTCAAAGTGCTAAATAATAAAAGTGAATAACTTTAAGTGTTTTTAAAGAAGACTGTAAATAAGTGTTTTAAATAAATAAAGTTCTGTATTGTTCAAAATAAAATTTCAAGCGTTGTTTATTATTACTTTTGCAATAAAAAGAATCCCGGTTTATTTAGAGGAAGTAAACCAACGTTTATAAAAGGTATAAACGTAACAATTGGTGTCAGAAGCGGAATTGCATTTTAATAAACATGAAATTCGAGGAACTTAAAGTTGAGCAGCTCAAGAGAGAGTTGAGCAAGCTGACATTACCTACAGCAGGTAATAAGGCAGAGTTGCAAAAGAGGCTGATTGAGGAATTCAAGCGGCGTAATATCGACATTGATGTTTATGAGTTTGACGAAAAGGAAGAACTGGAGGTTGTTACCTGTACAACAACAAACAATGTCGATATAGGCACAATGCTTGCTGCTATAATGGAAAAAATGGAAATTAAGTTCCAAGAAGCTCAGGAAACTTCTAGAGTTAACAATGAAAAAATAGAAAGGAAATTTCAAGAAGTTCAAGCAGCTTCTAAAATGAATTTCCAAGAAGTTCAGGAAACTTCTAAAATGAATTTCCAGGGAGTTCAGGAAACTTTTAGAATTAATAATGAGAAAATAGAAATGAAGTTTCGGGAAGTTCAGGAAACTTCTAGAATGAATTTCCAGGAAGTTCAGGAAACGTCTAGAGCTATGGAGTTAAAACTTCAAGAAATTTCTGAAGCTGTGAACAACAGAGTAGAGGGAATAGTGAAGGAAGTTATTAAAATCGATAAGAAACTATCTCACCTTGAAGATGGCATGGTTGCGCAAGCAAGTGACTTTAATAAGAAAGTCCAAGATGTTGATGAAAAATGTAAAAATCTAGAAACAAGAATTAATAGTCTTCAAAGTCATGAGGTACCAGTGCGAGTAATTCCAGAAATGTCGAACAGAATAAAGGCCCCTACTTTTGACGGTAGCGCACCATTTAATGTTTTTAAGTTCCAGTTCGAGACAGTTGCCAATAGAAATGCGTGGAACAATGAAGAAAAGGCCTTAGAGTTGATTTTGGCCTTAAAAGGTAACGCAGCGCAAGTTCTAGAAAGCATACCTATTGGCTGCAGAGAAAACTACGAAGAGATAATGGTTGCACTACAACGCAAGTATGGCGGTGAGCACAAACGAGATATATACCGAATGGAATTGCGAGGTAGAGTGCAGAAAGCCAACGAATCGCTACAAGATTTTGCAACAGAAATCGAGCGGTTGGTGCAGTTGACATATCCAGGCGAGAACCATCCATTTTTGGATCAATTTAAAATAGAAACGTTTGTGAGTGGAATACGTGATCCCGAGATCAAGCACGCAGTATTTGGCACACAGAAGTCTACTTTTGCTGAAACCGTATCATACGCGCTGACACAGGAGACCGCGAAATTACTCTCTAAGCCGCAAGTACATAAGGTGAGAAATCTTGAAATTACCGCAGAAAAAGACGGAAATATTGTCGATGAAATAAAAAATGCAGTTATACAGGCGTTAGAAGAAAAGCGAGGTACAGCCAGAGTCAAATGCTATAACTGCGGTAAGAGCGGCCATTTGCAGCGAAATTGTAAAGCATCAAGAAAGCGGGCTAGATCTGTTTCACCACCGAGAAACAGCAAACGGGTTAACATGAAATCAGCAAACGAGTCACCGTTAAACTAACACGAGCTAGCACTACGGGGCAAGAGCTAGCTCCCATAACCGAGGGCCCCACAATCTCCATATCAGTCATGCAACAGAAGAATAGCAACCTTACTGCTTGTGGGTATATCAATGGTCGAAGGCATATTTTTACTATAGACACAGGCGCATCGCAATCCATTATCAGACCCGATGCAGTCAAGAAAACAATTGAACCGTTATATGGCGTAAGTCTACGAACAGCAACTGGAGAGCCTGCTACTGTCTATGGTAAAATAAACGTAAAATTAACTATTGCCAACATAAGTGTGAATCATGTATTCATTGTTGCCGACATTGTGGACGAAGTAATCATCGGTGCAGACTTTATGATCAATCATGGAATTAGTCTGCATATGGGGCAAAAGACAATGATTTGGCAGAATATTGAAATACCCCTAGATGTTGGGTACGAAGATAAATCTCCTGTAAGGAAGCTGTTTGCTATAGAACAAGAAAAAATACCACCACAGTCAGAAAGTGTAGTATGGGCGCGTATAGAGGGAGATTGTGTCGACAACCGGTTGTGGGTGGTAGAACAAACAGATAGAAAGAGTGACTTAATAACAGCAAAAGCCCTCGTGAGAACCTGTAACAACGGAAGAGTCCCTGTTAGAATGCTAAACCTTTCCACATGCGAAAAAGTCGTCAGGCCGAATTGTGAAGTGGGCCAGTGTGCTACAGCTGAGGCAATAATAAATTGCGAAATGGAATCGGGTCCTGTCTGTATGTCAAACAAAGAGCAGGAGATGCTATCGGAGTGCATAGAGAAATGGGTTAGAGGGTTATCCTCGTCTGATAAAAATAAAGCAAAAAAACTGCTTAGGAAGCACGCCTCCATCTTCGCCTTGAAAGGACAACAGCAAGGAAGAACATCACTTGTGAAACATCAGATAAATACAGGAGATGCAAGGCCAATAAAACAAGCTCCCAGAAGTATTCCTCTAGCAAAACGCAATGAAGTAAAAGAACTTGTCAGCGAAATGGAGCGGAGTGGAGTAATAGAACCTTCTTCAAGCCCTTGGAGCTCCCCGGTAGTGTTGGTTAAAAAGAAAGATGGCAGCACCAGGTTCTGCGTCGATTATAGAAAACTGAACGACGTAACCAAGAAGGACAGTTACCCGCTACCAAGGATAGATGACACGCTGGATACGCTAGCTGGAACGAAATGGTTCTCCACATTAGACCTGCAAAGTGGTTATTGGCAAGTAGAAATCTCTGACAAGGATAAGGAGAAAACAGCTTTTAGTGCAAGTGATGGGCTGTGGCAATTTAACGTAATGCCATTTGGGTTATGCAATGCCCCAGCCACATTCGAACGGTTAATGGAGCGTGTATTGAGGGGACTACATTGGAAGACATGCCTGGTGTATCTTGATGACATTATTGTCATGGGTAAAAGTTTTGACGATCACCTGAAGAATCTAGAAGAAGTCCTCAAGCGGATATCATTGGCTGGACTTAAATTGAGTGCGAAAAAATGTGCATTGTTCCAAAAAGAGGTTAAATATTTGGGCCATCGCGTCGCAGAAAATGGTATATCAACTGACGAGGATAAAATTAAAGCCGTGAAGGACTGGCCTCGCCCAAACAATCTGCATGAGTTACGCAGTTTTCTTGGTCTTTGTACCTACTATAGGAGGTTTGTGCCAAATTTTGCCAGTGTCGCTGCCAGTCTACATGAGCTTACGCAGAAGTCACGGCCGTTTCTGTGGGCGGATGCACAAGAACAAGCATTTCAGAAGCTCAAGGAGCTATTATGCGTAGCACCAGTTCTGGCCTATCCAATTGCTGGAGAGAAATTTGTGCTGGATAGTGATGCGAGTGGCTACGGGATAGGTGGTGTTCTTTCACAAGTTGTCAACGGTACAGAAAAGGTCATAGGCTACTACAGTCGAACACTCTCAAAGCCTGAAAGAAATTATTGTGTTACACGGCGAGAGCTTTTGGCAGTGGTAGAGTGTGTAAAACATTACCACAAGTACCTGTATGGACAACACTTCGAGATAAGAACCGACCACTCCGCACTCAGGTGGCTGCTACAATTTAAACAACCAGAGGGGCAGCTAGCTCGTTGGATTGAACGTCTCCAGAGCTACGATTTCGGCATCGAGCATCGAAAAGGTACTAAGCATGGAAATGCGGATGCACTTTCCCGAAGACCTTGCAGATCGGAATGCAAGTATTGCCTAAAAGCTGAAGAAAAAGAAGGCGTCGTTGATGTTCGACTCACACGCATAGAGACAAGTGACGACTGGTCAGCGGCACAAAGGGACGATCCCGTACTGGCGAAAATTATTTCGGCAAAGGAGGAAGACAAAAGGCCAACCCGTAACCAAATATCAGCGGAAAGTCCACTGATGAAATCATATTGGGCGCTGTGGAATAGTCTGCAGCTAATTAACGGATGCCTTTATCGTCAATGGGAAAGCGCTGATGGTAAATCAAAAACGAACTTAATTGTGGTGCCATCCTCTAAAACTGAAGAGGTAGTAAAGGAGTTTCATGATGGTCCTAGCGGTGGTCACCTTGGCGTAACGAAAACCGTAGAGAAGATTAAACAACGTTTCTATTGGGTTGGGTGTCAACAATCGGTTGCTGATTGGATAGCCAACTGTGGACGATGTATCGCAGCCAAGGGCCCAGTAAGAAGAAGTAGGGGACCACTGCAGCAGTATAATTCAGGTGCTCCCTTTGAGCGAATAGCGATGGATATAGCAGGACCTTTTCCTATCAGTGAGGCGGGAAACCGTTACGTCTTAGTGGTAATCGACTACTTTAGCAAATGGCCAGAGGTATACGCTATACCAAACCAAGAGGCTAAAACTGTCGTAAACACGTTTGTAAACAACTGGGTGTGCCGCTACGGTGTTCCGCTAGAATTACATTCTGATCAGGGGAGAAATTTCGAATCTTCGATATTCCAGGAAATGTGCGAGCTATACGGTATCCGAAAAACAAGGACTACGCCACTTCATCCACAGTCTGACGGCATGGTCGAAAGATTTAATCGCACGTTAGAAGAACACCTGAGAAAAGTGGTCAGCGTACACCAAAGGGACTGGGATGAGCACATACCTAAATTTCTGTTGGCATACAGGTCAGCCGTTCATGACTCTACCTCCAGGACACCTGCAAAAATTATGTTTGGAACTGAGCTGAAGCTGCCAGGTGATTTAGAATTCGGTATTAAGCCCACAATAATAGATGAACACGAAGACGACTCTTCAAGGGAACAAAAAGATCTTAACCAAGTTCATGAATTCGTACGTGGCCGGATAAAAATGACCAGTGACAAAATGAAAGCCAGATACGATCTAGCAGCGAATTCCGAAGGTTTCAATGAGGGTCAGCTAGTTCTACTCTATAACCCACAACGGAAAAAGGGATTGTCTCCTAAATTACAAACCCATTGGGATGGACCGTATAAGGTAATAAAAAGAATAAATGATGTCGTGTACAGAATTCAAAAATACAAAAGCCCAAGATCAAAGATGAAAGTGGTTCATCTCGAGCGCCTCGCCAATTATGGAAAAAGTGAATCTATGCCTGTTCGGGACGAACAGGCTTAAGCGGGCGGTAGTGTTACGGAGTTAAATGTTGACTGGGTATGTCAAAGTTTACCGGGTATGTAACATGATTGGCGGTTGTTGTCTGTGCTAAGAAGTTATTTAAATGTAACGGCCATTCGCTAGAAAGTTCTAGTGTGTTATCGAATCTTGTGGAACATTACAGCGTATTACCAACCACTATAAATAGTCGAGTAACACGAATGCCGCAAGCAGTTTAAGTTTAACAGTTGAGTTGAATAAGTGAACATTCAAAGTGCTAAATAATAAAAGTGAATAACTTTAAGTGTTTTTAAAGAAGACTGTAAATAAGTGTTTTAAATAAATAAAGTTCTGTATTGTTCAAAATAAAATTTCAAGCGTTGTTTATTATTACTTTTGCAATAAAAAGAATCCCGGTTTATTTAGAGGAAGTAAACCAACGTTTATAAAAGGTATAAACGTAACAATATTTTGGTATTCAATTTCTGAATACACTAAGAAGGAACCTTTAACAATGTAAAATAAGGACTTAAGATGGCACAAATGGATAAACTTTACTCTTAAAAGAAGGGTTGAAAATTTTGGCTGAAAAGGTCGTTTGCAAGACAGTAATAATCAGGAGCATATAACAAAGGGAGGATATTATTTCCCCTCAAATATGGCTTTTAAGATAAAGAAGAAGAAGAAGAGGAAGGAGAAGAAGAAGAAGAAGAAGAAGAAGAAGAAGAAGCAGAGGGAAGATCGTTACATATTTGGACGACGTGGTCACATGTGTCAGAGGAAGATTTTCCGCAACGGATGCGGAGCTGATATAGTCGGCGCTGTGTGCACTTTCTTTGCGGGTATCAGGCAGCGGCCATTCCAGATAAAACGGGCCTAGTTTCTTTCTCCACGCAAAATGTAGGTGATTCTTTTAGAAGCCCGACATTAAATGTGGTAGATCTAAGACTGGCAAGAAAAACTAACAATTTTAGTCCAGTCCTTGATAGCGAGCTATTGCGGAGGTGAGGTACACGTATTTTTATAGGAAAGACCTGGCGCTTGCAGCAAAAGGTGGTTAACTTGATTGACCTATGGAGGCTTCGTGTGATAGAAGGTAGTACAAAAGGGCTGTCACAAGGAAATTTTTAGCTAAGCTTTTGAAATGTGCTTTACTTGGGGTTTGTTCTTCCGTAAGAAGCGCAACTCAAGCGGCCCTAGATGCCTCTTTCACATGGTATCTATTAAATAAAGGGTGATAGGAATTTAGGCAGGAAACCCAGTCAGTCTGAACGTATCAGGAAAGGGCAAAGTTTTCAATGCTGGTCACACTGGGGCACACTTTGGGAAATCGGGCATGAGGATTCCTATTCAAGCCGGTAATTGAAACCAGACAATATGGCTAGAAGTCAGTTTTAGGAAACTCCATTGGTAATAGTCCCTCAAAGGGATTATTGGTTGGAATTGAATAGTCGTTATTAGAAGGTACAGCTTTTACTGACAAATCTCAGGTGGATATATGCACTGGGGTCTGCGTCTATATCATGGAGAAGACTTCAGATTATCTTAAAAACTATCTGATGACTGGAGAGTGCTCAATGTGAAAAACTGGGTATTTCCAGCCCAACGAATATTATAGTGAAGCATGTTTCAAGGGATAGAGAGATCGCTATTCATTTCGACAGTCAGGGCCTTGAAGGCTGGGGATTGATTATAGAATGACTTGTGATGAGATTTAGAACTTTTTTATAGTCAGACTATGTTGAGTTCTAGGGCACTAGCGCTAAATAGACAATGGACGACAAGTTTGCAGATCTTGAATTAACGGATCTTCAGTTGAGGAGCAGCAGTATTTGAAAGAAAACTAGAGCCACAGGTCTGTTGTCGGCAGACATTAGGTTACTCATAAATCTGGGCAGTTTTATTCTTGCGTTATTAATTTAAATTTAAAAAAATAAGTACAAATTTGAGTTTGGACAAATATTATAGGAACACATTTAGGTAGATCTATTTATTAATTTACATACATAGTTGTTATCAGTGAAATTTTTGCGTGTTCCAAATAGGCGAAACCTCTATTAAACTGTTGTTTCATAATTTTAAATACTTAACAGTGCTACAGTTGCAAAAACGTACAACTTTTATGTGAAACCACAAAAACTCGATTAAAAAATAATTTTTTAAAATTACAAATTTAAAATTTTTTGCTAATAAAAGGCTGATACACAGTTGGCCAATTTGTCACAGACTTTACTGTCTTCAACAATGCCTTCACGATATTTTCATTTGATCACTGACGGTATTAGTCGTTTTTTTTTTTCTTAGAGACTATCTTAATCAATCCCACAATTATTTGAAATAAAAATCTAATAGGAGTCTGACATATTCAAACAAAGAAAAAAAAAATCAAAAAAGGGTGTTGTTTCCATGCTATCATATCAAAAAACTTAGTTCTAAAAAATGCAACTCTGATCGCATGAAAAATATTATTTCCCAAATATTTTGAATGATTTGAAAATAACAAGAATTTTTTGACAGACGCTAGCATACGTCGAATCCTAAATTTTAATGGCAAAATAATGGCATTGACTTCAGTGCCACCACGATAGGTAATACTGGTTCGTTTTTGTATAAATTGTTTGTACTAAATTTTCGTCTATTGTTTGTTTAAATTTCCTTTAAAATTGCCTGCAAAACTCGTCACTAAAAATTTTTCAAGCAATGACCAATTGGGTATGTTTTTTAAAACACATGTGCGTTTATTTTTAAGCTATATTTCTTCTAGGGTGCCAACTTTTAACTTTTCAATACAATTTCTTATTTCATAAATTACTAAATATATCTGTGATTAAGTATTAAAAGTTATGGTAAAGAGCCTAAGATCCCCCTCTATTATGTACAAACATAAGTACGTCACAACCCAAAATCGTTATTTTTCATGAAAGTCTCTTTTCTGCTTTTAAAAGAAATGATTTCAATTATTTAACCAAATTAAGGTTAACAAGAGAAGAATCTTTTTTTGAATGAAGTTTACGGAAACGCAAACGGAACTTTTGTGTTCGGTAAAGATTATGTCTAGGAACTGAATTTGAGTTGTGTCTGTTTTTAATATAGTATGCGATATATATAAGAATGTATGTATGTATGCACATTCTTACTATTTAAATGTTGAATGTATCATATGCACGTAAGTAATGTCATGACTAATGTGACAATATATTTTCACTTTATTGAATTATTATTGAAACGATTGTGTTGTATTGTTTTTTTGTTTTTAAAATTAAACATAAATTAGTTGACACATTGACAGTCAAAGCAGCAAAGCTAATATAAATGTACAAAATAACATAAAGTTAAACAGATAGACGGACGGCTGGACAGACAATAAAAAGATGAGCGACCTCGTTTAATGCATTTGATGTTTTGGTGACATTTCAAAGGTATTTCATTTGTTTTTTGGTTGTTCTTGTTCACAAAAATAAATTGTAGTTTTTGCAAAGGTTTTAAAATGTTTGTGTTTTTTCAGGGGCCATTATAATTATGAAAATCTCGAATAATAAATCTCGAACAAGTAAGAGCGCTATATTTGGCTGTGCCGAATCTTTTTTACCTTCACAACGTGTAAAGGTTTTTATTATATATTTTTTTAAATTTTGTATGGCAACCCCTTAGGGGGTGGAGATAGGTAGGGGGTAGGTGTGTTCTAGGAAAATATTTACAAGGAAAAATGATTTGGGGTCAGTTCTAAATTTGACCTATCACGGGCACCCTGGAAGCTATAGGGAAGGATTTATTATAATTTCCCAAAACCTGTATGGGAGTTCCCCTAGGCGAAGGAGATAGGGGATAATCTAATGGGGGTCGGTTGTACATTTTATTTCTCTAAGGCTAACTCTGTGGAAATTATGGGCGTTTTTACATAATTTTTGTAAATTTTTTATGGCAATCCCCACATAGATGGAGATAGGGGCTAAGTGTGTTCCAGGAATATGTTTGAAAGGGAAAACTAATTGGGGTTTCAAATATATTTTATTCCTCTAGGGGGGTCTCCGGGGAAATTGTAGGGTATTTTCACTTTAATTATTCCTAAATTTCGTATGCCAAACTTGTTAAGGGCTGGAGATAGGAAGGTAAGTATGTTGCACAAAAATGTTTGGGGGGAAAAATTATTTGGGATCGGTTTTACATTTGACCTTTAAAGGAACACCCTGGAAGCAGAGGGATTAAAAAAAAATAAAAAAATTAAGCTCTGTATGGCATCCCTGTTAAGGGGCGAAGATAGGGTGTAAGTATGTTCCACAAAAAAGTTCGTGAAAAAAATTAACAGGAGTCCGTATTACATTGGACCCCTGTAGGGGCAACTCCGGGAATTTTTAGTTTTAATGTACAAGTTTTAGAGAAATAAACAGGGGTAGTCGTGGTTTTTGGCTTATATCTCTGTCAGTTATGGGGCGGTTTTCCTGGATTTCAATAGCGATTTTCTCACTTTTGGTAGTTTGATACCTTTTACGGGTCTATGCGACATCGGAGGGCTTCACAAAGCTAATTTCAACCCCAACGAACATCTTTAAATCGACTTACCTATCTACTAAGGGGACTAAGAAAATATGTATATACTTTTTTGGGTCGCAGATGGATTTTTTTTTAAAAATGTACAAATGGAATGACAAACTTATATACACCTCTATCAATTATGTGAAGAGTATAAAAATTATTATTTTTAGATTTTTTTTAATTTTTGTCAGAAAATAATTTTTAATTTAAAATTTTTGGTGAAAAAACTATTGTGTATAATTTTATAAGAATCAATCGTGATAACAAAAATCGTTGTTTTTTATTTTCATAATGATTAAAAATAAATCATTTATTTTTGAAAAAAAAACAAAAAAGCAAAAAATAAATTTTTTATTTGAGAAAAAATCAGAAATCAAAAATTTCAAAAGCATTTGATTTTCAAAAATTCTAGTTCAATATTATCAAGATGTACTTCACTAGACTTTTCTGTTTTTTTTTACAAGATTTTTTCATTAAAAATTTAAGGACATTTAATTTTTACAGTCCCTGGTTTTATTTGTTGTGCGTGCAATCAGTATTTGATTGATGTCTTCTGCCTTTTAGGTGCACGATTACCACCTCAAGGCATAACACTGAACCAGCAAAGTTTGTTGCAAAGATTTGCCGAAGAATTTTTCTCTCTAACGTTTCAAGTACTGCCCTTATCTGCTTGCACAAGTACCCACGCTTCAGAATCATATGGAAAGGATAGTGCCGCAATTGCTGCTTAAAATATATGACCCATGATATTATATTGTCGGCCTAACCAAGCTTATGTACATTTGTGTTTCGTATAAACTTTTCCAGCAGAAAATTAAAAAGGTCGCACGATAAACTTTATCTAAAATCTGACTCAGATCGTTAAGGGGGTTTTAAAAAATCGTTCTAGTTTTGCAGAGATACCCAACTCACAAATGATTTGAAATAACCTTGACCATATGGGGCTGTCGAAAGCACACTTGTAGTCGACAATAAGGTATAGGGGGTCAATATGCTCCCTTGCTCTTGGTAATTATATTACATGTTAATGATTAGTATAAGTGGAGTAAAGGTGTATGTTCTTCACTTACAAGCAATACGTCAACATCACATACTTATAAACAAACATACGTACAGATAGACATACGTTATTGTTGATGGTCACACAGCGAATTAACATTTATACATACAACTAATCTCAACAATCTATCAATACATTTGAATATGTATCGCTCCCGTCCATACATATGAATGGATATTAGGGCGAGTCGTAAACATAAGCTATTATGAGCTAACGGGAAATATTATTTTTAAAGCATAAAGTTGAATACTTCTCTGCTATGCTCATATAAAATTTTATGTCAATCAGACAAGCCGCTAAGAAATGGCTTAATTTTTTCCAAACAATTTTGAGTCTGTCCCACTGTGCAGTGTATTTTTTGCGACTGGCATTTAAGCATTTATAGCCCGATTAGTTTTCAACAGATTTTTAAGCTGAATTTAAAAGCAAGTTACTTTTTTTTCTAAATATCGACTAAAAAAATTTCCAAAAAATAGAAAAATATTTAAAAATTTGAAAAAATTTTCCAAAAAAAAATTTATGGAGAATAGGATTTGATTTTAGACTTACATATGAATGGTTTCTTTTTCGAAAAATTTCTAAGAATTTTCTGTAGATTTTACTTTCGCTGCACAAGTTTTGTGTTTTTTTTTTCATCAATACAATTTGGCAAATCCTAATGTATGTCCATCTCTGCCGTTAGTACATGAAAATAGTTCAAGTTTTAATAGTTGAATTAAATAAAATTTTTTAAAAAATATTTCTCTGCTTGGAGCGAACAAATGAGATACGAGTATCAACGTAAAACATAATTTTTTTGGGTTATTATTTTTGTTTTTTGCTTAAATTTGCGTAAATAATTTAATTTTAGATCTCAAAACAAGTATTTTTTTTTTTAGGCATTTATTTGAATTTTTTTTGCTATTTCAATTTTTTCTTTATTTTTTTTTTACTTTTTCTATTTTTTTTTTATTTTTAAAGAACATGTGTATATTGACGAACAAATTTTTTAAGAAATTTTGAAGGTTGTCGATGGAGGAAGTAAAACCATAAAACTACTTAGACATCATTTGTGATTTCTTAGGTTTCCTTAAATAGCAATGAATTATCTAATTTAGATTTTTTTTCAATTATATAAAGTTATAAAAACGAGCGAAAAAAAAGAGTTTTTACCTTATTCGGTAGCACGTGCTTTAAATGCCGCATTCTTGGCTCAACTTGTTTAGTGAATAAAATATATATATTTGGCATCTTATTTGGTGTTAAATGATTTTAAAATTATTATTTTTGCGGGGTTTTTTTTTTGTTTTCTTGTTTTTATAAATTTGGCAATAGTTTTCTAAAAATATCTCCCCTCCAATTTTTTTTTTGCATAAGAAAAAAATAGTTTTTTTTGTAAAAGTTTAGTACTAAATGCAAATAAAACGCTTTAAACGTTCAATTAAATCAAAATAAATATGTATAAAGGGTTTGAGCACTAAATTTATTTTTTTTCCCTATTTCTAGCAGTTTTTGACTTTTCTTTTACTTTTCTTTCTTTGGCCCTTATTACTACCCTTTAGCTAACGCGACTTTTAAGATGGGGCCATGCGATCCATGCTTAATATAAACCGATTGTCACAAAATTTATTTCAACTGGTTTCTTTTATAAAAAAAATTATTCAAGCCTTAGTAGGCTTTTATTAGGACATATTTTAAATATTTTTGAGGAATTGATACGATTTTCAGTTAAAAGGATAATATGGGAGAAAGGGTCTACAATTGGTCACCAAAAGTTTTGGATTAATTGCGATTTCTTGAAGTTTTTGCGAAGCTTTGAATATTTTTGGTTAATTTCCAATCACATTTAGTAAAACATTTAATTGACAAATTTAAGAGCGATAGAGTAGGAGTCAAACAATTAATTCCGTTTGGACATTTCTAGGTGGACTATGTGCAATAGTGGACCGATTTTACATAAAAAAATTATCTTTTTCAAATCTAAGAAACTGCTTTTACAAGTTTTGCCAAAGTATAATTTACAGGGAATATCAACTTGGGTAAACAGCTAGACTCAGGAACGGACATAGATTAGTCTTACGACTCAGCAAGTGATTTTGAATCGATCGGTTATAGTTGAATCCTGGTCTATAACTTTGGACGGCACAAATATCCGCATATGTATATCAAAACCCATTTTTTTTACTGGTTAAGTTGATGAGGAATGACCCATATTAAAAATTCAAAATATGTGTAAAATTTTTTTAACTTTCCATGTTGGTGTGGAATGACCCATAGCAATGAAAATTTTTGCAAAAAAGTAAAAAAAAAAAAAATCTGTCGCAGCAGCTACTCGAACCTGGGACCTTATCGTTGCAAGACGTAGGTGCGCCATATGCACTCAACCAAGGAAGCATTCTGCATTTGAGGGTGTTATTAACAGGGTGCCCCCCGGAATTTGCCGCCGTTTTGGTAAACATTAGTCTTGACAGTTCATATTTGGCAGTCGCACTATTTATCATGTAGAGAATGATTTCGAAAAAAGGAGGAACTTTAGCCCATAGGCCCAGGCATGGACCACAACGAAGTGCAAGATCGGCTGAAAACATTACTGCCGCTTAAGAAAGTGTTCGAAGCAATCTATCAACCTCAATTCGACACCGTGCTCAGGAGCTTTGTCTTCAAATAACAACTTTGGCTACAATTTTGCACAAGGATTTGAATTTGTTTCCATTTGAGATTCAGCTGACACAAAAGCTTCTTCTAAAAGACCATTTACGCTGCCGTACAACCGCCCATGACAACCCCGATTTTCATGGAAATATAACAATGATTGAATGGATATGTGAATAAACAGAAAAGTCGGTTCTGTGCAATGAAAACCCCTAAAATTATTCATCAGTCATTTTTTCATCCATTAAAAGTGACAGTCTGGTGTGCAATTTTGTCAGGAGGAATTGTTGGACCTCCCTTTTTTGAAACTGTAAACGGCGTAACGGTTACTGTCAATGGATAGCGATATCGTGATATGATTGAAAATTTGTTAATGCTACAACTGCATGCCTTGGGCTTGGTTAACTCATGGTGTCAACAGGACTGTGTCACATCGCATACAGCCAATGGAATTACTGCGAGACTTCTTCTGTGGGAATATCTAAAAAGCAAGGTTTATGCAAACAATTTAGAAACGCTGAAGCAATTCAAACAAGATATTAGTGATGAAATCAATGAAATACCGCATGAAATGTGTGAGAACGTAATGAAAAATGTGCTCTAAGGGGCTCGCATTTGAGAGGCTAACAAAGGCGGACATTTATTTGATATTGTATCTCATACATAATTGCCGACATTATATAAAACATTTATCAATATAAGATACAATATCTTTCATTTAATCAAAAACTATAAACATATAAAGTAATATAACTTGCCGGCGGACACCCTGTACTTAGCACCAAATTAAAAACTTAACTCAACACAACTAATCTAAGGATCTGCTCTGAATATCTCCAATGTGAATACTTCGCAGTTCCGTTGCAGACTATTAAGATCATAATTTTCGGGGATTGGATACGTGTATAGTCGCCAGGCAAACGTGGCCCTCTTTCGATGTTGGACGTACTACGCAACTTATGAACCGGAATTGCGTGGGAATTTCGAAGTTGCTTGCGGTGCTAACGGGTCACTGGATGCTGGGAAGGCATACAGAACGACTCGGCCTCACGTTAAACGATCACTGTCGCAGCTGTAAGAATAGGGGAAAGGAGGAATCAGTTTTCCATATTCTCTGCGAATGCCTTGCTCTGGCTGTGAAGAGACACAAATTCCTGGGCCATCATGTACTGGATAACCTAGGGGATGTATCTACGATTGGGTTGAACGACCTATCGAGATAAATCAACGCGACAGGGTGGGTCTAGTACTCCATTTTCCCTTGGACCATTGTTTAAGGGAACCTATCACCTATCGAGTGGTGTGGTGTTGTCAGAACGGGGTCATTTAGACTCTACTTGACAGTTTGCGTGCAGCGAACTATTATGGAAACCAACCAACCAACCAATCTAAACTCAACACTCCTCCGCAATTAAAGGCAAAAAAAGGTATAACACAAAAAAAGGAATATTTAAAAAAAATAACAAGCAAATAAGAAAAACAAGAAAATAAAAAAAAATCATTGACCCAATCAGAGATTGAACCTGGCAGCTCCTAAATGCCAGGCTGAGACTATAACCATTACACCACAAAGACATTGTATTTTTAAGGTTTAAATTCAGCTTTATATCACAGTACAACTTTGTTTTATATTAGCCTCTTTGTGTTTTTAATTTTTGAAAACTTAACTTAAAGTGTGTTGCCTACTTGCAAAAACTTGGGTACAAAAGCGTTTAATTGCAAAATGTCTATGCAAAATTACTAATTTTTAAAATAAGCATCACTGTTCTGGTTAAGTTTGTATTGAAACGTTTATACTTTATTGGGATAATTAGATTATTAGTTAAACCCCGTTTTGAGTTTTTAATTACTTCGTTTAATAAATAAAATATAGAAATAATATTCTTCTGTGTACTTTTTTAAAATTTACGTCATTGATTAGAAATAAACTGTTTTTTTTTCAGACAATGAAAATATAAAGCAAACAGGGAAATCGTTATTGTGATCAACATGTTATTCAATATTTTTTATTTAATTGTTTTGCTTACACAAAAGCAAAATAAATAGTTTATTTTTTTAAAAGCAATAAAATAAAAATTATACAAAAATAATTTAAATGAAAACCAAAATACAATAAAGTTCATTGCTGTTGCTACAATATTATTAAATATAGAATATATTTTGTAATAAACAAATTTGTTGTTTACTATTTTATTAAAAATTTATCTAATAGAAAACCTAGAGCGTAATATATATTTTAAATAGTTTTTATACTCCGCTACAATTTGTTTAATTATATGTTCAAATGTATATGTAAGTACATGTGTACTAAAAATGCACGAGTAGATTTAATTATTTGCCTACACTTAAGTATTTGTTTTCGTTCAGTCGATCTTTTATGCTGAACTGTGATGCTTTTTTACCCAACAACAAATAATCGGCTTTAGGCGTTTTTATAAAAGGGATTTTTAGTTAATATTTTTGATAACACAAATGCCTTTTAGTCTTTTAATTATTTGTTAACGTAACAAGGAAGAAGTTATTTTATAAATTTTTTAGTCCTTGAGCTATATCACCAAACTATGGCCATATAGGCTTGTAAAATACCGTGAGATATAAAAATTGCTTAAAAATTGTTTCTATTTTACGATATTGCTGCTGTTTAAAAATAGCATGTTTGCTATTAATATCTAGTTAAAACGCCCTATTGAAAGCACCCAATCCAATAATCGAAGTAAAGCTTTTGTGTTATTGTGCAGCCCTCTTTTTACATTCATTATCTGTTAAAATTTTATTTTTAATTTTATCAGATTTTTTAACGTTTGATAAATAAATCTTGACATTTGCCACTAAAAATAAGCGACGAAATACAACAATAACTCTGAAATTAACTCATTTTTAGTAAGAAAAAAAAATTAATAAAAAAAAACTCGCATTTATTAAATCAAACATATGCCTTTAGGCGGTAAAAATAAACATTGAAAACAATATTTCACGTTTTTCTTAGTAGAAAACAAATTTAAAATCAATTTAAATATATATTTGCAAATAACAAAACATTAAACATACTTATGATTATGCAAATTATTTATGAAATAAAACCATAAATAATGGCAGTTGAAGTGTTGAAATACAAAAGAAATCAATAAACTAATTTCAAGGTTTTGGCGGATAAAATTAATGGCGAAGGACCAATATTCAAGGTAATAGACGGCACTTAGTTTTTTGCTCTAACACAAATATTGTAAGGGTTTTATGTACTTGTACTGATATTTGTAACACCCAAATCCTATTTATTCCTTTGCAAACGACAGCAGCATATGCCATTCATACTCATTTGGCAACAGACATAGCTCTTTAGAGATTGAAGCTGTGAGACAGAGAATGAATGATACCCTTAACCGTGATCTGCTGCTAATTTCCGAGAGGGGTCGTACGAATAGGATTGATTTTAATACCCGTAAGACCAAATGTTGTCTCTTGACACACAAACGCACATTATACCATGCTGCATCGTCGGTATTAATGGATGGTAAAAATATTGGGGAGACGGAAACTCTTGAAGTTCTGGGCATAAAAAGGCAGTGCGATATCCACGTTTATTTTCTGTCGAGGGAGGTGTACAGAAATGGGCTAAGGTACTCATTGGTGTATAATTGTCTTGACTTACTTGAACATCGTCGTAATGAAGGGTGTGTTTCACTTTTCTATCGTTACTATAATGAAATGTGCTGCAGAGAGTTTAGGGAACTTGTTCCTAAAGCCTGTGCTTTTTTTGCGTGATACACGTCTTTCAAGAAGAGCACACCCATTTGTGGTCGATTGGCTAGTAAATCGCACTAGAAATTACAGAGAAAATTCGTTCTTAAGTCGCACAGTCCGCATGTAGAAAGAACTACCTAAATATGTGTTAAGTTTAAATCAAACACTACTTTGTATATCCTCCTTCCCATAACCTAATTTCCTGATAACAACACCATGCAATGCATATATATGGGCCATTCCCTGAGGGCTGGTTATTATTTAAAAAAAGTCCAACACCTACATTCAGTTGCACCGACTCGATTAGAGCCTCTGCCTTCCAAAGTCTTTACAGGGGAGCATTGATATGTTGTGGTCCCCTAAGTACAAAAACAGTCGGAATTAAAAATTCTTTGGACGTCTTTTAAAAAAAAATTTTTTAAGAGGCTGCTTTATCCTTTAAAAAACAAAAACCAAAAACTTGCGATAAAGTTATTTTGAAGCCGTTAAAATATTTGTTTTTTTAAATCTTAACGGTTCCAAAAATTTGTAACAGAAACCATATAGCAACACTCATTTCAAATACCAAAAACTTTATTTAATAAAAATTAATGCATTGGCTGGTCTAATAAAAATTAAATAGTTGTAAGATTTGAATACTTATTGTTAGATCACCAAAGGCGAAGATTCAATAATAAAAATATGAAAAAAAATTATATAAAATAAAACAATATTTTAGACGATTTAACTTTTTTTTTAGGATTTTCAACTACAATGGCAACCCTGTAGCTGTGAAATGTTAAAAAATAAGCATTTAAAACGTAGTAACTTTTTTGGTATAAAAAAATATTGCAATGATTTTTTCAAATTAGGATTTTAAAGATATTAAGGTCTAAAAAATTAAAATTGAAAATAAATTTTAAACAAAACTAAATAGGGATTTTAATACTAATATTGAATTTGTTTTGTGAAAAGAGTGGCCGTTTTCTTTACGACTTTAGTTATAATTTTAAAATTTTATTTTTTTAGTTACAAATTAAATGGATTCCAGGGATGTTAAGATTTTGAACTTTTGATTATTGACAGACATTGACAGAACATGGTTTACACCTCAAAAGGCTTCTACGGGAGTGACAATATAAATCTAAGGTTTTTAGAATTTTTATTTTTATATTATATTCTTTTAAACATTCTAAGGAATGGACACAATTTTTTTTAATAATTTGATTGTTTAAAGTATTTTTTTTTTGATTGAATAATTTGTTTCTTAATAAAAATCAATTTTTTTAAAAAAAATCTTTCTGAGAAATGTGAAAGATGTGGTTTTTTTTTATCAAAACGAAAAAAAACTTGCTGGCATCACTTAGTATATGATCATTTTAAACTGTTCTCAGATAAAAAAATCTGAAAAAGAATAAACCTTTTCTTGTTTACAAACCCTTACACCTTTTTAAGATGTTTATTAAAAGATCTATCTTAACTGAAAATAAGAGAATAAATTTTTCCCGTTGAGGCTCATTTTGGATGGAGTTGTTCTAGTATTATAAAATATGTATTTATAAAAACTTCTTTGCGAATTAAATTTCTTTAACCTAAAAATCTTATTAATCGCAGTTTTGAAAAATATATTCAATATCTTTCATCCCAAAAAAATTATCACATTTTCAGTTAAGGTCCTACCTGACATTTTTCCATAGTTTGATCTACAGAGTTGCCACTGTAGTTGGAAACTAAAAAAAATTACTCATTTTTAATATAAGGAAGCATTTTTACATTAACTTTTAAAATCTTTTTAAAATAAGAAAATATAGACAAGTTATGCCCTAAAATTACCTAAAAATACTAATTTAAACAGGGATGTTTAAATTAATACGAATTTAGGGTTAAATAAATTGACATGTAACTTTAGATTTTTGTTAATAAAATTACCATTTATGCATGGATTTTCAAAAAATAAAGCTTTTGGTATTTAAAATTAATATTGTAATATGAAACTGTTATAAAAAATATATATAATAACTTTTTTGGATTTTTTATTAATTTTCAAAAAATTAACTTAATTTTCTAGTAAATAAAACCTTCATATATCCATCGATTTTCAGTTATGAAAGCTTTTAAGATTTCAAAAATCTGTATTTTTTAAATATTTTTCTAAATATAAAAATTGTGGGACAAATTATTCTGAAACTGTTGAGAATTAAAAAAAAGCAATCGGAAATGGTACAATCAATGACGCAGCTTCTTCAAAAATCTTAAATTTTAGAAAAAATAAAAAAAAAACTTAATCCACAGAATTTTAAATTATGTCTTTTTTGTACTTTGGGGATCATAACACCTTAAAAACAAGTAAAAGCGTTATATTCGGCTGTGCCGAATCTTATATACCCTTCACATTAGCCTTTTTAAATATACCCACCCATCATTTCTAGCCGAG
Organism: Melanophora roralis; assembly: GCA_963583895.1. Lineage (NCBI taxonomy): Eukaryota > Metazoa > Arthropoda > Insecta > Diptera > Rhinophoridae > Melanophora > Melanophora roralis. The sequence continues at coordinate 8,110,842 of OY757189.1, forward strand.
TTATTTCGTACTGCAAATATTATAATAAAAATACCTTGTGCCGGGCTTAAGGTTCATAGCAATCCTAGTTTTCGAAATAGAAAACTGTAAAAAATTTTAACGTTTGTAATTACGTGTAATAGAAATACAAATTTAAACGTTTGGGAGTCGAGAGTCTTAACAGTTTATTCGTATTAAAAGTTTAATAAGAGTTTGTTAATTTTTATGGGGGTTCTAGTCCCCCTGCATCTCCACAACTATTTTTTTTCCAAAATGTAAAAATTATTTGATCATTACTTTTTGCAGAACATTCGAAGTTATAATTTATCAGATAAAGCGTATCAAAAATTTTATAAAAATTGTTTACTTATATATGGGGGTTCCCCTCCCCCTGATTTTATCCAAATAATTTTTTTCCAATTACTTCTTGGGATAAAGCGTATCGAAAATTAGACAAAAAAATTTTCATTTGTATGGGAGCTGCCTCTTCCCCTGTTTTTTCTCAAAATGTAGGTCTTATTGTCCAGTTACTTCTTGTATTATATTAAGTCGATAATTGTTATATTTATCGAGATATAGCGTATCGAAAATTTCACAATAATTGTTAACTTATATGGGGGCTATCCTCTTCCCTGCTCCTAGTCCAAAAAATTTTTTTTCCAAAAAGTAGGTTTTATAGTCCAATTACTTTTTGTAAAATTTTGAAGTTGATAGCTGTTATAGTTTCAAAGATTTAGCGCATAAAATATTTTACAAAATTTGTGCAATTGTAGGGAAAATACCACTTCCCCTGATCTGATCTGAAAAAAACTTTTTCCCTAATTGAGATCCCTATCTACAGAGTATCCGTGCCAAGCTTTGTGGTAAGATTGACTATATTTGCTGAGATATATAGGGGTGTATGCACGGATTTTGCTCTAAAAAAATTGCTTGTTTTTGGGTTTCGCTTATATCTCGTTCAATAGGGAACCGGTTTTGCTGATTTGAAATACCGATTGCTTCAGGGATATTTCTGATTGTTTCATATCAAAACTTTTGCTGTGCGACTTTATTTGAGTCCGGAAACTTGATTTCAGCAGACACACAGACGGACAGACTGAACGCCTACACTGACTTCCCTCTCTATAAGAATCCAGAGTATATGTACTTTATGGGTATAAAAATCATAGTGGTTATCCAATATCACGACAAAAGTTAAAATTTGTTGAACAGTGTTATTTGCCAAATAAGTGTCAGTTTAAAATAGAACCATCCATGTTAAGTTGATCTTTTGCTTAAATTTACCTGAATGCTACTCTTTCTTTTTTAAACAAATTCATTAATAATTTTTGTCTTTATCTTTACTTTTGGTTTTACATATTTGTTTCTTTCACATCATTCATTCGTAACGGCGACTGATCTTTTTTTTTTCAATATTTTTAATGCTATTAAAATTAATTCTTTTTGTTATTAACTGGTGTGAGAAGTTTAACTTGTTCTTTATTTTTTTTTTTTTTTATTAATTTTAACTTGATGTTCTCGTGTTTTAGGTCAATGATCCCAAGTTTTGTTAAAATTTTTAAACTATTTTATTTAAACAGAAGTAGTTTTTTTCGACAACCTTTTTTTGTTGCTGCTTAAGTTATTGTTTTTTATTTTGATTTTTAAAAGTTTTTTTGTAGCCGTTTTTTTGATCATTGATCTAAAAAAAAACTACTGTTAATGTAAATGATGGCAATTAAAATATTTTGGTTTTTGAATTAGTTATCTGAAATAGGTATTAACACAAATGTTTAAAAACATGGAAAAAGGGGAAAAGGGGGTAAATACCAGTAAATGCGAAAGTTTTTCTTCTTTCAAAGATAATTGGAGTATGGCCTGGGTTTTTGAGATAAAAAGTATCAGCAGATATATGGATTTAAAAGAAAAAATAAATCTGTTTATGTAATCTTTTTTAAAGTTAAGCCCCTATAATAATAGAAATCATTTAATGCTTATTAAGGGCTTATTTAACAATTATAATTACAACCGATTTATTAAATAAACTCAAAATAATTTGTAAATTAATAGTTGCTTATAAGGTTTTGTAAATATTTATCTTAAAAAAATTAACAAATCTTATAACTAAATCTTGTTGTTCGTAAATGATCTTTTATAAGAAAAAAATTTTCATTAAACTTAATAAAAAAACGCGATATTTTTTTCCAGAAGTTTGGGGTTTTTTATGGCTCAAAAATTTTCGCCTTTAAAAAAAGAGAGAGTTAGAGAGATACAAAAAGAGAGCAAGCAACTATCAGTGGTTTCGTCCTACAGTTTTGAAAGGAAAATGCTGGTTCGGTTAGGTTTACGAGAGGTAGTGACGAGTGCAACTCGTCACCTACACCAAGAGGCCCATTGTGAATCCTTTCAAAAAAGTCGAAAAGAGAAATAGAAAAGACAAAGAAATTTGTTGGTAGAGCGATATGGATATAAAAAAAGAGAACAAGAATGCCTTCTGCAAGAAGTCAAAAGCAGTCAGCATTCGTCGACCGGCCATAGGAGCTTAATTACGTATCTACCCAGCCACCCAACGCGTTTGATGAATCCTATAATGTTCTTCAGCCCCCAGCCAGGGACCTGCCAAGTCCATCTAAAAAGTGCCCTTAACAACGTCTGCCAGCGGATTTGCAGGCTAGAGTAGTGGCAGACAAGGTGTTTACAGTTTCTATCTCCTTCTCATTCCCGCAAAACCTGCAGAAATCCAGAGATATCCTGCCCTATTTGCTCGTCATATATCTCATATCGCAGTGCCCTGTGAGATACCCAATAGTGCACCTCAGGGCCCCCTGCTCTCCTTGAGCAGAAGAACAGTGCCCATCCTATTCAGTCTCGCAACAGAGTTCTGGATATACCACAATTTGCCCTGTCCCTCCAGGTTTGGCCTACCTTGTCCAGTACCCAAGTCCTTATCATTACAAGACAAAACCTACAGTCATTGATGACCTTTTTCTCCTCATTAAAATACTTTAATTGCTCTTTCGGAACGATAATATAAGCAATAAGAATATATAAGTTTTCCGCATAATTTTCGAAGCTCTCAGCAGTGTAGCGTTCTCCCAAACCTCTGCGGCCCTGACCCTCACGGCAGAGTCTTTATTAACTTAAGTAAAGCAAGAACGTCTTTTGCACTCTCTCTTTTCAGTCAATGATAAATGACGCATAGAGTTCCTAATTCCGGCTAAATTTATTGTGTTCGAATTCTGAATCAGTATCTGGTACATACATTCCCTCATACGTCATTCGTTGCCTTTTTAACTGACAGCTAATTTAAACAACAGATGTTATTATGAACTAACTTACATTAAGCACGTCTCCATTAACGCATTGCGCTATTGTAAATGATCACAAAAGACTTCTAGGTATCGCTTGTTGGCCATTAAATGCCCTAAGCGGACCCTGGCATCTCATTCAGATCCCAATCCGATGAAGTCGATAAGTGGTCCAAAAAGTATTCACCAAAGTGTCGGCGCCATCTCCTGACAAGCGCTGGGCATTGGCAGAGTAGACTGGTAGCCACTTAACTGACAGTGACATGGATGTTGCAGTGGCCGGTTAGAAGCCTCAGGTTGTTTTTATCCATGTACACGAGAATCTTGGTACTTTCGGCTGACGGTACCCACTACAAAGATTTCGACACCCTTTAGCCCGCAGTCTTAGTCCAGCACCTGAATTCATACAGTAGAGGAAAAATCGAGGCAGGCACCTCACTGGAATTTGCCCCAGATCCTCTTCGCGCAGACTAATCTGCAGTCTCGTTTGCGGATATCCCAGAGGGCCCCGAAACACAGCAGAGTCCAAAACCGTTCAGTCCCCAAAGCGCTGATATACAGTTCTTGACCGCCTCTGACCTCACCAACTTGGAACTTAGTGCAATTAGAGCAGCTTGGCTATCCACATAGATGGTAGTGCATTTTGCCCTTAGACAGCTGTTGCTGCGAGATAAATGCGCGGCTAACATTATTGCAAATATCTCCGCTTGGAATATACTGTAATCATTGTCTAGTCGGAATGATCTTACGATCTTACGTGATTCACTGAAGAGACCCGTTCTCATGCCAGTGCTCGTCTTAAACCCATCTGTGTACATCGAAGTGCCCGCAAGTGGTATATGTCCACACATTAATGCTAGTTGAAAATGCAGACGGATGCCGAACGACGCCCTCTGTGTGTCACATTCGTTTCTAAACCAGACAAGTTATGTACACAATTAATATCCTCTAATTTAAAAGTAACTTTAAAATTTAAATATCAAAGATATTTGTATGAAAATCATCAAAAATATTGAAAACAAAAAAGGTCAGCATTTCTTTTTTCAACAAAAAAAAAAAAGAAACTCATCACCCCAAACTTCAATCACTTTTATGGACTTTACTTCCTTGTTGCTTTTTACCATTTTAAATAATTAACTCTATTACAGTTGCATTTTATTACCATTAGATTTTTCTTTGTTTTTCTATTCTTTTTGCAACAATCTATGAAAATCGAACATGTGTTCAATTAATTAACAAACCGCCTTTTTGCAATATTTTGTGTTTTCTATCCTTTTCAAAAGCGACTTTTTCATTGTTTGTTAGACAGCATGGACAGACAGACAGACAGACAGACAACAAACTAATCTTCTTTTAAATCTACAAGTTGATGGTTATGCTCTCGCTCATAAATCAAACAAACAATTTAATCACCTGCAACAAAAACAAGAACAAGAACAACAATAGCAAAAACATCAAACAAAAAGCGTTTGCGAAATAAGTATCACATTTGAAGTTTTGCGAACATTAGAACATACTCTGTCCGTCTGTCTGTCTGCAGGTCGGCTTTTTCATCTTTTTCTTTTGCTAAAATAAATAATGAAAAATCTCAGTTAATGCAAAGAGATAAAAATATAAAATGTTGCATAAAAAAATAATATATTTTTAAATATTAATCTTAAATAGTTTAAAAATGATGTTAGAAACAAAGTAACGTAAAGGATTATGGTAAAAAGAGCATTTAAAAGCATAACATGGCGCCGGTTTTTTTTTAACTTTTGGAATGTTAATTTCAAGTTGATAAAATATTGAAATTTTTTTTAATTTTGGTGATTAAGGGAATTGTTGACATTAAAGGATAAAAAAGTCCTTACGAAAAAGCATTTCAATTTCATTGCAAAAAAACACTTTAAAGTCTGGCTTAACCTTCACCAAATTCGTTTTTGCTTATAAACCGATTAGAAGGGCAAAAGTTTATTTTGATATGGACATCCCGATATGGTATTAAAAATGTCCTCTGCAATAAAATGGTAGAATGCTTACCGGTTGCAAATACAGGGTGCTGGTGGCAAATTTATTTTCTTAAATACGATTATTTCAAAAATTAATAAACGGTATGGAGGGAAGGCGCCGTTGGAATTATTAATTGTGGGGATTTGTCAGTCACAATGTCGCAGTGGTCGAGTGATCATCGCGCGTTCGAGTGTAAATTTAATTCGTTCGTGGGTGCAAAAATTCCGCGCAACTGCTTCGGCTATGAATGTGCCATGGCCAGAGCCCAGTCGATCTTTAAGGACTCCTAAGAACATTAAACTGGTTAAAAGCAGTTTACATAAAAATCGGCGACTTTCAATACGCAAAAGTGCAGCCTCAATGGAACTTCCAAGAGAGTTTGTTAATGAAATTTTAAAAAAAGGTTCTGAAGTTCCAAACTTTAAAAATTCAAATTGTTCAAGAACTGAAAGAAGGTGACTTAAAAAACGGCGCAAAAATTTTTGTGAAATGACGTTGGAGCGTTTTCGCACTGCAAGTACCATTTTTTGGAGCGACGAGGCTCATTTTCACTAAGACGGCCACGTCAGTAAGCAAACCTGCCATTAGTGGTCTCAAAGAACCTGCAACTCTCGATTGAAACATCAAAAACCATTGCATTGTCCTAGGGTAACTGTTTGGTGTGCCTGATCCACGCATTAGATAATTGGACCATGTTTTTTCGAGGCCAGGCGACGAATGTCAACGGTGAAAATGATTACTTAACTGTTTTTGCCAAACCTGCGAGCTCATCCAGCGTACTCATACGTGTGTGGTTTCAAGAGGATGGGGCGAATGCATACACAGCCAGAACTTCGATAAATTTGGTTTGGGAAAACTTCCTGCAAGAACTGATCAGTCGCTTTGGCGACATCCCATGGCCACCGAGGTTGACCGACCTATTTTCTATTGATTTTTTTATGGGACTAACCCAAAGAGAGCATTAATGATAATCTCCAATCACTTGTGGCTTTAAAGGAAAATATTTGTCAAGAAATCAAGTTTATTGCAGCGTGTGGCGCACAGCACAAGGCTCCGTTTTTAACATTGTTTTCAACTCGACGGAATACACCTGGATGATACACTCTTTAAAAAATAAAGTCAGCTTTTCCATTCTATCTTTCAAGGCTCTTGATAAAATTTTGCGTCAATTATTACGTTTTTATTTAAGATTGAAAATATAAATCTGCCACCAGACACCTGTTACAATTACATGCAATATTCCAACATCTTTATGTGGTTGAACTTCATTATTTTGACTTTTCCTTCACTGATAATACTGCATGCAACTTAGCTTATTCATATGTGTGACTTCCATGTGAGGCGACGATCTAGGTGAATGACAAGGTACGAGTATTTCGTCTCAAGGTGTTGAGACACCATCTGGTTATAAATAAAGATTGGGGAACTCGTTTCTTTGCGTAAAGTAAAAGTTACGTGGGTGCATTTTTGTTCGTTAATTATTACTCCCCATATCTTTGCCCATTTTGAGGTCTCTTTATGATCTTTATGAGTACTGAGAAAAGCAGTATCATCTGCAAACTCCGACGTATGTGTTTTACAATCGGTTGGCATATCTGCTGGGTAAAGCAGGTATTACTTTGAGGTACGCCAGTCCCAAGTTGTTGAGGACAACTAAAGTGGGCTCCTTCTTTGATCATAAACTCTTGGTTGGTTATATTCTTTACAAAAGGTTATAGTGATTCACTGGCAAGTTTAGCTTGAGCTTGGTTAAAAGGCCTTCATGCTATTCTTAATCGAAGTCTTAAGAAACATCTATAATTAGCGCAGACTAATATTTCTTCTCCTCCAACGATTTTTTTAACCTGTACCTACCTGTGGGTCTGTTTAATCGTCTAAAGACAAATTGGTGACTGAGAGTGCAGTCGTTATCATTTAGGATCAAAGTCAATTTGTTTTTTTTTTTAGCAATTTTTTAAAAAATTTCGTTATAGTTGGAAACAGACTTATAGGCTTGTAAGACTTCACCTTGGCAGGCTCTTTTCCAAACTTAGGAATCATCTTTACTAAGGCAACTTTCTACATTGGCGCAAAGTGTTCAAGCCATAAAATGGCGTTAAAAATAAAAAGAATTATTAGTTTGCTTTGCAAGGCGGCTATAAAAGCATTTTGCTACTGTTTTTCTAAATCCAGGAGCATTTTTAGCATCTAAATTTTTAATAGCCTCTACGACATCTACGAATTGGAAACGCGTTTGTATAGGCTGCCCAGCAACAATAATCGGTAATTCACTAATACCGGCAAACGGGTTGGAAGTGAACGCGTATCTTAAAAGATTTCCATAGAGGCCACATTTTTCTTCGTCGTATCTTGCCCAGGATACTCAAATATTATGCAGTTGTGGTTTGGTGATAACCGGTCTTCTAAAACCTTTGACCGGGTCGATCGTACACTTTATTTCTCTAAGGCCTACTTAAGGGAAGTTATAGGCGCTTTTACATAATTTTTTTAAATTTTATATGAAACCTCCCTTAGGAGAATGGATAGGGGGTAGGTATGTTTAAGGAATATGTTTGTCGGAAAAATTAATGGGGGTCTAAAATACATTTTATTCCTCTAAGAGCGACTACGAAAAGTTGTAGGGGCTTCTATCCAAATTTTTTTTAAATTTTGTATTGTACCCCTGTTAGGGGCTGGAGATAGGGAGTAGGTATGTTCCACAAAAATTTTTGGGAAGAAAAATTAGTTGGACTCGGTCTTAAATTTAATCTTTTTAGAAGCACCCTGGAAGCTGTGGGAGCGATTTAAAAAAAAATTAAACTTTGTATGGCAACCTTGTTAAAAAATTTTACGGGAGTCAGTCTTATATTGCACCCTTGTACGGGCAACTCCGGGCAGTTGTAAAGGTTTTTATGTTCAAATTTTAGAATAAAACAGGGGTAGTCTTGGGTTTTCGCTTATATCACGGTCAGTTGCCGGGCGATTTTTCTGAATTTTAAAGCGATATGCTCGCAGATATTTCTGATAGTTTGATACCACCTAGGGGTCTATTTGGCATCGGTGGGCTTTAAAGAGTTGATTTTAACTGACTTCCCTATCTGTAGGAATCCAGAGTGTATGTAATTTATGTGGTCGTAGATGGACATTAAAGAAACAACATGCGGAATGACATTTTTATATTTACGCTTATCACTTGTGTGAAGGGAATAACAAGTTTTACCAAACCATAGAGTAAAATGGTTAGATAAAAGATGCCTTAAAGGCTATGTTTTTCCTTTTTTTCAGCCTTATCTCTTATTTTCTCTTTTTCTTGATGCAAATTAACCCAGGCCGCCAGTCGTTGGTCATATCATCCCCTACAATTTCGATTTCAATACTTTTATGCATTTTTAATTTAAATTAAATGTTAGAATCAGTAAGTCTGATTAACTTTTGAAAATATAAAACTTTTAAAGATAAAAGTAGAAAGTAGTATAAACTTTTGTCATCATCTCTTCTTAATAAATTTTTTTTTATAAAATTTTTAAATTTTTCTTAAAACCAAAACTAAAGAAAATAAAAAAGTTTCAAAATTATTAATTTTTTAATTTGTTCTTTGTTATCGTTCTCTTTTAGTTTATGTCATTTTCGATTTGAGAAGCTTAAATGTTATTTAGTTTTGTCTTTCTGTCTATTTTTCAAAAGATTTTTTTTTTATTTTTCTAATTTTTTTGGTTTTCATCTTCTGTTCTGCTTCAAAACATTTGAAATTTATGACTCAAAAATATTGTCGGCTTGGGTGTTCATTCATTTATTCCTTCTACTTGGATTTTGGCCTGAAACTAAATGATTTTTAATTCTTTTCTCATCTTTTCTTTTCTTAAATGCTAAAAGGCTACTGAATCTGACAACTTTATAAGAAGATCTCATGAGTTTGTTGGGACCTGTGTATGTGTGTCGGTGTCAGTTTGTGTGTTACTTTGGGGTTGGTTTCTTTGAACTTAATTTCTTTAGTTGGGTATTTGAGTAGATTTTAAATTGTAGAGTGTGACATATAAGGCGTGTAAATGAGTATTAAATAAGATTTAGCGTTTGTATTAGTCAAGTTAATTTTGTGTGTTTTTTAATTGATGCCCCACCGTTGCGTTTTGCTAATTAAATTATTAAAATGAAAACTGAAACATAAATCGTTAGTTATTGTATAAAAATGTTAAATGAAACTAATTGGTTGTTAATTAGAGGATGTTTACTGCCATTTTTTGGTTTTTTAAATAACTCCGATTCGAGCTTATTAAAGCATAATGATATAAAGGATTTTTTGAATATTATAATGGTATAGAAGTGTTTTTACAGACATACATACATACACATGCATATCTCATATGATTTTGCATTATTGAGTGAGAGGAGTTAGATGCAGGTTCATGACATTTAACCAGAGCATGTTAAGAGGCGGGTTAAATAAGGTAGACAAGACTTAGATCCGCTGCTTCTGTCCCCTTCTGGCACCAGTAATAGAGGGAGAGAGAGAGAGAGAGAGAGAGAGATAGAGAGAATAAAGAGAGAGAGAGAAAGAGAGAGAGAAAGAGAGAGAGAGAGAGAGAGAGAGAAAGAGAGAGAGGTAGAAAGGCAAGATCAGTTTGGGAAATTCCGATAGTCAATGGTTGAAGCTTATTTTTGTGGTAGTCAATAGTCTCTCCATCCTGGTATCTATATTCCTAATAAACTATGACCACATAGGTTTTTGTTTAACACACCCGACAGACTGTCCAGTCTGTTGGCCTCAAAATGCTTAAAACAGGCAGCAATAGAGCTTTAGAGCTGCTAAATAACTCCTCCTTCGCCTTTGTAAGCTCCTACAGAAGTCATGGGGGGCAGTCCTATTCTACTGACATGGGTGTCAAACCGACCGGTAATAAAAACCACCGAACTTCTTAGAGATCGAGAAGTTACTTGGTACGTCACAAATCTAGTTGTGTCCAGATTTTATATCAAGGTTTGTTAGACCCTCTTGCTTCGGCGATTCTGCCAGTGTATACATCTACGTGGAGTTTTCAGAAAGATAGTCATCCAATTATGCACGATTCTTTGCTAGCTTTTCAGCAACGCAGTTGCCTGCATAGGTCCAACCAATGCGAGAACAATGACAGAATGCATGACCAGCCAGTTCAAAGATGTCTGCCATTCAGGAACGAGCTGTGATATACAACATACATCAGTAATGCGTATCATGGCGGCTCGAATGACGGTAAATACCCTTTTTTTGCAAGTAACCTGAAGTGATGTAAACTGCATTCATCGGGAAGTCGGAACGAGTTTTGGACTCCTGCTTGTGCAATTAATATGCATCCACCAATACCTGTTCTCCCCTCAGACCCACCTGTATATAAGTAAATCCAGATCTAAAGTTCCCCAGGTGATTCTAACGGGCTTCTTCCTATAAAATAACGAAGAAGAATTTTCTTTGGAGAAAAGCTTTTGGTGCGCAACAATCAATCAGTTTTCCAGTCACAATAAAATTTGTGTTTGAGCATGTTTTGGGTCTCCAACCCTCCACATCATGAAGTCTTATCGAGGTATTCTGCACCAGCTTCTCTGTCCTAAGATCTGCCGATAGCCAGTGAGAAAGTCAAAACGATCAAGTCGCAAGCGAACTTATTGCACTTGTTATCATAATCGCCATATTTCCTATTGTCCTCTTAAAGTGTAGACAATTGGCGGCAGAACCTATAGACTTCCACCAAACTAAAACTCCTAAGAAGAGAGTTCGTTCTATCACCATTTGATTAAGTCCAGTAAAGTTCCGGGGACTAAAACACCCGGTCTTGGAAACAAGGAGTAACGTTAAAGTCTAACGGATCCATAATTAGAATCCGTCTACAACATAAAATTTTTTAGTCGCCTTGGTTGAACATTGGTCACTTGGGGTAGGGTATATGGGTTCCGGCACAGCACTGTTATATGTATTTGCTTTGATTAAAACATGTAAAATAGATTAAAATCAATGCAGCAGTAGCAGACAACACTTGTTCCTGGATACATTTATTATTTGTGGTTAAATTTAATCGTCTAAACAACTTAAAACGATCAATACTGATCAAATAAATTTCAAACCTGATTTGAAAAGTTGCTCTTAAATATGCCATAAATAATCGGGAGTTACCACACATTGACAATAAAAGTTAAATGCAGGCAGGTCTATAACTTTACCACCCCATTTTCCCTCCTATTTGTTTTAAATGTTTAAACTTTTTCGAAAGAAATTTTGTTGTTGACACTGTTGTTTCTGTTGTTGCCACTGTCGTTGTTGCTGTTGTTGTCGACTTGAAGCAACAAATTAAAAATGTAAATTAAATATATATCATCGTTCGTACGCTGAATTAATAAGTGTTTTACAGTTACGCCCTCTTTATCTTTGTTGCGGCAGTGATTGTTGCTGTCGTTTGTTTCTCTCGATTTTAAGTTTCTTCTGTTCGTATTAATGTGCATATTAATTACCGTTAATGCGACACAAACTTGGCACCTCCTTGTGTTTTGCCTGTGTCTAACTCATATGAATCGAACATAAAGACAACAGTTTAGCATGCGCCTGTTGTTTAACATTAGAGATCTTAATAGTTTCATACGTTGCGCGGTTATTGCTGAACTAAAGTTATGGCAGGGATGAATACTTTTGTGCGAAACGTTGCTCTTTTTGTAGCCATTAAAAACGAAAAGTACGATTTTTTCATAAAAGTTCTATAAATATTAAGAATATTTTTGATTTGCAGAAAATTTATAATAAATTTTTAATTTTAAGCAAAACTTCTTCTCATAGCGTTTTTACAGAAATTCAGTGACGCGGACAGATTATTTGCACGTTCTTTTCGGACTATCAGAGTCATTTAATGGCCAACCTTGCCACATTCTAAGTAGATAATCGTTGATTGCCCTTTGTCATTGCAACACTGTCATAAATTTTATACCTTCGATAACTATTGACTTAATTGACGTTTGACTATACGTTAAGGATGCTTGCGCCTTCTGGACATGTATGTGCCCTTCATTAGAAAAAACATTCTGTGATTGCGGGGATAACTGCTTGTGGGACTGTGTTATGGCCTAGAAGGTGAAAATGGATATCGCTATTAGAAAAAATGGACCGATTTCCCTTCTTCCTTCCACCTTAGAGTAATGGGGCATCTGCCGAAATCCGATTAAACACGTTGAGGCTTTAAAGATTTTTTCCTCCTAAATAGCGCAGGTGGTTGCGGGAAGTTACGCTCGTTAATGAAGTAAAGTTGGTTTAAAAAACTGTGTTTCAATGATAGGATCGTTGACTGTATCAATCTGCCAATCGTATGGTTTAGTTTAGATACGTTAATTGTCTAGTTTAAGCACTCTTTTCGAAAGTAATATTTGAGGATTAAAACGTCACTAGTTAGTACTTCAACAACCGCCTCCTGTAGCTTTACAGCAAGCAAAAAGCAATTATTACGGAAAATGAATCCTAAATATCAGAAAGCCTTATCTTATTAGTAGTATATTTGTGGGGATTCTGGAACAATAGGATTGCTCCGTACACGTTTTCCATAAGGAGTAATCCGTAGACGTTTTCTATAAGGAGTAATCCGCATACGTTTGCCGTAAGGAGTGATCCATTCATGTATTCCATAAGGAGTGTGGTTGGGGTCGAGAATTAGAACCCAATTAGAATCCAATTAATGTGTTTTCCAATTAGAATTCAATAAGAATCCAATTAGAACCCAAATAGAATTTTTTAGCGTTTGCAATTAGAGTTCTATTGGAGATCAATACGGTTTCAATTAGAAGGCAATTGGAACCCAACTTTAATCCAATTAGAACTCAATTAGGATTGATGTGTGTATGCGTTTCTTTAAGCATTGATCTGTATAGGTTTAGCAATACCAGTGCATATATTTATCCAATTAGGATTATCATATATCAATTTCCCCATAAGAAATAATGTGTATTTGTACACAACACCCATAATTTTTATTTTTAATGTGTGTTTTTCTCTTAAATAACAATCATTTATTCTCTATGAATTCATTTAAACATTGAGTTTTTAATGCTTAGTTAATTGAGAGTTTTATTGTCTATTATAAACTTGATATAAAAGGCTGTAAAGTGGTTTACTTAAGTTATTTCTGTTATCATCGCTTCAAAGTACACGTAATAGAATGGTAAGAATAAAATTTCTTAAAATAAAGGTTTTCGTTTATTTATATACATACATTAATTTTCAGATGTATCAACAAATAGTTAATATTGCCCAAGGTATAAAGCCAGAGTACACCAGAATTGATGATATTCCATTGAATCAAACTTACGAAATTATAAATTTCGAGTGGAAGGTCACACAGCATGGATCAAAAGTTATTGTATATTTAGAAAATAATAAATGGTTTTATCTTCCACAAAGGATTGTAAAATATTTGAACAAAGAGGATCCTTACTTAGCCAAAATAAATGAAAAAACCTGGACAGTTATTTACAAAGGACGTCAATCACCGAATGGTTTTGCAATATTTGAACTTAAATATAACTAACATTTTTAGGAGCCTGTACTTTATATATAGAAAATAAAAAATTTTTTACAAAGGAAAAGTCTACCATTTTTTTTTAAATGTAAGAATTTCAAGGTAAGGTTTTACTTAAAACGCAACTAATTCAAGGTCACAGTTATATATTCTTTTAAGAACAAATTACATCAAAAATATAAGACAGGCATAAACATGCAAAACTCTTAATGATCTTTTACATATAACACCTGCAAAAAATTAAAAATATCTCCTGTTGCTTATTCGATATCTTTGTTTTATTAATAAATGCATATACAAAACTATAAATGACCTTTTTTAGGTTTAACAGACACTTTCTATGCATTCCTTAATACAATAGTTAATAAAGGAATTGAAAAAATTTTCTCAAACAAAGCAATGCTTTCATATAATGTTAATTGAAAAAAGGTAGGTGTGTTTTTCTAGTTTTTGGTTACACTCATTAACCGAGAGGATCATAAATTTATTTGTTTTCTATTTATTGCTTCAAAAGGATATTGAAAATTCCTTTGTTAAGTAGCTTTGTTTTAGGGATAAAATATACATTTAAAACTATAAATGACCTTCATAGATTTAACACCTGCAAAAAAATTAAAAATATCTCCTGCTGCTTATTCGGTATCTTTGTTTTATTAATGAATGCATACACAAAACTATAAATGACCTTTTTAGATTTAACACCTGAAAAAAAAATTTTAAATATCTAAGGTTCTACTTAAAACGCAACTAACTCAATGTCACAGTTATATATTCTTTTAAGAACAAATTACATCAAAAATATAAGACAGGCATAAACATGCAAAACTCTTAATGATCTTTTACATTTAACACCTGCAAAAAATTAAAAATATCTCCTGTTGCTTATTCGGTATCTTTGTTTTATTAATGAATGCATATACAAAACTAAAAATGACCTTTTTAGATTTAACAAATACCTACTATGTATCCCTTAATACAATAGTTAATAAAGGAATTGAAAAAATTTTCTCAAACAAAGCAATGCTTTCATATAACGTTAGTTGAAAAAAGGTAGCAGTGTTTTTGCTAGTTTTTGGTTACATTCGTGAACTGAGACGGTCATAAATTTATTTCTTTTCTATTTATTGTTTCAAAAGGATATTGAAAATTCCTTTGTTAAGTACCTTTTGTTTTAGGGATAAAATATACATTTAAAACTATAAATGACCTTCATAGATTTAACACCTGCAAAAAATTAAAAATATCTCCTGTTGCTTATTCGGTATCTTTGTTTTATTAATGAATGCATACACAAAACTATAAATGACCTTTTTTAGGTTTAACAGATACCTGCTGTGCATCCCTTAATACAATAGTTAACAAAGGCATTGATAAATTTTCTCAAATAAAGGAATGCAGAATGCATTCATATTATTGTACTTATGTATGTAGTAGTGCACTTAGAAAAATGTATATAAACTCTACTCTTTTAGAGCAGTGATTCAGTATTCTGTGCTAAACAGTTAAAAAAACAATTTAGTATTCTGTGTTCAACTAAGTATTAAAACAATCTTATTTGGTAAGTAAAAACTATTTAGTGTATATTATTTAAATATTTAGTCAAACCAAAAAAATAATCATAGCATTAGTGTTTAAAAAAATTTATTTTATGTTTGTATTCATAATAATTAAAGTAGGCTTACTAAGAGCTTATTTGACAATTATGCTAAAAACATCTGTCAAAAAAGCCCTTAATAAGCCCATTTTAATTATTATGTATATGATGGCTAGTTTATAAGTATGTTATTTTGTTTATTTTTAGATCATATAAAAAAATATAATAGAAAAAATGGAGTCAAAAATATTGTGCCCTATATGCAAAATTGTAACCTTTTCGAATGTGTCGAATCAGAGAAGACACATTCGAAAACAACACAATGAGGCATATAACTTATATATGACGGGGAGAACCCCTTTATATTATAAGTTAAAGACGTATCACAACAAAAAACGTATAATAGAAGACACTTCGTCAACAGCAACATCATCATCAACATCATCAGCATCATCTTCAACATCATCAACATCATCAGCACCATCATCAACAGCATCATCGTCAAGAGAAACAACAACATCATCAACAGCATCCTCAACAGAAACAACAACAACATCATCAGCACCATCCTCAACAGAAACAACAACAACATCATATGAAGCAGTGCTTCAGCAATTCATGGAAGAAGATGATGATTTATTTATGCATACATTAGCACAGGAAGACCCTATTAAAATAATAAAAATTGAAGAGTTACCACCGATAGATGTGGTAACATTCTTGGCCATGAACGACGGTCAGGATGAGCTTTTATTAGAAGCATTAAAAAAAATTGAAGAAAATTTATAATATTTTTTTTTTTTTTTGTTTTTTTTTTATAATTATGTATATATATATATAAGTATAAAAATATTAAATAATAACAATAAAAGTTTAATTTTATATAATAATATTTTTGTTTCTTTATTTATTAAGTCTTATGGAAATTACAATTTTTACATTTGGTAATATTATAAATGTTGTAGTATGTTTGCATAAGCTGTTTTGCTTCTTCTTCGACTGCTAATTTTCTTTTCCTATATTGAGAACATGAGCAGGTGTCTGGTCCACATTTAGCATTTTCGTCTGACCAAGAGCAGTCTTCATAGTGTTCACCAAACTTATTTTTGAAGGTTTTTAAATTGTTTTCATACTCAAGATGTGACTGAATATTGATAAGCTTAAATTTGTCTTCATCAGAAACAATATGGGAACATTTTTTGAAAAAATCGTATATATCTTTTATTATCATTTTTCACTAAAAGTATGACTCTTTGCTACAACGAAATGTTTGTTAATAATCATATAAAGCAACAGTTTCAGCATTTATATTATTTCAAAAATTTGTCTATATGAGTTTTTTTATTTCGTTTGTAAGAGGAATATATTCAAACATTTTATCATGTATTATTAAACAATATGCAGATGTGTTAGCTGGTATGTTCTTTAAAGTTTTAAGTTCAATACGAATATCTATCGGTCCTGTTTTTACTGATTCATTTTGATGTGTAACATCCAAAACAATAATTGGCGCTATACTTTTGAAATTTTCTCGTGTTAATAATGGTTGTGGATCTCGTGAATAATAACTCTGCTGAAATTTTAAATACATATCGTATAGTAGAGCAAACCGATTAGAATCAAATTTAAGATTTAGATCATCATAAGGATATGTATTAGAGTTAAGGTGTACTTTTATATCAGTCAAATCACAATGTTTATATATATTTTCATTATTTCGAAGTCCCAAGAGTAGAAAACGAGGTCTTTCATTTTCATTTGCAAGTTTAACATTCCATAAAACTGTTGTACTTTCTGGAAGTGAAGGGTAAAAATACATATCCCAACTTCTAAATGCTACACTTAGTGGATGACGATTATTTACAGTTTTATATATTTTTAATTTATACGAATCAGAGAGTTGTACATGTGGTACTTTCCAAGTAATATTTAAAATGTTAATTTTAATATTTTCAGTTAGAACATCAGAACTTAAAACTTGTTTATCATCCTTGGATCGTAAAAGAATCAACTCATGCTTAGAGTTAACTATTACTTTATTAAAATCTTCAGCAAATCCAAGTAATAACTTTAATGGTACACAAAAATTGAAATATCCATTTATAAGTTTAAGATCAGTATTATTAAATGGTGACCACCCCGCATTTAATAAATTATCGCTTTCAGATTTATTAAGCGATACATAGTTTTTCAATTCTGTTGCAATTCCTAAATGTCGTGTACGATCAATTTCTACACCATTAATTTCATATCGAATTTCATCAAAAAGGTGTGCCATACAGTTATTTAACAGATGTATAGAAGATGAAGCCGTTGAATCTTCCTTTGTTGCACGTCCTTCAATATATAAGAGACTTTCATGTGGTAAAACATATAAATCCTGGTTTTGAATTGTGATACGTATTTCATCATTGTTTTTAAATGATTGTAAGTAAGAGTTATAGCTGTGATACTCTTTTTTGATGATTGAGTTATCAAATTGAGGTTTTTGTAAAATATTTATAATACTACTCATTTTATTATAATTGTTTTGTATTACACTGTGTAATAATTTTTAATTTTTTAATTTGAATCCTAGATTAATTAGAATCTCCTTATTGGTCTTATTAAGAATGCTAGCCTGTTTTTTAAGGGGTGTAAAATTTTTTTTATTGTTTTCTTTGAAGCGATTTTTAAAGTATAAAGGTTTTTCTATTTCACCTTCAGTTGATGAAGAAAGAATGAATGCCGAATCTTTTTGCAACTCGTTTTTGTTAAATATGATCATACTCAAATAGGTTTTAAATGTAATCGAACAGTAATTTTTTCACCACGAAAATTTATAAGATTTCCGTCTTGATCGACAACTTTCAAAACAATACTACTAATAGTTCTCGAATTTACCGGTAAATATATAACATTAGCCGGAGCTTCAGTTATTTTATATCCTGGGCTAACGTTAAGTGAAAACTGATGCAAAATATGTGCAGACGTGTTATTTATATATGACCCACATACAATGTTACATTCAATGCCTATAGTATTTATTTTCGTTATATCTATTGTTTTATCAGAATAATGTTCCACACCTGCGTTTAACACTCTTTTGCTAAAACCTAGCAAAGATCCAATTGACCTCGTTTTGTTAAATAAAACTGGGTCTAAACTGCTTTTAATATATGTCTGAAGTGTGTTATGATTTGCTTCCAGAGAAAGAAGACCATTTTCATTTAGAATTTGATATCTTTTAGTGAGTAGTCTCGCTATATCAGAAAATTCATATGATCCAACGGGAATCTCTATTTCATAATTACCAATATGAAACAAATTATTTTCTATATCGATATTAGGAATTGAGTGATAAGTATCAAAACTTATTAGACCACAAACATAATTTTCTTTAAGTTCAATTGATGGAAAATAGTTTGCAATCAGTAAAGAAGAATCTCCGTTTAATGTTAATGTTATTGACATTGTAACCGCTGGCGAATGAATAAAAGATCTACAATTTTGTAATAGTTTTTTATTATGCAGTGTTGACGTTTATCCAAGAGTTGTGTTGTGATGAAAACCCCAACCATTTAACAAAGACCTTATTTTTTTTTCTTTTTAAAATTTTTTCAATCAAATATGATTCTGGAAATTTAGTTTTCATAATCTCATATTCATAAAAAGCGCCTTTGATTTCATGTCCTTGATAATCTTCCAATAAAAATGTATTAGGATTGGTGTTTTTAATAGTTTTAATTTTGAATATTTCTGTAGTCCAATTTGGTGTATATCCTTTTTCGAAAGTATGTTTATATTTACTTATTCGAACAAAATCGTTAACTTTAAACTTAGGTCTTTTAAATATCTTTAAATTGCTGTATACTGTGTTAAGTAAATTTTTTTCATTTGAATGGTTTACTTCGTTAGGAGTCATCTTTATTGTTCTATGAAATGTATTATTATATTTGGTAACAAGTTCTTCATGTTTGTTAATCCATTTATATGTTCCTTGATAACTAAACTCTTTCCACATCAGTCCTTTTAATGTTCTATTAAATCGTTCTACTATTGATGCTTTCAGAATACTATATGTTGAGTAATGATTTATTTGATTATTATCCATTAATTGCCTAAATTGATTATTGAAGAACTCTTTGCCATCATCTGTCTGCAAGTTTTTGGGTTTTCGCTTATTGATTTGAAAGATATTTTTTAATGCGTTAGCTACACAAGCTGCAGTTTTTTTTTTTATGGCTGCAGTCCATGCTTTTTTTGAAAAAGTATCTATAACAGTTAGAAGATAACAATATCCCTTGTTATATTTAGCATAATTTCCCATTTCAACTAGATCAGCTTGCCACAAATCATCAATTCCCTTCATAACTACTCGTCTTCTTTTAAAATTTTTTCTAGCTTGTTTGTGTAGCTCGTCAACTATTTTTTTCTTATCAGTATCCGCAATCATGTTATTAATATGTATGCATACAATCGACTGGTTCCTTTTTTATCTTTTTAAATATATTGAATTTTTTTATTTTGCTACTTTAATTCTAGGGAATTCAATTTTTCGTTTTTTTACATCAGTTTGTTGATTTTCTACATTCCATTTAGAAATAAAACCATCAATTTTTTTAAACCTTTCTTCAATATTCTTTATTAAATTCTTATTTACAAAGTGCATTTGTTCAACAACGATCTTTCTAATAACTTCAACATCTCTAACAATTTCTGTTGTAATTGATTTTTTTATATCGCTTCTTATAATATTTAATTTATAATCATATTCGTTTTTGATATTTTCTATTCCAAATATATAATTTTCTATTTCATTGAGCTTTTGTTGTATTTTAGTTAAAACACTTATATCCACATTATCTAATTTATTTTGAAAAGCCTTTATTATATTGTTTATATAGTCTACGTCCTTCTTAATATTTTGAATTTGTATATTATGGGAGCAGACCCTAAATGTGGGATTACTTATTTTATGTTTAATTGAACTTTCTCCAAATTTATTTATATAATTCATTTTATTTATTTTATTTTATTTAATTTTTTTTAATATATTACGTTAGCTTCTCTAAGTTCTTCCACAATAGAAATTATTTCGTTCTTATGGTTATTATGACCAGCTGCCTCTGATGAAATAAGTAAATGTAATCTATCGACTAACTCATTCGGATCATTCCAATATATATAGTTAGGTTTTCGGTTGTTAACAGATTTTAATGAAATACCCCAACCTTTCGTTAAATCATCTGGTTTTGTATTAAATAAGTTTTTTATGATATGAAGATATTTATACGCTCGTGTACCCTTAATTTGATCATTTGATTGATAGCAACGCTTATGTGCGTTTGTATAAATTAAAAGTTCTTTGTATTTTTTTAAATCAGTTTTAGTATAATGAATAGGTTTCGAATGAAAAACTAATTCAAATAATCCTGGAGTCATTTCCCACATTGGTTCTCCTATTTGAACTTTATTATCTCTACTAAATTTAAGTTCATTATTGGCATATCGCCAATTACCATATTTATCAATGTTAAAGCCATAAACTTTGTCAATCAAGTTGTTTTTTAGGAGTAATTTTATATTTTCAACTAGTGGGAGTTTTTTATTTTCAGATATGGATTCATAACTCTCAGCATCATCATAATTATCAGAGCTACCCTCTGATGATAGTGGTGGAACTTGTGTTACTGAAGTATCATTCTTTAATTCATAATCATATATTTTGTTATTTTTCATCCCTTCATTAGGTTGTTTATTTATAATGTATGACTTTGTTGTTGAAGGTTTAAAGTTTTTTTCTGATAAGTCATCCTGTTGATAACTATCAATTTTTTTTATAATGTGTTTTAAAGGTCTTGTTATAGGTTTAAGTGTTTCTTCTAACACTTGAACTCTATCTTCGTTATTTAATTTAATTTTTTTAAACTTTTCTTTTAATATCTCTCTTGTCTTAACAATATCACCCAAAAATTTATTATCCATATTTAGACGTTTCAATATGAACTGATCAACTCTATACCTAAAAGCAATCTACTTTCTAACTGCTTATGACCTTCTTTATATCTGCTTATGATCTGTTTTCTATTTGCTTGTGATCTGCTTTATATCTGATGATGATCTGCTTTATATCTGCTTATGATCTGCTTTATATCTGCTTATGATCTGCTTTATATCTGATGATGATCTGCTTTATATCTAATGATGATTTGTTTTTTTTTTTTTTTTTTTTTTTTTTTTTTATTTTAAATAATCTGCTTTCTTTCTGACTGCGGTCAACAGATATTAAATTATAACCTTACAACTGAATATATTTATCAAAACCTTTTCTATATCGACCATTATTGGTTGAGTTATCCTTACTAATAACAACAAACCCATACTTATCTTTCCAACACTCACTACATATGTTTGTAAATTCTTTAAATGACATATCACCGATAACATGATCATTATATATATGTCGTAAATTCATTTCATCCTGTTTAAATAGTACTATCATGTTTGAATTATCGCGTATGAGATGCTTGGGAATCTTTGTATAAGTTTGACATAAGTAAAAACAATCTATATGTCTATGTCTACCCATACAAAAGTAATCTCTTATAGTATCTTGCTTTCCACAAATAACATCATCGAATATTATTATTGAATGGGGATTTGCTTCAGCTGGGCTTAGAACTTTTTCGTTTTCCGCAAATGTAAAAAGGTTGATTTCTTTGATTGGAGTAATTAATTTTTTGAGATAACAATATTTTGGTTGATATAAAGATTTAGAATATATGTAAATATTTTTAAAGCGAAGACCATTAGGGCTTTCTATTAGACTGATCATAACATTCGTTTTACCACAGTTTGAGGGCCCAACAATTAATGCTCGTATTGTATTTGGTAACAATACACTATGATTAATTTGAAATTGCTTATGTTGTTCCTCGTCCGCATTTCTTACTACGATTTCTTTTGCTTGCTTTATCAATCGCATATTTAAAACTAATTTGTTTTGCTTTATTATTCCTCTTTTATAATAAAAACTTATCAATTGAATTTAGAATATCAATAGGATTAAACATTGACACATCTTTAAATAATTAAAGTATAAAATGGGTATAAGCTACAACAACAGATCTGAACATAATCAGTATAAAACTGGTATCGGTTTAGTAAACAACTTAATAAACAAATTGCCTATTGAATTACATTTACCTGGCTATGAGTTTTGCGGACCTGGAACAAAACTTGAAAAACGTTTAGCAAGAGGAGATAAAGGGATCAATTTATTAGATGCAGCTTGTAGACAACACGATATTACATATTCAAAAACAAACAATATAAACAAAAGACATCAAGCCGATAAAATATTGGCGGAAAAATCTTGGCAGCGAGTTATATCCAACGATAGTAGTTTCAAAGAACGAGCGCACGCCTGGCTTGTGACAAACACGATGAAAGCAAAAGTTAAATTAGGATTAGGTATGAAGAAATACAAAATTCAGAAAAAAAGCAAATCGAAGAAAAAGTTAAAAAAGAGAAACAAATATAACAAAAAATTATTTTCTACTACTGTTAAAAATGCATTGAAGATATTAAAAAAAGAAAAACCTGAAAGTATCAATTCTGCTATTAAAATGGCGCAAAAAATCATAAACTCAAAATTCAAGAAGAATAAAAAATCAAATGTAGTTATTCCAAGGGTAATACCAATGCCAAAAATTGGCGGATTCCTACCATTAATTCCAATTCTGACAGCATTGTCTGCACTTGGAGGCTTAGCAACAGGAGGATCAGCTATTGTTAAAGCAGTTAATGATATAAAAAAAGGAAAAGAGCAACTAGCAGAAGCAACTCGTCATAATAGATATATGGAATCAATTGCTATGGGGAAAGGTTTATATCTGAAACCATATAAATCAGGATTTGGACTTTACTATAAATCAACTCCAAAAAACTTTTAAATAATCTACCCAATCAGCCATTAAATCATCTACATTTAATAAAATATGGTAAACACCTAAAACATTTCAGAGGTGTTTTTATGCGTGACAGTTTACCTAAAAAACCATTAGTTCAAGAATGTGGTATAATTAACTTAGATAATTCTAGTGGTCCTGGAACACATTGGGTAGCCTACTTTAAAAATCACAACTATAAAGAATATTTTGATAGTTTTGGAAACTTACAGCCACCTCTAGAACTAGTAAACTATTTAAAAACTCCTATCAAATATAACTATGAACAAAAACAAAAGTTTAATACGTTTAATTGCGGACATTTATGTCTTAAATTTTTATTTAATAAATATAATTTGAAATAAATAAATAAATAACTAAAGATTTTACAATATTGTGTTCTTAATTATTTACAAAAATTTGAAATTTGTTGTTTAAGATTATTCATTCGCCTTTATACATTGCGAATTGTTATTAGTAATTACTAAAAACTACTAAAATTGTCCGCGACTGCTTATTTTATTTTATTCGCAGCTACCCAATATATTTACTGGGCGTTCCACTATCCGCAACCTGTGGACGCGTTCGGTAGCATTTTAGCTTATGCTTTCTAGTTTGATTAAGTATAATCCAACGTGTTAATTAAAATGTTAATTAATATGTTAGATTACACTTAACAAATCTAGTGACCGAAACCTACCTAATTTTTTTTCTTTCTTATTGTTATTCATTATTTACATACTACTAAGCTTATATTATTATTATTATATCTACTAGATTTATTATTCACTAACATATTATAAATATTAATAAATAATGATGATAATTTTTATTCAACTTGCATTAAAATATCATCTCCATCATTGTCATTCATAAATTGATCTCTGCAATTTATAAATTCCTGATCGTTATCTATTTCCATAAAAATATCATCTTCATTTTCATTCATAAATCGATCTTTATAATTTTGAAATTCTGCATCATTATCAATTTGTATGAAAAAATTATCATCATCATTTAAAAATTTTTCATTATAATGACCCCAAGCTAATGTATTAATATTGTCACTACATACATATCTCTTATTATCTAAATAACTTAAAGATATCTTATTAATAAGGGACGTATATATAGTATGTAATTTTGATTTAAAAATATACATACTTCCATAGAATATTTTCTTATTATATAAACAGTCTTTATAATCGGATAAACTTAAATTTCTGGATATATTACTTTTGATACCCTTAGCTTTTTTGACTTCTTTCAAATCTTCAGTTTTAAATGAATACATTTTTGCTCGTAATCCTACAAATTCCTTCATAACCTTACCATTATTTTCATCCTTCATCATACCTAATATTTTTTTATTTTTTTGTGGAATACTAAATTTATTATTAGCTTCATATTCTGACGTATCAAATTTTTCATCAATATCGTTAACGATATCTTTATAAAAGTCGTTAGTTTCTATTGTGTATATAAATGAATCTGTATCCATATAATTTAGTTCTGCTTTCAAATTATATTTAGGAAGTATGTAATCGTAATGAAAGTCATACATTTTCCACTTTGAAAGTTCTAGAATTGTAAATCCGAGATATATAGGCTTATTATAAAGTGAATAACTTTGATTAAGTTCTACTGCTATCATGTTTTCTTCAAATATGCTGTAGGAATGAAATTCTGGTTTTGCAATAAGGAAACGAGCTCCAATTTTCCTTCCAACACTTTCCCAACTGTTTACTATTTTAACATTCTTTCGCTTGTCTACGTTTTCCATGGTTTTACCATAAACTGCGTTATTTAGTAATTTGAAGAAGTTTTTTTCAAAAGTATTTTGAGCATTGATTCTATGAGAATTGTTTAATGAGATATATGTTTTTAACCAAGCAGACTGCTTAAACTTTAATATTCTATGAATTTTTTTTAATTTTAACCCATGTTTTAAGCATTGTTGCAAATTTTTATAATAAATTATGTATTCATATTTATCATTTAAGTCAGTAATTAACTTCTTTTCTTTAGAGTTTGGAGGATTTTTATTTTCTGAGCAAAATGGTAAATTATTGTGGATGTCATGAACTTCAGCTGGGTATATCAGATCAACTTCTAATATATATCCAATATTTGAATCGTTTGAAACTGAATCCAAACAAAAACTATCAACATCTTCTACCCACTGAAAATCACCTTCGGGCAAAGCTTCAGACATTGCCCAACCATATAGATTGTTTGCATCTAAATACATTAAATATTTAGAAGGCAATTCATTATTATAGTTCGATAAATATTTATTATTTGCGATAGAATGCCTTTTAGAACATTGCACAATACCTCCCCTAATGCCCTTTTGAAGAAATGTTATCATGTCTATGTCCGTCAGTAAATCTAATTTGATGCCTGTAAATTTAAGCATGGCATCCCATGAAAGTCCCGGAGCTGTGTAATAGTGACAGGGATCCAAATGATAAATGTTTTTACAAATTGTCCTAAAGTTTTCGAAAACATCAGCTAACAATAAAACATCAGTCTTTAGATATAACATTAAATAGTCATCCAAAGTTTTGCAATCAAATGTTTTCCAAACTTTTTGAGCGTGGTTATAATCTTCAGAAGAACATTTTGTGTCTGTCAATTTATTATAAAAATGTTCAATGCTTGGTAAACTAGACTCATTAAGTTTTCCTATAGAATTTAAATAACTATAAGGAAACACACCTTTTCTTACCAATAAATTAAATTGGCTTTCATTAGAATATATTGATTTAACTAACTTCAAATCACTGTTTGTTAAATTTTTAACCAAGTTGTCCAAACTAGATGACATAAATCGATATGAGTCTAAAAATCGTAATTCAATATTATCCCCTTTATCACCTTTAATGGTTTTTGAAAGGGATATGTATAGTTCCTTATTAAGAGGAATTATATTAATAGGACCATCATCAATTTGGTTAAGCTCTTTAACAAATAAATGACAATCGTATGCCGAAAAGTTATGGAAAATTATTGGAAAGAATTTTGGTATTTTATAATTAAGATTACATGAATTATGAGCAGGTCCTCTATATTTGCCACTTAAATGACAATGATCTTTCACCTTTAATTCATGTAAAATATCTTTAGAACAAATATGACATATATTGTTCAAAAGAAATTCTAAATTTTCCTGTTCGGTTAAGGGTATCATGGGTTTTACCAAAGATAAATATTTATCCTGTAAATATTTAATATCTTTAACCAAACCCTCTATAAACTGTTTCGGTGAATCTAATCCTTTAAAGCTACATAGCTTATTTAAATCATTATTAAAACTACACTTAATATAATAAGAAAAAGCATAGGGGATATGTTTGTCAACTAATGTTGTCGATGAAATATCCCCTCTCGGAACACATGTTTGAATATTTTCAAATATGCATTCCGAGTCTGCATATACCACAAATGGTACATTCATACAATTATTATAATTCTTAAATTCTAGTTTTACCTTATTTGCTTGGGGTACATAACTTATCTTTCTACTACAATTTTTCACATGTTTTTCCAAATCTTGCTTTTCCTGGAAATGGTGAATACAAAAATCACAAACGAAAATACTATTCTTATTTTTACTTTGTTGTGACCTTATTAATCTGTTAATTAAAAAAAAAAAAATATAAAAATTACAATTAATTAAAACACACATTAAATATAAATTTATATCAAATTTTACCTTGACATATTTTTTATCCAGACATAGTGTGATATAGTTGTGTCCATTATATTTTTTTGTATAAACATCAAATTAATATGAAGTGGCTTGATTTCTTTAGTTTTATAATAAGGTCCGACAATCAAATCTTTGTCATCATCATATCCAAATACATTAATGCTTATATTTGCATTATTTTTTTCAAATAAATTTATATCTTTTAATTTAAGGGGGAAGCATAAACCATTGAAATTAAAAGAATATCCATTAAAGTCAATTACTGCATCTGATATGTTAACAGCATAGTTATTTGGTCTGTGACTATTAGCTTGATTTGAAACAGCAGAAAGAAGAGACCATTTGAAGCAGAAATCGTCATTATTCTGCACATTTATGCATGCTTTTTTCAGTGTGAGTTTAGGTGAAAGCGGAATATATGTTGAACCTTTTAATGGTTGATATTTATTTAAATTTAGATGGATTTTAATGAGTTGAATAAGGGTCCATCCACTATCTCGTTCTTGAAACTCTTCCATTTTACTTTTAATATTATCAACATTGTTATTATATTCATCATTAAAACCATCAATGTGAAAAATTTCCTTCATTTTGGTTTGAAAATGCTTCACCTCTATCGCACTATTTTCCATATCATTTAGGTCCCCTTTAGCATATAAACCAAACAACTCTATGTTAAACTTTAAAGCTAAATTGCAATTTAAAAATGAAAACACTTCTTTTTCGAACGGCTTCTTAGCTTCCTCCAAAAATAACTCTGGTAGTAGACATTCTTCATTCGTATTTTTATATGAATAGGTCATTATTCTATTCTTAAATGCCCTTTGTACCACTTTCATTGCACTTTTATTCGAACCCGAAGAATGAGACATCTCATGCATTTTTAAAAATTCTTGATTAAAAAAACTTTTTTTGCATTCGGGGCAGACTATTTTTGACTCCATTTTTTCTATTATATTTTTTATATGATCTAAAAATAATCAAAATAACATACTTATAAACTAGCCATCATATACATAATAATTAAAATGGGCTTATTAAGGGCTTTTTTGACAGATGTTTTTAATTAATTATTAAATAAGCTCTTAGTAAGCCTACTTTAATTATTATGAATACAAACATAAAATAAATTTTTTTTAAGCACTAATGCTATGATTATTTTTTGGTTTGACTAAATATTTAAATAATATACACTAAATAGTTTTTACTTACCAAATAAGATTGTTTTAATACTTAGTTGAACACAGAATACTGAACTGTTTTTTTAAATGTTTAGTTAGCATAAAATACTGAATTGTTTATTTTTTAAATACTTAGTTGAGCACAGAATACTGAATTGTTTTTTTTTTTTTTTTTAAATGCTTAGTTAGCATAAAATACTGAATTGTTTATTTTTTTTAATATTTAGCACAGAACACTGAATTGTTTATTTTTTTTTTTAATATTTAGCACAGAACACTGAATTGTTTTTTTAAAATGTTTAGTTAGCGCAAAATACTGAATTGTTTTTTAAATGTTTAGAACACTGAATTGATTTTTTAAATGTTTAGCACAGAACTCTGAATTGATTTTTTAAATGTTTAGCCTAGAATACTAAATTGTTTTTTTAACTGTTTAGCATAGAATACTGAATCACTGCTCTAAAAGAGTAGAGTTTATATACATTTTTCTAAGTGCACTACTACATACATAAGTACAATAATATGAATGCATTCTGCATTCCTTTATTTGAGAAAATTTATCAATGCCTTTGTTAACTATTGTATTAAGGGATGCACAGCAGGTATCTGTTAAACCTAAAAAAGGTCATTTATAGTTTTGTGTATGCATTCATTAATAAAACAAAGATACCGAATAAGCAACAGGAGATATTTTTAATTTTTTGCAGGTGTTAAATCTATGAAGGTCATTTATAGTTTTAAATGTATATTTTATCCCTAAAACAAAAGGTACTTAACAAAGGAATTTTCAATATCCTTTTGAAACAATAAATAGAAAAGAAATAAATTTATGACCGTCTCAGTTCACGAATGTAACCAAAAACTAGCAAAAACACTGCTACCTTTTTTCAACTAACGTTATATGAAAGCATTGCTTTGTTTGAGAAAATTTTTTCAATTCCTTTATTAACTATTGTATTAAGGGATACATAGTAGGTATTTGTTAAATCTAAAAAGGTCATTTTTAGTTTTGTATATGCATTCATTAATAAAACAAAGATACCGAATAAGCAACAGGAGATATTTTTAATTTTTTGCAGGTGTTAAATGTAAAAGATCATTAAGAGTTTTGCATGTTTATGCCTGTCTTATATTTTTGATGTAATTTGTTCTTAAAAGAATATATAACTGTGACATTGAGTTAGTTGCGTTTTAAGTAGAACCTTAGATATTTAAAATTTTTTTTTCAGGTGTTAAATCTAAAAAGGTCATTTATAGTTTTGTGTATGCATTCATTAATAAAACAAAGATACCGAAAAAGCAGCAGGAGATATTTTTAATTTTTTTGCAGGTGTTAAATCTATGAAGGTCATTTATAGTTTTAAATGTATATTTTATCCCTAAAACAAAGCTACTTAACAAAGGAATTTTCAATATCCTTTTGAAGCAATAAATAGAAAACAAATAAATTTATGATCCTCTCGGTTAATGAGTGTAACCAAAAACTAGAAAAACACACCTACCTTTTTTCAATTAACATTATATGAAAGCATTGCTTTGTTTGAGAAAATTTTTTCAATTCCTTTATTAACTATTGTATTAAGGAATGCATAGAAAGTGTCTGTTAAACCTAAAAAAGGTCATTTATAGTTTTGTATATGCATTTATTAATAAAACAAAGATATCGAATAAGCAACAGGAGATATTTTTAATTTTTTGCAGGTGTTATATGTAAAAGATCATTAAGAGTTTTGCATGTTTATGCCTGTCTTATATTTTTGATGTAATTTGTTCTTAAAAGAATATATAACTGTGACCTTGAATTAGTTGCGTTTTAAGTAAAACCTTACCTTGAAATTCTTACATTTAAAAAAAAATGGTAGACTTTTCCTTTGTAAAAAATTTTTTATTTTCTATATATAAAGTACAGGCTCCTAAAAATGTTAGTTATATTTAAGTTCAAATATTGCAAAACCATTCGGTGATTGACGTCCTTTGTAAATAACTGTCCAGGTTTTTTCATTTATTTTGGCTAAGTAAGGATCCTCTTTGTTCAAATATTTTACAATCCTTTGTGGAAGATAAAACCATTTATTATTTTCTAAATATACAATAACTTTTGATCCATGCTGTGTGACCTTCCACTCGAAATTTATAATTTCGTAAGTTTGATTCAATGGAATATCATCAATTCTGGTGTACTCTGGCTTTATACCTTGGGCAATATTAACTATTTGTTGATACATCTGAAAATTAATGTATGTATATAAATAAACGAAAACCTTTATTTTAAGAAATTTTATTCTTACCATTCTATTACGTGTACTTTGAAGCGATGATAACAGAAATAACTTAAGTAAACCACTTTACAGCCTTTTATATCAAGTTTATAATAGACAATAAAACTCTCAATTAACTAAGCATTAAAAACTCAATGTTTAAATGAATTCATAGAGAATAAATGATTGTTATTTAAGAGAAAAACACACATTAAAAATAAAAATTATGGGTGTTGTGTACAAATACACATTATTTCTTATGGGGAAATTGATATATGATAATCCTAATTGGATAAATATATGCACTGGTATTGCTAAACCTATACAGATCAATGCTTAAAGAAACGCATACACACATCAATCCTAATTGAGTTCTAATTGGATTAAAGTTGGGTTCCAATTGCCTTCTAATTGAAACCGTATTGATCTCCAATAGAACTCTAATTGCAAACGCTAAAAAATTCTATTTGGGTTCTAATTGGATTCTTATTGAATTCTAATTGGAAAACACATTAATTGGATTCTAATTGGGTTCTAATTCTCGACCCCAACCACACTCCTTATGGAATACATGAATGGATCACTCCTTACGGCAAACGTATGCGGATTACTCCTTATAGAAAACGTCTACGGATTACTCCTTATGGAAAACGTGTACGGAGCAATCCTATTGTTCCAGAATCCCCACAAATATACTACTCTTATTAACAATATTGGCACAATGCACCGCTACCAAGAATAGGTATTTTGTACTTAATTTGTTTATAAGCTTTGACTCTGTATAAAGCCTAACAACACCGGGCGATGCATTTAAATTGCCCGCTGGTGTAGCTAAACTGCCATTTGGGAAGCGCAATCTTCTGCCGCAGAGTGCCGGGCATTTGCTGAATACATGTTCGGAAATCTCATCCTCCATACAGAATAAACGTCAGGCCGATGTGCTGGCCCTACAGAACCGGTGAGGACCCTTAGTTTCTTCCTTCAGAGAGACAGAAGAATCTATAGGCTTTGCGTTGCCCCAGGGCTCTACTCCAGTAGACAGCAGATTCAGCCTCCCTTAGAGCAGCCAACCTCCCATGAAAACAGCGGCGAAAAACACCGCAAAAACTCTCCGGGCCAACAAAGGGGCGATTGGGGTCCAAGTTCAGGAGCCTGCACGTTTGTTGTCTACTTGTCCTGGAACCCATAATAGCGCTATGTCATTGCGCCACTAATCATAGTGTCTACAAACTCCTTCTCTAGTGCGGATATAATGTTATTAGAAGAAAAGGGCCCTTAAGACCGCCTGGCTACCCGAAATAATGTATATTCGAGTCCCCCCTACTTTTCTTCTAACATATTTGTAGCATGTAGTGTAGATCTCAGCCTAAGATATAGAAAGATATTTTTCCAACGCCAGGGCCCTTTTAAAACTGGGCCCAGCTACTTTGGCGCCAGTGTCGCCGTTCAGATGTTTAGACCCATCGGTATACCAAACCTGAGAACCCTTCCCAGGCTTTCATGACCCGTTGATTCAAGTGGTGAGCTTAAGTAGCTCCGAATCTTGTCCCTAACCTTAGAAATGGGATCATGAGCCAAACCTTTTGCTATTCCCATATGTTCACTCAAGTCCCCACTTTTCAGGAAGTCTATATTCTAAAGTCGTAGGACGCTTGAGCGTGCAATGTCGATTATAGACAAATAGAGCGGGACTATAACAAACAGAACCCCATCGCATCGGTTGGACTAGACCTACTGGCATTCGTAATATCAATGTATACAAGGAACTTAATACGCCCTAGAAAAAACCTGGCCCCCGACCTGAAGGCTCTTTGCCTTCTGAGCTGCTATTGTTCTATGTAAGCGCTCTAAATACAGATCTTTAAGAAACTGGGAATATTATTTTGAACTTGTTAAATAGGTCTTTTTGGACCCATGGTTTAGAGAAAGAAGGGTGAAAATCACAAGTAGGTGCTTACAGGATACGAAATAAAATTTTTGGAGGTTTGCCGGAACTCTGGGGAGTTTTCAATATTTTAAATATGTTTTTTATTTTATCAATAAACCGGTTATTTTTAATGCAAATAATAATTGACAGCATAGAAATTCAAATTTTATAATGACACACTTAATTAACAATACAAATACACTCCTCTTGACGTGGATAGGTGCAGTGTTTTACCAATAAATTTGCTGCTCTTACGATAATTCATGGGGAGATATATATGGTACCTTAAATCAAAAGTTAGACAATGGATCCAATAAAATTTAATTTTTTTTCATCTGAGAAAGCTTTCTTGTTTTACTCATTCTTCCAAGTAATGTGGTCCTTGAAAAAATGTAATCGTAGTTCCTTAAGGTTCAATTATACGTGACATAACCATAACCACAGAAAACAGCTGTTCGAGCCAAACTTATGGGCAACACTGCATTTGATGAGAGATGACTTACCATTACGCCATAGCCATAACTATAGAAACCAATTGAATTTTAATTTTTATGGCTATGGCATTATGTTATTACACGTAAAACTTTAACTTTACGTTGCTGGTTTTATGGTGTTTTTCTCCAAAGATTTTTTTCCCTGTAAAATAGATTTATATCAAAACTCATATAATTGATTTGAAAATTTTAAAAACATTTTTTAAAGTTATTTGGAATTTATCTTTCAAAGTAAACTTTTGAGAAAATTTTTAAAAATCTTGAAAATAATTTAAAAATCCCTTAATTTTTTTTTTAAATTTTTAAAGAACCATAAGATTTCAAAAATCTTAGTTCATAAAAATAAAATGTTTCCAATTAAGTACCAAAAAATTGCAATTAAGTACTAATTTTTAATTTCTATGGCACAATTTATTAATCCGATTTGCTACCCTCTCAGGCAAACATTTAAAAAGTATCAACTTAAGTATGAAAATGTGTGTGTATGTGTGTTTTCATGTATGTTGCATGAGTGGTGAGTTGGCGTTTTATTAATTGTCCAATGAGGCGTATCATGTTGATAGAGTAGGGGGGTTTTCATTATTTTGATTCATATTAATTTTGATACTGAAACTATTAGTGGGGAGTGTGTGTGTATGAGTGTTTGTGTTAAAATTAATATAATTTTTTATTCAAATAAAGGATTTTAAATGTTAATTTTCTTAGTTTCAGGCGTGTTGTTTTGACATTGTTGCTTTTGTTATTTATGAGTTTATGATGATGGTCATATTAAGTGTTTAATTAATATTTTAATGTTTGAATATGAAATTAAATAATAAAAATGGGGTGTTTTTTTATCACAAAATTATTTTAGTTGGGGGTTTTAAAAAATGTAATTACTAAACGTATATTTATTAAATAATGATTTATGTGTATCTTTTCAAAAATATTTTTTTTAGAATATGTTCTGTATTACTATGTATATTCACAGAAAAAACTGAGTTGTAGAATCAGTAACAAATTTCAGAGAATCAGTAAATATTTTG
This sequence comes from Melanophora roralis, assembly GCA_963583895.1. NCBI lineage: Eukaryota > Metazoa > Arthropoda > Insecta > Diptera > Rhinophoridae > Melanophora > Melanophora roralis. The sequence continues at coordinate 8,144,726 of OY757189.1, forward strand.
TCTGGCTGAGGACCTACAACGAAAGTTGTAAATTTAGACAAACAATTTTGCAAGAATTTTAGTTTCTGTTAAAAAATTTTGTTGAGCTGGTTAAATATTTGAATTGTCTAGGCGAAAATTTTGTTTGATTTAAAAATCAAATAAAAATATTATTAGAGACTATTAAATAAATTTACTAAAAAAATAAATTATTTTGAACAAGAATTTGTTTGAAAAATTTTTTTTGTAGTTTTTTGTGTGTTGTTTGTAGTTTAAAAATAGAGTTCAGGTTCATTCTCAAGGTTCATTGAACTTTTTTTTTCTGAGTGGCATCTTTGTAATATTTTTTTCAACTACTCTTTTTGTCAGTAACAACAAAACATAATTACAAAATCATTTATTTTTTTTTACAAAAATCAAAGAGATATTTTTTTGGCCAATTATCTTCAACAATGAAATTTTAACACTTCTTTTTCTTCTTTTTGCTCTAAGATTTCATAAATAAGATAAAGAAGTGGCAAATATAAGCTTCTTTAAAGAAATATTTGTAATTCTAATAACAACTTTAACAATAATAATAAGAAGAAAAAAACATAAAAAAGTTAACAAATAATAAAAGATTTTTTGGTTTATATTGCCAAGAACTTATTATAGCTTTAAAAGGTCTTAAGTGTTTATTTATTTAGTTTCTGATTTTGTTGTTTAAGGCTACAACAAGATAGTTTCCAAAGAAAATTGCATCATATTGTAATCATAAACAAAAAAAGCTTTAAAATGAATAATGGCAGTTAAGAAAGACAGAGGGACAAATCGTTATTCCTAAAATTTTTTTTTTGAAACTAAAGTAAGAATACTATATTCAGCTATAAAGATCTGGTCTATCCTGTTATTTAATCCAGTCGAGTAGTTTGATTTTAAAACTTTGATATATTTATCGTTAACCTGTGCCTCGTTTCTGTAAGGAATGTGAGAAGTTCTTTAGTCGAGAAATTTATAGTCGCCCTGTCAAGGACAGAATGAATCAAAGAAAAACTATTATTAATTTTAAATGTTACCTTGTAATATATTAAAATTATATGACTCACCCTGTTAACAACTGGAACACTTCTATAATCTTATAAAATTTCTCGATGCGAAAACTTCTCGCAAGTTACAGAAACGAGGCACTGAATGCAAAACCCCAAACAAAGGTGGGGCTTGTAAATTATTTCTTGTCACGTGCCTTTTAATAAATTATAATCAAATATGTGAAAATATCGATTTTTGGGTTTGTCGTTAGTTACGTGGTTTTGCATTTCAGCTGACGCTATATAGGAATTTTTAAAAGAACAACGTTAATGACTGATGGACTGATTTATCATCGCACAGTCTAAGCTTAAAATGTGGATTGCGGGTACTTTTCCATACATAGGGATCCACCAAACCGAGATTTCAGAAAATTCTGACCTGAAATGGGCCATAATGGGTCCAGTACGGAAATTTTAATGTTAGAAGCAAAATCGAAAAATTTTCGTATTTAGCTCAAAAATTTAGTGGACCCGTATCTGGAACTTTTTTAAAATTTTGGACGCTAAGTAGCTAAAAGGGTAAAAACTAAATTTTTAATAGTGCCTAGGCCCACCTTATAACTTCTAAATGAAAAAAGATGGAATAATAATTTAAATTGCGTTAAAAAATCACGAATACGTTCTCGCCACTTTTTCAAAATTATAGTAGCCCTAAGTGGCAAAAAAGGCTAATTGGAACTTTTGAGGTACTTTTTGTAACTTTTAAACAAATAAAATAAAATCTTAATTCAAATTGCGTTTAGCAGGTCTCGAAAATATATGAATATTATTTTGGCACTTTTTTATATTTTAGAGGCAGAAAAAAGGGCAAACATTTTCTTTTTTGTGTTTATAGAAATATAAGAGCAAGGGCTGTAGACGCGAATGAGTGCCAGACCTTAAACAAGTGGGCAAAAATTATATCTTTTACTATTTTGATCCTTTTTTTATTACTTTAGGAATTGATCTACAAATATAAAATTAACGACCAGCCCAGTGGCCAAAAAGTACTTTTTTAATGTTTTTGATACTTTTTGTTTGCTATTTGATATTATAAGTTTAGAATAAGAAAAAAAATTAACGACTATTGGCCCAGATTAAGGTCAAAAGTCATTTACATTTCTGGTACTTTTTTTTAATATATTGGAGTTATGAGTCTATATTTATGAAATTAACGACTATTGGCCCAAATTAAGGTAGAACGTCTGTTATATGGTCTAAAAGTAGGTTTTTCATAGCTTTGGTACCTTCTGCTTTTTTGATATTACGAGTATAAGTTTTGAAAAAGAAAATTAACGACTATTGGCCCAGATTGAGGTCAAAAGCCATTTACAGTTTTGGTACTTTTTTCTTGCATATATTGAGATTATGGTTTAAGAAGTATTAGACTAAAAGAAGTTGATCCACATAGAGGCCAACTAAGGCGACAAAAAGTACTTTTTACCATTTATGGTAGTTTTGTTGCATTGTTAAGAGATTTCAATTCTTGGAATATGTAA